>WEDG01002087.1:0-364023 GCA_017591395.1 Schistocephalus solidus | reverse complement strand
GCCGCCAGCGTATCATTGTATTTGAGCGCATCACAGCACAGCACGACAACCACTCATATGCCAGAGTGGGAACAGGCCCGTTTATCTAAGACAAATCATTAGCCGAATCGAAGCGCAGCAAAGTTGAACGATGGGACAGTAGAACGTCGCAAATGAGAGCTAATTATCGACCATCGACGATGTTCCGAAGTTACCATTCAAAATAAAACGGTATACCATATTCGAGCATCGACAAAGCCCAACCGCGCAGTTCAATCCACGCCGCCGAATAGCGAGGAAGATCATCTGACAGAGGATCGGTGATGCGTTTAACCTTCAACGGCAGTTATCACAGCGCATCATCAATTGAAATATCAACGTTGAAACGGCGCTATTGGTCCATTCAGCATGCCACCGCATCCCATAAAGGAAGATGCTCGCGTTATCCAGCCACCTTATTCGATGAATAAAAGAGTATTAATAAATTTCAACGACGAACTGTCGTTTTAGCAACACCGATCACCAGTTCGTTTCTATCAGCATTCAATCGCGACCAGGAAGAAACCACCAAACCTCCGCGTAGAGCAACGAAGTCGAACGCGAACGGATGATATGTCGATTTTCACCAGACGTATCTTCGCATGCAGAGATATTGTTATAAGTATTGATTTTCGACGCGAAAACTGTCCGTGCCACGCCTTCATCGAAATTGCCTTTCCCCATAATTCTAGCTATAATCAAACGAGTCCTTCGTTCGTTAATCACGGTCTGAAGCGGCGTAGAATCGTACTGGTTCGACGCAGTGGAATGAACGCCGTTTTAGTTAATATAAGAAAGCCGTTTAGGTGCCGATCTTTGTTGAGTGTTCGACATGTCACCGGTATCACTTCCCGCCCGTTGACTTCGAAGAAAAGCAAACCGAATCGTAATCTAGTCTGGGGATAAGAACACTATTTGCCGTCGCGTTCACGGTTTTGTGAATATGACGCGTTACCGAAATTCAGTCGTCGCCCTGTTCAGCCATATACGCGCCGTCATAAAAGCGTCATTTTGACGTCACGATCGGTAACCGGTTTCCAGAAACGTATTTACGCACGCTAGCGCCGGTGAAAACGATAAAGTTTATCATTAAAGAAAGTTGCGCTTCAAAATAGTAAAAATCCAGAAATGATTCTTTTCAGCCGTTGCGCTCGAGATACTTTAAGCGTTGTAATTCCAAAGATGAAACTTAACCGATAGTTTAGTATCATCCGCGTACCACAAAAATTTCGGTATCGATCCATGACGCAGCGACGTAATGTTCTTATTGAATGCAACGATGACCAAGTTTGATTAAAATTATCACTGATAAAGTTATCAATACGCGAAGTCATTTATCGCAAAAACGGGTTTACTTGAGTTGACTCCTTGAAGCGTCAAATTATTAACCGATTTCGTTACCGTTAAGTTATTTTCGATACTTCGTTTCCAGCTTAGTCGCCAATTTTGTGATTTAAATCGTCGAAATATCAAAGATACCGCAGCAAACATTGCAGCAAGTCAACCAAAAGTTGTCAGATGGTTATGTTATAGGTGAACAAAACGCAAGACAAATAAAAGAAGGTTGGGGCAATTGAAAACGTACTGCCAACCGTAAATCGGATCAAGGGAACTGGCAACACGAAACTAAGAAAAGCAAAGTCGATGAGCCGCAACCATCCGGCGTCAAAGAGATAAACAGAACGGTATGACCGAAGTTTAACGACGGAAAAAATAACAGTCGGAACCAGTAGTATCCTCGCTTCTTAGTAGCCTTCAAAACCGCAACAATAAACACCAAAAATCTTTAAAATTCTTCAATAATGAGTACGAATAAATGGAATATTGATGAGAACTCACGTCTAACGCGAATATTAGCGATCAAAACCATTCATAATTGCTGGTACGTTGAAGTTCACCTCTAGTTTGTCGGCGGTTTAAATTCTGCTCACGGGCGCAAGAACCCCTGAGTCAAGCGATTATCATTGTTGAGCTGTAAATGTGATCGGGTAAGTCGTTAAGAGAAATGAACAAGCTCGAAAAGAAATCACCGCGACGCGTATCGCCAGAATAAGTAGACGGCATACCAACTGCAAAATGCAAAGATGCATTCGTTCAAATTGCCGCACAGATATACAGGAAGCAACAATACCAGATTGCTTCAGTAACGCCATCATCAGCGCGGCTTTCGGAAAGTTTTCAACACCCGCAAAAATATTTGCAAACTTTCACCACGCATGCCGTTTTATATCACCGACATCACGGCCCGTAAATGCCGATATTTTATCGCACCATTAAAACACAGCAAACCGCAAAATCGGCATAGCCTTTTCGTCCTGGTTTTGAAGTAAATTTACCACTTACTCGTGTCGCAGTTTTGACCAACTTTCTGTTTGTTCCGTAGAGAAACCATTACCAGCCGCGTCTCGAGTAGTCGCAATCGCATGTATCATACGCCTATTGACGCAGGTCATGTTGGTGCCGAAAGTTTAAAAAGCATTATATCGCACCTTCGAATAAACACCATCTCGCGTGGTTAGGTAACGTGTTGACCGAAATATACCTTTCAACATGAAACGGGCCAGCCAGTATAACGTGCACGAAAATTGATTGAATGCGTCTTCAACAAACATAAGCAACGCAGCAGCAAGCTTTTTTTCTAGGCCGCACCAAGCTCACTGTTAACCTCCGTCACGACTTGAACAGCGGAGACGAAAGCCGCAGTATGGTTCAGTATTGTTGATATCAAAGCGGGTCCTTTAAATTAACTTAGTTTCACTTTGTAAAGCTCATTGCACTGATCGCGGTAAATGAACAGTTAAGCTGGGGACATTTATACCGCAGTCGCAAAGTTTGTTGAAGCCATGGACACCTCCTGCAGCCAGTAGTGATATCAGCCCGTTCGGTGAATGTTTTGAAGAACTTCCCCGAAGCTCTTTATTTGCTTCAGTTTTGCCGAAGCTCCAGCCGACAATCGGTAATAAACTGAAAAGCCGTCAACTATAGTCTTTCAAACCTGCGCTTTTCGAGAAAGAAAGATATTTAGTCCGCCCTTTCGGTAAGTATCACCATAAAACCATCTCACGATACACAGTAAAGTCGCATTCAGCTGACGAAAGTACAAACGAGAATAGCAGCATCCATCGGCGATTTATATCAAAGTCCGTTGGTCGATGTTCTTCCGTTAGCTCACGCGAATAAACGCCATTCGTCATTTTGCCTAACGCCAAATCATTTTGAAAGTTGCATGTTTATCACAGTGCCATGGCATCTCTCATGCAATTCGTCAGCATCGCGTGGTCTCCATTTACCAACACTCACTTTTTGCTAACCGAGATACCAACTGCCGCGTTGGCACATATAAATAGTCGTAATAAGCCAGCAAATGGCAACGGACCACCATCGCCAGAACAGCAGCATCAAGTTTTGTTATGAATTTTTTGAACTTTCTGATTCCGTCTCAAAATTCATGGCATACTGAAAGCCGACACCTTAGTTTTAGCACCAAACATTCACCAGTTTCAATTAACCCAGCGAAAGAGACATGGCCATACCAGCGAACTAGTAAACAGCCGGTAGTCGTCTTCGTGCGCCTTTGAAGCAGTTCTGTCTTCCATGAACCGGCCCGACGCAGATCACACACGCACGCGCGCGAACAACATATTTCCGTTCAGTTAGGTTCTTCAACGGAAAGTGAACTTTGAAATAGTCGGAATGCGTGCTGCCGCCAGTTAACGGCGACCAGCGCTGGGCATGCTGACGTGTTCGAGATCACTTTCGGAGCTTATCGGTACAAAGCTCACAACTTTTTCATGCCAAAGAATACGCACAATGTAAAAATATCAGAAAGCATTGTCTTTGAAAGACGTCATTACCGTCAAAGACCATATGATGATCATTTTTGCATGGTCCCCATACTACGACCGTCCTGTTCGCAACATACTATCAGTTTCAACTAACGGCGTGAATACCAACACCGTCAAAGGCCTGGCGAAGATTTAGATAGTTAATTCGCCATCTACGGCATATAAATGACCCCCGATAGCTTTAATCGAAAGTTGTGAAAGCGAATGGCGGCAATTCTGCGAGATCGCCGCGCAGCTCAGAGAATGAGGGAAGCGCATTCCTGACTAACAAACGCATGAAAATGTCGTCACGTACAATGAAATACCACGGGCATTCTTCGCCGTATCACGTCCGACGCTTCGATCAACAAAGTTCGTCAATTCAACCATTTACACCACGAATAGCCGTTTCTTTACTCCAGTGCGGGAAAACGATCTAAAGCATCAAAGTACCAGCAGTGCCGTTGTCGGGGATCAAAGGCCAGCTGAAAGCGCTTCACTCATCACGAGACATTCCGCCTTTTGACCGAAACATTCAGTATGGGGACTTCGACTACATAGCCTTCGAACAGAAAGCGGGTTGTAACGATGCCGATGCTGTTTGCCACGTTTTCCTTCGCCATTTAACCGGTGTTTCATGCAATACTAAAAGCCTGCCGTTCCCAGCGGCAACAGTTACCGATGGCCTGTCAAGTATCGTCAACATGCTCACCCCAGACTGTTAATGCCTCCATCGCGAGCCTACAAAGGTTACGCTCGAATGTCAATATACAATCTCGCTATCATTGACACATTTTCCGCAAAACTTCGGTACCATAACGAACCAACATCATCAAGAAAACGGTTTGTCAAAGTCCATTGTTAAGCGCTTTCATCTTTCGTATAAGTATCCTGGTTCGAATATTCCGGACAGTAGCCCAGATTATTTAACAGCCCTGTTTCGTCCGGCGAACTTCATTTGAATGTCGGTCTTCCAACTTCATATTGCCATACATATATGCGTCATCAGCGAATACGCATAACCGGCCTCGGAGTCAACCAGAAAGCCCCGAAGTCGTCGCAACCGAAAGACGTAAAGGCGTCTTCAGATTGGTATGACTGGCGATTTATCTATCGCCAGAATGGTCATTCCGTCTTCCCCAGCCCAGTCGGTCCCTACTCTGGCTAATACATATACAGAGTTAGCAGCATATTGAATGTCCTCGACTATCCGCCATCAATTCAGCCAGATCAACCGGTTTTCACGACAGTCAAGAAAGCGATGCATTGCGCGAGCCAGATCACCAAAGGATACGTTGCGGGAAGGTGTTCGAGATGGAATGACAGTTAATTTCATCGTTTCGAACATATCATTGTCCGTTCAATTGGCGTTAGTCATATCAGTTTATCTTCGAATAAGAGGTAGAACTAAAGTGGTTAAGATGTCGACCGGAGTTCATAATTCGACGCGATTTGTGCTGGTCGTTGACGTACCATTGTGATTTTCGTCGACAGTCGCAATAATCAACGCCCAAACATTATTTCTACCAACACAAGCGAAAAGTTAATATAAACAGCGGATATCGTTCGAATAAACAGCAGCCTGGTTGAGCGGCGACAGTCATTGAGGTTTCCATGCGGTGAAGATGCCAAAGATATGTATTCGATTGGTCGTGCGCTTCATATTCGGTTTTGCTCCACCGGGCAGTATGGTCGAATACTCAGAGGTGACGTAGAAGCTGGCAGTTGGTATTTATCAAAATAGGTTATTTTCCAGTTTATCTTTATCATTGAAGTTTCGCGAAGATGCCGCAGTATATATGCTGATGTTTTTCGTCGATGTGCGTATGCGTTGACGAGGCATGAGTTGATGACATTCCGACGCGGAGTCCACCATACGAAGTGACCATTCATCCAGAATTTGTCAGTTTATTTTCCGGTTCGTTCTCGCGATCAAAACAACCATCAAACATCCGGTCAAACCGTTCATTAAATCGACCAGAGAAATAAAAGTTAATATAAATCTTCCAAGACAAGCAGATTTGAATAAGATCACCTATAGGGAACGGCAGTTTAGTAAGTCGCGTCAGTTCATGCCGATCACATCTCCGGCGATCTATCATTTCAATAAATCATCAGTTGAATATCATCGTTGTTGTTATTATCGAAGAAACAACAAACCAAAGATTTGTTGTAAAGCGTAAGTTGTATTCGCGAACTTATTCATCGTGTTTAGCGATTCAATACCGTGTTCTGAAAACCAATTCTTTCGGGGTGACGAATGCAGAATATCGACGAAACGTTCAATCATTTCGTGGTTAACTTCAGAAAGATGAATAACCGAAAACTGATTCGACGATTGAAACCATGAACGATTAAGTCCGGGCCTAAACCTCACCTGAATTCAATATCGCACATAACCGTTTTTCTTCAAAGAGAATTCGGCATTGCAGTAGTTCATCCTTTAGTTCATCATTATTGAGTAACTTCGCGCCAAAAACCTTCGACTGTTGGCGGCGCATAATATATGAATCGCCCCAAAGATGACCGATAAATCGATTAAAGTCAGTTGGTCGATTTGCGTCCCAAAGATTTCTCCCAACTTTCTAAAAGCAGATATCAACCAGTGAGCCGTCACGGGTATTCCCAGGCCATGGTTTCATTCGTCAAAGCGAATCGAACCCATTTGTCGGTTACAACCTTCGGTTTTCAACACCGCAGCCGATCGAAAGCTGAATGCTGTCATTTCAGCATTACGCTAACGATTCTTCGCCCAAATACGCACAAAATGGCCTTATTGTTCGCAGCATCCCCGGAGTAAATGAATCATCAGCCGATACCACCTGAACGCAAGCTGGGAAATCAATTTTTCGAAGAATCGAAGCCGACAGCTCGATTGTCCACGCACTTCACCAGTAACGCAACATCTCTTTAACGATGACCAATCAACAGCGTAACAAAACCTTATAATATTCAGCATTTCATAATGACGAAACAAACGTCCAACGCGTTCTTATTTGTGACAGCTTCTGGAAAGACAACACAGATAGTTTAATTCAGTCTCATTTCGGGAAAAGCCGACCGACACGACGCAGTTAATCAGCCGCGCAAACATAAGTTGCAATGATCGCAAACATTTTGTGGAAAGCACCGGTTGACTTCCCGTTTGTTTCGTTACCAACAGCTTGGGGACAGCCACCTTTCATGTTTTAATGTTACCGATGCGATCAAAATAGTGATTACTTTAGTTGTTAATCTGGCTGATTGTGATATCTGGTTTGTGCGATTGACACGACTGCCGCCAAATATTCGTTCGTTCGATGACTGAAAATCAGTCAGTCATGAAGGCACGCGCATACGTAGGCGTCGTTGCTGCATGTCGTCAGATTTTTCAAACCATTTGTCTTGGGATAAAACAAAGATGAACGATATTACGACAATGTAATATCACGCAGCGCTGTGCCAAGATATTCGACCAGTCAAAGCCGTTTCGAAGAAAAACGTGCGCCGGTCAGCAGAAATAGAACGAACCATTGGAACGCATCATTTTCGTTAGTGTTATTCGGTTGACAGTTGGTTGGTCGAGCGCCCGCATTCGTGACAATCAGGGTTTCAAGCCGTTACGTCACTTAGTCCATCAATAAACAAAGACGAAGAATACGCACCGAAATTCCAGCTACCGGAATTTCCGCCACTACCTTTCAGAAGATTCAAAACCAAAAACACCGAAATTATCAGTCATTTCGGAGCCAGCGTGAAGCCAGTAACTTCATCATTAAAAGCCGCATCCATAACCCGAAAGTAGCGTTTTAGCGACAGCGAAGTTTTTCGAGTGCTCAAAGTGAAAGGAGCGTCTCGAAGAGCTTGTAGATGAACATGAGCACGAATAAATGTATCGGTTCGTTCGTGGCGAAATTTAATAGCCGTTAAACCGCGCCAATAAATAAGTCATCGACAAAACCGCCACACGCAGCAACGTTACCGTGGGTCGTCTGGCTCAATGTAATAAATTTTCGTATTTCGTTCATTTCAAATTCGCGAGACTGAACCTATTGGTTCGAAGTTTGCGGCAAAATCGATTGATCGAAATGTCCTTCCAGCAATTGAATGTTAGGTGGTGTTCGGGATCGTCAGCACCGTACCTAACAGTCCGGCTTCGCTTACTATTCTCAACTCAACAAATGCCGCATTGTAAAGTCAGTAACTGGAAGATTGGTTATTCCCATCATCTTCCAGCGATTGCGCTGGTAGCGCCACGCTGGCATGCCTTTCGCTGCTTAACAGTTAGAACGAAATAACGCGACGCACTCAGATATTAAAACATTCTACCGTTTTTTCAATATTTGTCATTGCAAAGTCGCCATCACGAGCTGATGAAAGCCTGACATGCGTGCGACCAGCAAAGCCCTTCTTCGTGCGTACGCGCTCGGTCTCTTGTTCTTCATTTATGTTCTTTACCGAAGAAGAAGAGATATAGCCAAAAGCGCGATGCTGAGTCGTTGCCGATTTTCCGCAAACATCGATTTTCGCGTTTCCGAATTTTCGCGATATATTATACGTTTTCCAGAAAGTTTATTTGACAGAAGACGACAAAAGTCGAACAGCCGATTTCGCTAAAGCGTATCTTTAACGACAAGATCGCCTATCAGCCGTGCCGCTACCAAATGCAAGTTAAAGTTAATCGTCAGCCTAAATCGTTTATCCACCGTCGAAATATCGTATCTCGATATACCAACCAATAAAGCGGTCGAAAACGGTGTTACTGGCCAACGCAGTGTTTTGTACCAAACACCTGTTGCCGTGATGCTGACGTTCCGCATCACAAATGGATCGTGTCAAGAAACATTCTTCCTGAAAAGAATACCCAAATGATGGCGCTTACATCTCGTCAGAAAGCTTGCGTGTTCTGCCGTCAGTTTAGCCAGCAGCCCGCCGCAATTCGTTCGTATAAAAATTTTCCATTCTCAATAAAAGCAAGAGTTCGACGACAAATAATCCAGAAAGCGCTGCGCTGAATCACCATTTAACAAACCTTTCGGCACAGCATGCAGTTGATGAAAAGCATTTTCTCCGCTGATTCGTAGTTATTTGATATTTTACCAGACTAATGCAATCTCATCCAAGTTTTTAATGGCAGCTGCCTGGAACGCACGTAATCGTCGAACAGGGCAAGATAATCGTAATAGCCAAAACTCTGGTCTTCATATTGCTCCAGAAATCACAATGCGAGAAGCTGCGACAGTTTAGCGCAGCGTGAAGTTTAGCCTGGTGTTTATAACCGTTAGTCGGGTCAACAATGGATGGCAAATGTCGATAAATATATCCCGTCGCGCATAGAACTTCGGGACTTGGTTGTCCCAAACAAACGAACCCCGCTCTTCCAGCCAAAACATTGCATAAACGAAGAAAATGGGTCCGCACTGACCAAATAGAAGCAAGCGTAATTTTCAGAAAGGTTCAGCCAGCGATGGGAGCTCTACGGTCCATCTGGAGACAGAGCAGTAGTCGAAATCGCCACAGATGAAAGCGAGTCGTTAAATGTCAGCATATCATGTAATTATATATTGATCAAACAGCAGACTCCGGATGTCAGCAAGATCGTTCATAAAGTAAAACGAAAGTAGAAATCGACAGCGACGGCACAAATAGAAAACCAACGCAAGTTACGCCATCTGCGTTAAACAGAAAATGCAGCAATATTATTCACAGCCGTTGGTCAGAAACGTGCTCTTTTGGTATCAGTTACCAAAACCATCCAGCCAGGTGGACCAGGTGATTATTTCGCGCAAGAGTGTTCAATCAGACTTTCGTGCGCCGTTCGATAAGCACAGTTGAAGACACCAGATGGGATCGTAGCAATAGACTCATACGGCACGCTCGACAGACCAACAGAGTGGGGAGCGCCAAAGGCCAGATAGCCTATCGTGGGCGAAGCTGAATCGACGCCTGGTGTTAGTTAATAAGACGACGACGGTGTTCTATCTGCTTCAAAGAACCCGAAAGCGCATTTATCACGTTTAGACACAGCGTGTTTCTACAACGGTCCTTAATTGTCCGATAACCCGAAATTAATAGATGGCGTAATGAATGAACGCAGATACGCTACCGATCATTTGCCCGATTTCTTTCCTTTATACGCTTGTCTTTCAGAAAGCCGAATGAAGCGATTAAGAACATGAATTCATAATGTTTTAAGCACTCAAAGCGTATATTAAAGCGAGATAGAACAGATAAACATTCTATAAAGTACGAAATCAACGAGGGCGAAAACGCATCATTTGTAAATTCAGTAGGTCGTTCGTCGCATGATTAAAATCTGTGTCGGAAAATGCCGATGAACAATCTTTGTATTCACCAAACGGCCTTATCGCATTAATAACCGAAAATAATACCAGAGAGTATCCGTGTCCAAATGATCATTTCAAATTTCCGGCAGCCGATTTCGTCAGTTTTAAAGCACAGTAGATCCTAAAGTTTTGCGTTCATTATCGTTTTTGTGTTATGAACATAACAATCTTCGTAATGAAAGGGTTAAATGTGCCTTTTTGTTCAGAGTTATTAATGGTCAAGTTGAAAACCTCAACAGGCATATTATGGACCGTTTCTTCAACATTTACCGATTATGTCTCACTCCAGATGCCGCGATTATTTTGACGTAATGAATGAACAGAACCCATTTAGTCGCACCGACGCCGTATTAATTATCCATTATCGGTGCTCTTCCATCGTTCAGGTCAGCTTCGTTGGCATAGCGTCAGAAGATGTTCCGTTATGATACCCTAAAATGACGATGCTTCGGAAGAGCACATACGATACCATTACCTTAGTTTACCTTAAAAGGTCTACTGTCAAACAAGATTATGAATAATATTCAACAACTATTTTACCCGCATAGATACTAGTTAAAATTCTATGATATCGCAGTCATCACGCCGTCAAAGCCCGTATCACATCGAATAATCGATTATACGTTCGCCCGAAGTCCTATTTACGCCGCCCATCCATCATACTTTCACCATTGAGGTTAAATCATTTTTCTCGACCGGTATCGTAATATTTATCGGTGCCATTTCAGCCTGAAAGGTAGCGCCAGCGAGGTTCAGAACGGCAAGTTATTGCCATAACATCTGAAGAATGATTCCATACTGGGTAACAGTATGACTTGGGCGCGAGCCGTTCGTTCGTCACTTCTGATGAACTCGAAATTAGTCGTTTTGAATGAACATCCAACTCAGTTCAGACATTAAACTGATGCATTATCGGCAGTGCTGAACATTTTAACAATTCCATTGTAAAACACCGGCGGATGCCATCCCAGTTAGAGGATCAGGTTTAAGATATTTTATTCCGATTAAACAGTAATTCGTGAGCTGATAATCGAACTCGTCCATGAAAAGTAGCCGTTTTGATTATCGAACATAATTCTCGCTATATGCCACGCATTATGCTTCGTCTCATAACACAGACAACGGTGAACATGCGCCGACGTTAACAAGTAAAAACATGGGCAATTTTGTCATCGTCAGCATCTTCATGCGAAGTTTCGATACCAATATCATCTTCATTATTGTCGGTATTAACATCATACTGAAACATTTGCCAGAATAACGCCTGAGTGCCATCACATTTCTTTCACCATTTCACGATCAAACAGTCTAGTCGTTAAGATTTTATCTAATTGACGATTTCAGTAGCTTTTGATTATCGATACCCTTTTCAAAGTTACAACGGATCTGTAAATCAATATTTGCGGGGAAGTTGATGACGAAGGGTTGCGTTCAGCCAGAATATTACGCAACTTCGTTAAAGCGAACAAGCCGACCATCGCACATTTAAGCGAAAGCCTTCAACGCCACAGCGATTACTTAAATTAGACCGTTCTTTTGAAATCAAACAAATAGTGCAACCGCTCCCGATATCGTCAGCAGTTCCTTACATCGACGAAAAGTTAACACATATTTTATTTCGTTCGAAATATGGTGTTCCGTGATTGAGCAAGAAGGATAGCGGTAGAATATATGAAACGGCAGTAGCGACATATACCGACAACGACCGAGTTTAACAGCGCAACAATTTCAGCGCTGATACCGCTTTATTTTTGCGTATTCTTCCAATATGGTAGTTTTAAAATTCCAGCCCAGAATTTAAGCGAATCTTTAGTTGTTCGATTTCACATTTCACCGTTGTCCTTTATCATTTCTTTAAGATTTCTTCAGCTATGCGTATTATAATACGGGCATCATGTTCGTCACGAACGTTAAGATATAATGGCTAATGTTTCGATAATCACAAACAATACGACCATGGTGCAGGAGAATATCTAGAGAGAAGAATTACGGTATCGTATTGAAACAGTTCAACTCGCATAATGGTTAGGTTTTGCCGGTCATTTCGCCAGTCATCAACTTGAAAGTTAACCTCCTTTTGATCTTTACGTTTGTCGTATTTACGGGCCTCAATTATTTTGAACGTTAAAGCCTATGGATGTTTGAAGCCGTCGTAAATATGATCATACGACACTCGTGGCCCACCGATGTTACTCGAGGTGGCCTCCCGTTAAGCTTTAACTTTACAGCCTAAATGAATACAGAGAGGCAACAGTTCGCTTGCGTTAATTATCGCATTGATTCGTTAACATTTTGTAAGAAAATATTTTTGCCAGATAGCTCGGCATATTTACGCGATAATGTTATCCGCTGAATATTGTAAAGCATATTAGCATTACCAAATCAATAATTGTGCATCGACAGGTAGCACATCATGATTAACAAACAGATCTTTCTTACTGCCGATTGAATCGAAGAGATGCCTTCGAATTGTCGATATTTACATACCAGTTGGTCGGTAGCCATTATGGTTGGCGGCATCATTATCGATCGATCTAATATATGAATGTTGAGGTCAGAATTTATTGAAATGGTCGCTCGGCCAGTACCGATTCACTTCCGAATGCTTGAGCCGTCAGCTTACGCAAACTATATATATTAATCGCGTAGCTTTGTTCATTAATTTAAGCCGCCATTAATAGTGTGTTTCTATCAATAGCGATGCACGAGCTCAGCGAGGGTGTTGATATCCCGTTTATAAACATTTGAAGACAATGTATTTTCAGTTGCCTTTAACTATACATTTAACGCCATTATCGCATTTATTGCTGTACGCCAAGAGCATATCAGTGTAAAGCCTGTTGATAGGACGCAAATACTTTACTTTACTTCAGATGTGGGTAGGTGATCAACAGTCAGTTAATACTTGTATATTGAAGCGTTCTTTCATCTCTTACCTTTCTATTTTGACTACCTTGCTTGCCAGGTGAAAGTTGCCGATTACTGAGTTAGCATTAGACATTTATTACGGGCCCGGTCGACCTACGTCATCTACAAGCAACTCAGTGAAAAATCGGGCAGCTTTCGCAACAACCAAAACAAGTGAAAAAGCCATATCCCAAAACAGAAGAATCAAGATTTCCAAGCATGAGAAAGGAACGCTCGAACCATACAGAATTATTAACTGACTGATCAGAGGCCTTGGTCCTTTTACCCCTTTTCTATATGTTTACCTCTATCTAGTAGAAATTAAAGTGATCGTGTCCTATCTTTTAGGCTTTGCACCGATATTGCTTCTTATTTTCATATTACCTTGGACTCGTGGCGGATTTTGGCGTAGTTTGGATAGTAGCGTTTAGAAAAAAATGGCAGTTTAAGACAACTGAAAATTACATTGTCTTCAAAACGTTTTGTGAAACGAACATTTCACTGGGAGAATCGAACTCGCACCCTCTGAATTTTCGAATGCAGTTAAAGTATGTGTACGACTTTTCGGCATTAATGGCGGCTTCAGACTAGTCATGTTATCGTGACAGACGACAAGCCATTACGCGATTAATATATATACTATGCGTAAAATTTATTAACCCTCAAAACGTCCAGGTGGGGTGTTGCTACTTTATTGGACGGAGCGCTGCACTGTCAGCGGATTCTTGACCCTCAACGTTTTCATAATAAGGTCAATCGAATTATAATATTCGCCTCACCGAAAATCCATAATGTGACCAGCCTCGTTCAATAAGTACATGTAAAAATATTAATTCAGAAGGCATCTCTCGCTGTTCCCCATGAATGAGCCTTTTACTATGAAGTAGAAGAGATATTTGTTTGGTAGTCATGATGTGCTGCCTGCCTGTCGACCTGAATTATTGAATTTAATTTATGCTAATATGCTACAATATTAGCGGGATGAGAAAAACATTATCAGTATAAATATGCCGAAATATCTGGCAAAATATTATTTTTCTTACAAAATGGTTACGAATCAATGCGATGGAGTAACACAAGCAGACTATTTGCCTCTCTGGACAAGCTGACTTAACCCATTCATTCGTTTAAACATTAAGTTAAAGCGAACGGGAATTGCAATTATTGTTTACATGTACTGTTTCCACTTTACCACGTGATGAATTAACATCGAGAAATTGATAGAGAGGCGTCTAGATTTTTAGTGTCATTATGATCTGATACTACAGCTAGGCATCCATAGACTTACCAACGTTCAAATAATTGAGAATTGCATAAAAATACGACATAATTTTCGACAAATAAGGCGGGTCAAAAAAGGAGGTGCTTTTTTCCAAGTTGGTTGTCAAAATTATGTAGGCAATTGTTTTAGCGGAAATGACCAGCAAAAATAAACCCTAGCCGGTTAGCCGGTTCGAATAATTTCTTAATTGCTTAAATGTTCTGAGTTGGGCCTGTTTCCGAAGCTCTGATATTTACCATGAGACTAAGCTACTCTCTAAGATCTTCTCCTGCACCATAGTCATTATTGTTTTGTGATTATCCAGAAAAGGCTTAAGTTTTATGTGCCATTATTATCTTAACATTTCATTGTGACATGGTGCCCGTGTTATAGTTCACACTGTATATTATTCGGCTGGAAGTCTTAAAGAAATGTCAGGACAACGGTTGACTATTGATAAATGTAATAACAAAATCCAACTAGAACTAATTTAAAAAGATTCACTTAAAATTATTCTGAACAAGGTACAAACTACTATGGTGATGGAGAATGCACCCCAAAATAAAGCTATGACATCAGCGCTGGAAATTTGTTGCGCTATTTCAACAGTCCGTTATCAGTTACTCGTATCTACTGCCAATCACAGGTCTATATATTCTCCTGAACGGAAATAAAATATATGATTTAACTTTTTCGTCTGTTCTTAAGGAACTACTTTTGGCCGACTAGTCCAGGGGTAGTTTGCACTATTTGTTTGATTTCCAAAGAAACGAGGGTCTGAAATTTAAGTAAATCCTTTGGAACTAACATTAAAAGGCTCATTTAGAATGATATGATGAATAGATAAGCAATTTCTACGCCAGCTACAGCAGGATAACCGCGTAATATTCACAAGCTGAAAAAAGCGGGCAGTAATATATAACTATAACCCTTGTCCTTCTGATCATCCTCAAGCTCTTCCCCATACTAACTGTTTGTTGGATGTTTAAATATTGTTAATTTACCGTCCATTTTATTACTGTAAAGGCCTGATGTCGAATAATCAAAAGCCTTCGTTCGCCCAACCTGACTTCCTAAATATAAATCAAATTCATTAAAAATCTGCTTTGACTGACTGTTTCGTCCTAATGAAAATGAAACCGGAAAAAATATGAGAAGTAACCTCCAAAAGGCTTTCTATTCTAACTGCATGTTTCAGTTATACTGCGACTGGGTGTTGCGAAAATACCAGTAACAAAGCACCTATGAGAATAGAATGAATGTGGAGGGCATCAAAGTGAAAAACTACACATAAGTGCCTGACGGTAACAAAATTTACTTATGTTTTACTTGTGCTTGTCAAGCACATGTTTCACCGGGGAAAATTTAATCTGTCTTATAGGGACAAGCACGAATAAGTATCTTAGGGTTCGCTAGATGGGCAGCCCGCAGTTTTGTTATGATTTAACATTAACATATAAGGACCACCCTGCTTATAGGCAGGAATTGCTTATATTTGTCATCACTCAAACAGCTAACGTGCTTTCATTGGACAGAGTTCGGTTATATAAACTCCTAATTACTGTTTAATCGGAATAAAGGAAATATCTTAAACAAACCTGATCCTCTTAACTAGGTTAAACGTAAACCAGCTTATCCACCCAGTGACTCTACAATGCACAGGAAGGATAAAGGAGCCTTGTTAAAAATGTTTTCTAACGCCTTATTAGTCATAGTTTAGTGTCCTAGACAGGAAAACTTAGTTGGACAAAACGGAATGATCGGTTCATTTTCAAAACAACTAATTCTCTTTTGAAGTTATTTTCAAGTCCATAAGGAAGTTGAGTAGACAAATCAAGACAGCTTTTCCACGCATGAGCCAGACAAATTAAGTACAAATTCCAAGTCAGATACTGTTGCAAGTCCGTACGTCGATATCTGCTAAGGTGGTGCGCAAAGCTGATGTAATTCTTGCCGTTCCTAGACCTCACTGAGAAAAGCGCTACACAAACTCAAACGCAAAATGGCACCGATAAATGTATCTGAGGTCAGGGAAGAATGGTTATGCCTCAAATGAAGTAAAGAATGAGAATGGATGACACACGCTGCATACTATCATCTGGGACTATGAATGAAGACAGTATCAATATCTCAAGGATTATTCAGGTAAAGGTTGATACAGACTGGAAGCGTGATGGCCTGCGATCATAAAAGATTTTGAGAGAATTTTTATGATATTTTACTGCAGGTGAACACTTTAACTACTTATCCTACATACGAAGACAAATAGTTGTTGAATATTATTCATAATCGTATTTTATTAGAGGCCAATAGGCCTTTTAAAATTAAACTAAAAAGATTTCAATAGATCATATGTGCTTCTTCCGAAGCATCATCCATTTGTTTAGGAGGACATCCTTGTAGACTCGATTATCACTGCAAACCTTATACTTAACCAAAGCTGACCTGGACACGATATGGAGAAAACCGATAGTGATGGATAGTGAAATACAGCATTCACTGGTGCATTTAAATGGGTTCTGATTCATTTCTCAAATTGCATCAAATGTCTTTTAAACGGCACATGCTAGGTGGGACGCAAAACATTAGTAATCAGTTAAATGTCTTGAAAAGAAACAGTCCATAATATTACCTATTTAATCATCTTGGGGTTTCTTCAACTTGACCGACAATAACCTCTGAACAAAAAAGGTACATTTTAACCCACTCATTTACAGGAATTGTTTATGTTCATAACAAAAACAGTGGCTGAAAATAATTTGCAAAACTTTAGGTCTGCAGCCAAATGTTTTAAAACTGGCAAATCTATTGCGGAAGAGGTAAATTTGAAAAAATGATCATTTCAGTTTTGTTCTTAGTGAGCTTTCGCCATGGTACTCATCTAGTGAGGAGTAATTTTCAGTTGGTAATTCTGTGGTATGAATCTACCGTTTAGGTTGAATTTCAAGATTGTTTATTTCATCAACGACATTTTCGTTTGAAACCGCACAATCATGCGACGGGCATTTTCTGAATTTACAAGAAAATGTGCATTTATTCCTTACCCTTTTGCCCTCATTTGATTCAACCAGGAGTTTTTTTTAATCCTACATACTTTATAGAATATTTTTATCTATTTCTATCTCATACACAATACTTACGCTTTTGGGTGCTTAAAAAGCAGGAGTAGGAAATTATGAATTTCATGAGTTTGCTTAATCACCTTCTATTCAACTTTCTGAAAGATTTTCGCTGGCCATGGGAAGAAATCAGGCAAATAGTCCAGTAGCATCTACACATTCATTCATTACACCATCCTGGCAAATTACCAGGTTAAATATCAGGATAATTAGGGGACCGTTGTATAGAACACACTGTGTCCCCTAAGCAGGCCGTGTGGTAGATGCGCTGGACCAACGGGGGCTAGATTAGGACACCACAGGCGTTAGTCGTCTTGTGCCCCAACTGCCAAGGATGGGGGCGTGTTGGCTCGCGTAGGTGCAGGCTCACGCCACATTAGACATCTGTAGCCTTTTTGGCACTCCCACTCTGTTGGATCTGTGTCAGGCGTAACGTAACGGTCAGGGGCGTCTCTGGCCACGCCAGCCACCTGCGCCTGATCCCATCTCGTGTCTTCTCAACTGTGCCATCAAGACGGCACACGGGGATGCGGACTGAACGCGTGCGGTACTTGCAGCGCCAGTCTACTCTTACTTTAAAAAATAATCCACACACAAGTCAAAATTCTTGCACTATCCGCCTGTGAGGCACAGGATGGACCTAGCAGAATCTTCGATCAAACTGTCATTAAAAGAGCACATTTCTGTTAGCAATGTTTTGCGAGTACAGTGGATAATATTATACATTTTCCTTTGTTTAACCTGGGTGTAGTAACCTTGCATTGGACTTCTATTTATTGCCATCCTTTTAGTCGATCATTTTCCTACTTTTGTTTTACTTTATGAACAGTCTGCTGACATCAGAGTCTGCTGTTTGATCTATGCATATAATTTTATGTGTATTGCTGACTAATTTAGCAGGCTCAGCTCATCTGTAGCTGATTTGTTCTAATATTTCTCTCTCTGTCCTCAAGTGCGTTTTAAATTGAGCTCCATCAGTGTTACAACAGGACCTTTTTCTGAAGTTTAAAAAACAATTACGTTTGCGCCTTCCCAATTTGGATGAATTGTAGTTATTTTCTGTTTATGCAATGCAACTGGAATTAAAAGGCAGGGTTCATTTGATTTATTTCTGGGACCAATATTTTAAGTCCCAAAGTTCTATGCACGACGATCAAGTGAGTTATATGTATCCGACTTATTTGCCTTTATCCATTATGTATTATTATTCTTTAATTTATAAACCTCTCATAGGGAGTTCAGCTCACGCGCCGCTAGAAACATGCCAAGCCTCGCATTTATTTGTGGTTACAAATGACCAATAAGTTAGGGTTTTTGGCTAAAATTGCAATTTATCTTTGCCCTAATTCGATGATTACGTACGCGTTAAGGTATGCCATTAAAACACAAGATAGGATTGCATTAAGTCTGAATTAAAATATCTAAATGCTGAATGGATATCGGAAAAGTGCTTTTTTCATCTTCATGCTGTGCGAGGTTTGTTAAATCAATTTCCAAATTTTTCTAGTTAGCGCACTGAAACGCTTCGTTTATTTTGCTCGTGAACCTGCCTTTTTGGTGAGAATGGAAGAATTTTATACGAACAGACACGGCAAGACTGCTATTTAAACTGACAACTAAAGAGTACCTGAGAAGCTCCTGATTAGAGATCTTAAAAGCATATGTTTGGTCCGTCGGGAAAATTGCTTTATTTCTATTTCACTAGAGGAATGTTTCTTATTTTGTCCATTGCAAGACTTGTGATGCAGAACGACATTCAAAAGCATCACAGCCAATGTGTAATAGGTGTTTAAACAAAAACACTGCGTTATTGTTAGCCGAAGAAGTAACCTGTTTTCAGTACTGTGGATTAGGTTTAGTATATCCAGATACGATATTTTCACGACAATTGGATAAACGATTTAAAAAACAACGATTAACTAGCTTACGACTGAGAGTAGCTAGCAGAAGAACACAGCTGATAAATCTACTTGTCCTCCAAATGTTCGCAATTGTTAGGTCCCTTCGCCAGGAAGAAGTGTCAATGTTCATTTTGTCATCTTTCTATTCAATCCGTCGCTTTCTGGAAAGAAACCGTACTCAAATATATCCCCTTGAAGATTCAGAGCGCGAGAATCTGATGTTTGCGGAAGAGGATCAGCAACGGAACTCAAGCATCGCATAGGGGTCTCCGCAGCTATATCCTCTTCTTGCTGGTAGAACGCATAAGTTCAACACAAGGGGGCGCAGATAAAGAAGGAGACCAGGCACTTGTTGTGTACACACAGGAGGGCTCGCGGAGGTACGCCTACTGATTAGTCGCACACATAATGTCAAGGAGAGCTTTTTCCTATCAAAACCTGCCTATCTTCGTGATAACTGTGGGCGACTTGCGAAAAAATGATAAATGTGAGAAAAAAGCGGGTGAAAAAGAATGGTTTTAGTATCTGAGTGCATTCGCGTTGGCCACTTCTGATGTTATTGCTGCTGCCACAGCTGTTCTAACGTTCGCCTTGAAAGGCATGCCAGCGTGGCACGTGCTACCAGCGCAGCCAATCATAGGGGAAGAATATGGTAGGGCATAACCAATCGCTGGTTAGCTGACTGGGCATGCAGCCACCAATACGACGACAGGTTTGGAATGGCCAAAGAGAAAGCGAAAACGGAGGACGCATTTATAGTCCCACAGTGCTGACAGTCAAGGCCCAGAACCACCTAGCATTCAGGTTACTGGAGGACATTTCGGTCAATCGGTATATTTTGCCACAAACACACCTTTTTCAGACCAAAATAGGTTCAATTCTGCGAATTTGAAGGAAACTAGACGAATACCTTTGAAGGGCAAATTCTTACGACAATTTGAGTAGAGGAAGACATTTACAGATATCAACGGTAGTTTAACACGTGTAGAAATGCACACAGTTTTTGTAGTATTGGCTATTTGGTGGCGCAGTTTGTGGCTATTAGGAATTTGCGTAACATTTTACACAGACGGGGCCATTATGACCGTAGCAGGCGCCAAATATGCTATTCGGTATAAAAATATTTCATACCTAGGCACTCTTCGGACATATTTCCTTTGAAGGAATACTCGCAAAACTTCGTCCTTGTCACTAAAAGGAAGATTGTCCTACTCGAATTTATGGATACAGCTAATGTTGAAGTTATTGGTATCTCTGTTTGCTGTCTTAACTCCGAAAACCAGTATCATTTCGAGGTATTTTGTTTTTGAATCTCTAAAAGGTAAGTAGCAGAATTCCATGCTTGGAGAGATTTCTGGTCATGATCTCTTCTGTCTTGCTTATTGATGGACCTAAATCTGACGCGTAACGGCCAAGCCATGTTGTCTGATGTTCCAGATCTGAGACAACAGCAGGCGCTCCCATTGCAACCAACTGTCAAAACTCGAAATGCTTACTAACGAAAAAAATGATACACTTTAATGGTTGTTCTAATTTCCTTACAGTCATCAACTTGCAACCGAGGATTTGGTTTACACATTTTTGTAAAGCAGCTGACTAAGGTCCGAATATCATGTGCCTAGCGGGAATTGCGTTGAGACAGCTAAACGATATTATTGTCAATAATATCCATTCATATCTTTGTTATTTTTATCCAAAACAAATAATTTGAAAAATCTGGCAACATACAGCAACTCAACAGTCATGGCTGACACTACGTACGCGTACCCCTTCCGCATCATCCAAATGAATATTGTGTGGTTGCCAGTCATGAATTTTGTTTTGGAGCAGATGGTTCCCTGGCAGCAGATGTCGTGTCATCTCAATCTGCCGTAGATTATCTAATCGCCCGTTAACTTATCAAGTATCCACTAATTTTGTCACATGTTTGAGAGAAGTAACATTAAAGATATTTTTAACCTATGAGAGAGGTAACAATCCCCCCAAAACGGTAGGACAGGCTAACATTGCTAAAAAAATAAACAAGTGTAGCAGTGCTCTAAATTTCCTAAAAATGTTTTGATATTTGCAACTTTATCTTTTTACTAACAATTAACACATCGATGTGGTCAACTGCATTTTTCCAAACTCTTAAGGATAAGACCTAAACTATCTGTATTTATGCTTCCAAAAACAATCTAAAATAAATTGCCTTTTATTTTAGACATTTGTCACTGCCTACTTCGCACGGCGATTATGTAAAAATGCTGGAATGGTATAAAAAGGTTTTGTGGGAGACTCACGCTTCAATTTGGTGAATGCATCAGTTAAAAATAGTGTTGCGTTTACTGGTGCTTTAATTGCGTGAGACTAAATCCAGGCTTGTCAATTTCTAGCTCAGTGGGGACCTGGTTCTCCCGAAAAATTGATTTCCAACGCATTCGTGGGGAACATCAACTAGTGATTCGACTATAACATAATTTAGATCCCAGGGTCTGCTGCGAACAATAAGAACATAAGGAGCCATTTTGTTTTGTACGTATTTGTTGAAATCGTTAAAAGACATGTCTACAAAAAGTAAACCTTATTCTTTCAATCAATGCGAATGGTTAGAAAACAAAATATTCTGTAATAAAATGCGGTTCCAATTCCTTGACGAATAGGAAACCATAGCCTAAATTCACCCATGTGGTATCGAAGCATCGTACCTAAAGTTAATATCTGCTTTTAGAAGTCGGGAAAGTCTTTTTGCGGTTGCATCAATAACAACTTAAGCTCAATTTACATCAGGGTCCATCGAAAACACAGAACGGTTCCTTATAATATACACACCGCTATTAGTTGATCCAGAAGGTTTTTTGGTAGCAGGATTCTCAATAATGATGACCTAAAGAGGACATGAGGACTACCTGCAATGCAGGTCTCTTCACGCCGAATTCCAGAGAAAATACGGTTATGTCTATCGCAATGGCTAAGGTAAGGGTATGGGTTTAGAGTAGATTTTGGGCTTAGTATATTCTTATGGTTTCCAATCATGTAAGGTCTAGTTTTCGGACTATTTATCTTTCCTGAAGTTAGCCACAGGGCCCGATTTTTAAGGTGGGCAGGGAATTCGTTGTTTCGTGTCCCATTTCAGGGTCCATGTCAGTAATTCCTACCACATTCACCATCACAGAAAAATTGTTTTCAAAATTTTTGTGCCGAAAAGATGTTAAACCTTTGACAAGTGCAAGTTCCTTGGAGCATGTTACAACACAACACAACAAATCTTTTGAGACATTGTTTCTCGAATAATGCTTTGCTCTTGCAAACCTGGTAGTATTAACTATTGGTTGTGAAAAAGGTAATCTTCGTCCGCCAGAATTAAGGTATCGGCATGACTGGCTGACGACGGCTTATAAACTATAAACTGCCATTCCAATCTCTCGTGTCTTTGTTGGCAATATTCATCTGCCTAATCTTAGGAAAATTTGCAGCAAAATTTATAGGCCTTTTTTTGGCTTCCTCTGAGTGTTTAATTGACGGACGTTGGTAGGATGTTTGATAGTTCTTTGTCTGAGAACCGGTGCCGAAATCGCAGCTGGTAAAATTCTGGATGAAGTGGTCACTATCTCGTATGTGGTTTTTCGGACTCCGCGTGGAATGTCATCCAACTCATGCCCCTCATTGGCGCATACACACTTTATGGTAAGGAAAAGCTTATGAAGCATATAATACTGCAGCATCTCCTCTTTCGCCAAGCTTGCTCCAATGATAAGAATGGGTCATGACAACTGGAAGCGTACTCAGCCCTATTGCCTGATAAATCTTAACTGCCCTTCTACGCGTGTCACACGCACGACCTCACAGGTATTCATTGCACTAGTTCTGCCCGGGTGAGAGTGGGCAAAACCAGATATAGGCATGCTTACGGCCAATCAGATCCCCGTAAATCTTTAGCGCATCTTCACCGCTGTCCCCCATGCGAGCCTCAATTCATTATCCGACTGAACTGTCCGCCACTCAGCCAGGAGGTTTGCTGCCATTTTCATTCGCAGATCTCCGCGTAACTGTGCTTTTCGCTGCTTGCGACACGTCGAAACCCCTGAGGTGGTTACCGTTTTGGCCGTCTCCGTGAGTAGAAATAATGTGTTTAGGGCGTTGATTGAGCCATTTGTGTCGAAAAATCTAATGGGAGTCTGCCTGTCGCATCCAAGGCATCAATCATCGACTGTTAACAAGTCACGGTGTCGGGAATTATGAACTCCAGTCTGGCATCTTGGCCACTTTTCCGTTCCTACGCAACCTCTTATTCAGAGATCGGCTGGTATATTTAACATAATTGAATTATCTAAAGCTGTATTGGGGACAATAGATGATATATGATTTCCAAATTATTGTATTAAGTCGCTTCTTTTAGTGCCTCATTCCCGGCATCTCAGGCACATACGCAGCAGCTACAGTCATTTTGAGACATTCTGAAGCTCCTTGCAATGCACTCATCGCTTCTCGCTTCTGTTTGGCTAATCATTATAATCAAAACCGGTTAATCTATAACAAGATAGTAGCGGATAAGTCCTGATCCAGGACATTCAATATATATATATATATATATATATGAAATGGAACCGACAAAGACAAGGGAGACCGGAATGGCCATTTCTGGCTTATTAGCCGTCATCAGCCAGTCATACCCAATCCCAAGTGTGGCACACCTTGTCTTTTTCGGTTCCATTTCATCGTATGCTACTTTTCGCAATGCGACCGACTTCGAGGGCTCTAGTTTGAGCTCCAGGGCACAACGGAACATACATGTTCCTTGAGCAGATCGGTGAGCCCCACACTATCATATATATATATATATATATATAAATTGGAAGACCGACATTCCAAGAAATACAATTAGAAGTCGAAAAGGTTCCTTTGGACAAAATAGGAAACTT
Organism: Schistocephalus solidus; assembly: GCA_017591395.1. NCBI lineage: Eukaryota > Metazoa > Platyhelminthes > Cestoda > Diphyllobothriidea > Diphyllobothriidae > Schistocephalus > Schistocephalus solidus. The sequence goes on along the minus strand of WEDG01002087.1, from coordinate 339,766 downwards.
TATTAATAAATGTTCGACTCTGGTTTTCCAGGCGTCGTCAGACTAGAGTTACTATACAGAAAAAATTAAAATTTCAAAAGCGCTTAACAATAGATACTTATTTCGTGTTTGCACCAATAATTGACCACCGTGTGTGTTAGTTCATTATAATTTTATCCTGAGATTTTTATGCACGGCATCGTAATCAATGTGCCAAGTTGTATATTATTATTCGGAGAGCATGGACTCAAGAAACTCTTGGCCTTTCTTGAAGTTGCAGGCTCTGATGATTTGAGCTTTGTGCCAGGCCAATCTGTGTCCTGTATCGAGGGTGGGCATGGCCACATTATACTCTGATGTGCACGGTAGAATTTATCCATTAACGTATTGCCATAGGACCGGAAAAGCGCAAATGTGCATAAAGTACCCAGTTAAGTGAAGCAACATTACCGACAAAGACAAGGGAAACTAGATTGGCCATTTCAAGCTTATCAGCCATCATTTGCCGGCTATACACAACCCCACTTTCTGATTTCCTGAAGGCTTGAACCCGCAACCTGTATGAACTCCAAATTCCTACCATACCTAGTTAGATGAGCAGTTCTAAAGGTAAGGCGTCTCTCTCTCAGTTCATGTGGAATTAGAGCACTTCTTGAAGCACTTCTTTGATCCCCATTGTGACTTTTCTGGAAGTACTTTGTGGTTTTTAACAAAATCGATTTTCCCACGCAAGGTAAAAGCTTATAACTTGAAAGCAGTAACTGATTCGTGGACGCAAATGGGTTTAGGGATTGACTGAACTGGTCAGAAAGATGGACGTGATGCGAGAGAAGGGAATAGAGAATGCCAATGTGGTTAGCGCGTATTGACCATTGTACATGACGACATTTTCCATGCGTTTGTTAGTCAAAGGTCATCACTCCCTCGGTCTCTAGAATCTGCTGCGCAGCGGTCTCACTAATAAATTTACCGCCGATTTACCATACTCACAACTCAGTCAGAAGTATCAGGGTCAAATTTATATGCCATGAAGGTGATGAAAATACAGACAGGTGCTATCTAAGCTAACCAATCTTGTAGGCCTTTTTGATAATTGTTGAGTATTCCACACCATTGGACAAACATTGCCCTTCAGAGCAAACCCACGAAGACAATGTCTCAAGTATGTTGCGAGATATAGTAGTTTGGAAGTCATGGGCATGGTTTAAAATAGAAAGTATACAAAAAATGATCAATCACTATGAATACTTGTTATTTAATGGCAATCTTTCCAAAAGACAATGCTTTCTAGGCCTATTTTCCACAGTTTGGCCGTTAGTCAGTTATGTCTTTGCTTATGAAAAGTTATGGAAACTTATTGTACCGATGTAAACTCCGAAGTGTCCTCTGAACGCATATGAAAAATCCATACATATTTAGCACTGAATATACGTTAAAAGATATGCATTTAGCTTTACAACTCTGAGATAAGGTATTTGTACAGTAAGCACACTATGTTCTCTATGTTTATTCTTCTAAGTTCACTTCCGTTGGAGGAATTGCTATCTAACAAGGCAAATCTCAATTTGTTCACGCACGTGCGTGTGAAATAGTCTGCGTGGGCGGACCACATAGGACAAGAACAACAACTTCAAAACATTATTCGACCCCCCCTAGAGACGGCCTGGCTGTTTACTAGTTCACTTTAGTAGCCATAATGCTCTTTCACTAGATGAAAGTTAATTGAAACTGGTTAGATATTTTCCTAGTGCCTAAAAATTCCGCAGATAGTAACTCAAGTATGCCATAGGGATTTGAGAAAGTTTAAAGTCAAAAGTTTCAAAAATTCCCTCTTTAAAAAACTGTGTCTGCTAATATCCGGGCCTATGAACGATATATAGCTCGTAGTCAGGTACTTTCTTGATAATTGAGTCCGTTGCACCATTGCAACTTGACAAATTTACCTTATTTATTTATATGTATACTTAACGCTGCAACGGACCCAGTCAACAGTATCTCTCAGTTGCTTAAAAAATTGGAAGTGGTGAAATAGAAATAGAACCACACGATGCTATTGGATTCCATGAGTGCCATAACCAGTGCACATGTGTTAAACATGCAGAAAAACTCAAAAACAGTTTGGCGTTGGGCGTAAAAATCGTACAAAGTGACAAGATATAGCGTTTCCGCAGGCAGTTCTGTCATCCGACTAGGCAACTGCGGCCACATTCCCTTCAGAGACCATCTTCATGTGCGTCTGGTTGATGATATGTCAGAGATCTTATGTATGAGGCAGTCAACAACAGGAAGGACTATCATTCATAACTGCGCCAAAGTTAAAAACGTTTGATAAACTTTAATCCGGCGTCCACCAAATTTGACCCTACCCGGTATTTCAGTGGATCACTGCACTATTTATCGATTTATCAAAGTCGCTGTCCAAGCAAGTGCAAAGTTCTTCCGAACTTGTAATATCGTAGAATGAAGGTTTTATATAGTGATCACCCTGTTTCAAAGGGTGGATAAATCTTCTTTCCTCAGAAAAACAAGGACATTTGAAAGACTCTCAAAGCAAGATGGACAAGCAGCGACCGGGTACTCAAACACTGACCTTTTCTTAGCAGAACCAAAAGCATGAACGGCAGGTCCGAACGAAGGACTTTCATCGCTTATTCCTGTTCATAACTAGCCTAAAAGTTGGCAACTTTCAGTTTAATTCTACATGAGCCTTTTTCTGATTGTCAGCAGAACTAGTAAAACCTAATCAATCAAGCCGTCAAGAACCGGGAAGTTCTTAGTCTGCTGTCAACTCAAAACATTCCTGGACAGGCAATATCCATTTTCATGATTGTAACACAGGAGTGGTGGCCCTCGAAGCCCATGGAAACAACAAAACGCTTTGCGAACGACTGCAGTATAAAATTATCCCAAGCAACTGGTATTTACCACAGTCAATTTACTATCTCATGAGGCTTTTGCACAAAATGCAAATGCGAGTTAGACTAAAAAGGATTACTACAGTATATTTTAATACTAATTACTCTACAGCTTCATTTTCCGCTATTTAAGTCATGGCAGGAGGTTGGCTTTGAAACGAGCTCCAATTTTTGCCTTCGAAAAAAAACACTTTGCAAAATGACTGCTGAATTAGGGCATATTTCTAGTGAACTTTCTATGTTCTTATACATTTACTTATATTTTGTTGAAAAGGTGCATTCAAATAGTGTTTTTCGTACACATTCTGCAACATATCATTTCTTTTTCAAGCCCGTTTCATGACGAAAGGGTATATTTCGATTTAACACATTTTCTTACACGGGATTCTTCAGGAACCTGCAATGACAGTTCAGAAGGTATGATATTTTTCAATTATTAATGCTGCTTTTAAACTTAACAACATGGCCGCCATCCACAGCAAACTGGTATGAGCTCTATACGTTGCAACCCTACTCGGACGCAGCAAATGTATGGTTTTCTCTACGAAGAAACAAATAGAAAGTTGAATTAAAAACCCTGACTACAGGTAGAACGGCAGGTGGAGTTTAAATTTACTTCAAAAATTAAGTTACTTCAAGAAGAGAAATTGAATAGAAAACTAATTTGCTTCTGAATTTGCAGTTTAAACAATATTTTAATGAATTTTTGATAAATATGTTGGCATTTACGAGGCCATTGACAATCAGTGATATAAAACAGCATACGTAAGTAAGAAATTTTTACAAATGGTAATTTTTGCAGGTGTTGGTAAGGAAACTCGTTCAAAAGCCGCATATTGACCTTGGCGTTACTGAAATATCTGAAAATTATTGTGCGGATTATAATATATCACAATGCAGCTGAATTTATATTTTGCGAACGGATGCATCTTTACGCATTTTGCGGATAATTTCTTGACGTGCCATTACTACTCTATATTCTAAGCGATACCGCGTCATACGGTGAATTTTCTTTACACTTCCAATGAAACGGTTCATTTTACTCTTAACATAAACACAGTCCACATTTTTATGCTGTAATTATCACGCTTATTATTAGGGTTCTTGCACCCGTGGACTAACAGGGCAAGAACTAAACCACCGACATGTGACATCGCAGAGCGATCGCTGCAACTAAAGTGAACTTCAACCGTATGAAAACCTACGAACGAACATTATGAGTGGTTTGGTCCGCTAATATTCCTTTAGGATTAGACCTTGGGTTCTCATATGTATACATTTATTCCGTACTCGATTGTGAAGAAATTTTAAAAGATTTTTGGTGTTTTAGTATTGCAGTTTTTTGGGGAAGCACAAGAGCGGGAACCACTGAGAACACTGGTTCCGAATTACCTGTCCCTGATTACATTTTTTCCGTGTTAAACTTTTATCATTCAGTCACCTGCATTCCTATTTAGCTCTCTTTGACACCGGATTAAGTTTACTTTTCAATGCATTGATCATAGAGGTCGACTTTCTTCCCCTTCACCCAATGGGTTAGCTTTTCCGTTTCCCTTAAATGTTGCGGATTCCACTTAGTCCATTTACAGTTGTAAGTACGTTTTAATTACCCCAACCTTCTTTATTTGCTATGCCACGTTTTGTTCTTCCTCGCTCTTTCCTAACCATACAACCCTTTTTTTACCCCGGTTCCCGGTAAACTGTTGAGCTTGCTTGCAATGTTTATACGGGGTCCATCTTTTGTGCTTCGACCCAGTTTTATTTCAAAATTGGCAGCCCTAAGCAGGTAAGAAATCAGAAAATAAACTAACTTTAGTAAGCAAAGATAATCAGTTGCAATATTTATTGACACTTCAAAAGTCAACTCAAATAAACCAAGCACAGTGTGCTACATTTTACGTGTAGCAGTATTCGCGAAAATAATTAATGCGGAAGCTTAACTATGTGTTTCCAATGGGTGCCTACAATCAAACTGGTGCCACTGGAAGTTTTATTTGGTCCATTCCTCCGCTGTGGTAGTTGATTTCGACATTCAAAATAGATTGTTAAGTACTCATCATGTGCATGGATCAGTACCAAGGGAAATATTTTTGTGGAGAAAATCTCCACACTTTGAATGGATGGCTGGACGTATTACTAAACTATGGTCCGTTTCATGCAAATTTAACCTTAAAGTATCCAGTCAATATCCTCAGGCACAAAATAACAAAAAGAATCATCTCGGTTTCTGGGATTTTTTTCTATTTTGCTTCAAACTCCAACTTTCGCTGTGGTAAACTATCATTTTTTTAGATTTTCACAATAATAGCGGTACATTAAATACATTTCACCTAGAGGGTAGTTGCACCAATCGAATTCAAAGTTCCATTGAGCGTAAGATGGCCTTTGTATGACGCTGGATAGGAATAAAAACCAAAGCTAGAGCATTTGAATTTCCTTCCAATTGTACGCTTTTTCGTATTTCATATTCCCCAAAACCGTGAACGTTTGACAGCCAAATAGGTGTCTTATCAATCTGCAATCCCGTTCGTTACATTTTGGTTTGCTTTTTTGTAAAGTCAACGGGCAGGAGGTATTTTTCGGAAGGCGGCTGCTCTGCCTTCAGGGACCTCAATTAACAAAAAATCGGCCTTTTCTAAACGCTTTTCACGCCTTTCCATTACTAAAGCATTTTTAGCAAGCGTTCATTCCCTCGCATCCGAAAACCGAACCACCAAATAAAGCCGCAGTTCTATACTGCCCACTTCAAGTACGTGGTCTTGAAAACGAGGACTCGACAGTGCATTAAGCCTAAAGTGGCCCTTATCACGGAAGCTTCTGAGGGAAGCTGTGAATTTCGATGAAACTTTGAAGGGGGCGTGCTGGGTGGGAGACGAGTTTTCACACTTTTCCGTCCGAAAAATGGCTCCCCATATTGCGGCTCTGAGCAAGACTCCACACTCTCCTCATGCAGTGCAAATTCATAATCTGGTGAAAATCGGCACTTAATCATCCATTCGCATTCAGAGACCGTTTAAAACTCTACCTGGGGTTTAGTGGAAGACAGTAAGATCTCCTAGTCATACGGTGGAATGCTGATAGAAGCGAACTGGAGTGATCCGAAGTGGTTACTAAAACGTAGATTCGTCATTTGAAAAAGAAATTTATTAGCCTCACTTTTTGCATTCTCTGTCGCGGATAAGGGTGCTGGATGCACGAAGGCGCCAGCTTTTATAGGATGCAATTGGCATGCTAGGTCGTTAATAGCCACCATTTCAGCGTTGATATTAATTGTGAAATCGCACTTTATACCTATTGTGCTGCCATTGGAAGCAGCGTTCGCCCACATCGTACCTACATGGAAATCCCTCTGTCAAGATGAAGTCTCCGCAAGTAATTCCGAAAAAAGGAGACAGCGTTGGATAACAGACCGCGGGTTGGAGAACCGTGTCTCAGGCAGCTCGCGGAACATGCCGTTTTTACATTTTACGAGATAAGAGCTCGTTAAACTGGAAGGCATGTTTGAGTGTCGTCGAATGAGCCAAGCTCTCGGAACTTGCGGCATTCCTCCGCAATCCCACTGCATGTTCAACTTTCTGCGCTGGTTGCAAGCTCTTGATTTATCATACGTGCAGCAGATCCTGTGAACCACTCTAATCACCTCCTGCTAAGACAGTTGGACTTTCGGTCTCGTAACTTTGTACCTGTGCTTTGTGTGCACTTCCAAATACAAGTGGTGTGAGAAGGCGGCTGACGGCTTCACGCACGTGAGAGCTTGCCAAACATTGGGGTTGCTTGCGATTTGGTTCGTCGTTTCGTCTGCGCATGTTGGCGAATTTGCTTGAGTAGCTATTTGCTCTGACAACCCATCGAAGTCATCATAGTTCGGCATGATTGTGCTCTCTTTCGTCTTAGCACTCCGACACGGCGTTTTAAAGAAACTGTTTTTCTGGCCAACTCGGCAGATGCCGTTGAACCTCAGTACGTACGTCCCTCCACCACAGTGCTGATAGTAGATTAGGACATAACTTCTCTTTGTGATTATCCCTGATCATCGGTTCTGTTGAGAAGATGAAGATGCGATTGAATTAAATTTTAGTTTCAACTATTGCATCTCATTTTTCTTTCCATTTCGGTGCTGGTAATTTGTAGATAACGTTCGCAACTGTGGACCATTCACAAGTAGGAGACAGTGGTGAATGCAAGTGATTTGGTTGCTGTGAGTATTTTTCGGCTGGCACCAGCATCAGGAGACTACAGTCAAGGAGACTACACAACACGTATCGTACAAGAGGTTTTTTTGAATGAGGACAGAGCAAGTTCGAAAGATATATCTATTAATATTTTGGCATTAATTTATTGATTCAAATAGTCCAAATACGACTCCTAGTTTATTCCCAAAGTATTTATGAAAATTTGTGTCAATTACAATTACATATTCAAAGATAATCACGCAAGTGTATTCTGCAAACAAGTACCACTATACATATACACCTATAGTCATTTAAACCTACGGTAAAATTGGTGGTCTCGGTGCGATTGGAGCCCATGCCAGCAAGAGGAAGACTTCAATACAGTCAACACTCCAACCGCCTTATCCAGGAAGCCCACCGCCGGCCGTTGATTTAATCACACTTGGGTCAAATTACCCGCCTAAGATCCCAAAATTTATTGGATCTACTAATTCGGATACAGTTATTTGACTGTCCTAGAAGGATTTCACAATGAATCAAGCTAGTATCTGCCAGATGACCAGTGCGCTCATTTTAATTCAAAGGGGTTTTGTAGAGTTGAATAAATCCTCCGGCCAAATAATGCAAAATTCAGTGGCCTCGGTATGATTCAGACCCGAGACAGCAAATGGAAGTCTGTAGTGCAGTTGGCACTCTTACCGCTTAAATAATTCAAATTGGCCTAAACCGTCTTATGGTTTAGTGTGCTTGGTCCTCACCCAGTGCATTTTTCATTGGATGCTTAGGAGTTTCACGGTGGCCACCGAGTTTTTTCCCAAAAAGATCCAATGAATTATGCGAATCTGCCAAAAACCATAATAAAAATATTAACTGTGTGGTATGCTATTAATTTCCATTAAGACTGACATAAGAAAAAAGCAGGCACTTGATAAAGCCATATTCGATATTAAAAACGAAATTGGGGTTGGCTATTGTGTAATTTTGAATAAGATACCATGAGATAGCGCTTACATATGCACTTATATCTTCGAGCAAGTAAAATGCAGTTTTTAGGCTTCAAGGTAAATTTAACTCCATCTGGACGGCTTTGCTCCGGAGATACCAAAGACATTTATATTTTACAGTGTCATTATCACCTTTTGTTTTCTTAAGACGCACCTGGTAATATTTTACTTTATTTAAAAGACCCTAACTCTTCTACAAACCCTTTATCATAGCATAATTTTAAGCAAAAACAGTATTAAATAAGGTTGGCAGAGGCCATGCTCTTTTGCCATATCTCCTTTTACTTTTAAGAACAGAGGAATCGCATCGATAAAAAATCATGCAAGACAGTGTCCCTAAAACTGGTAAACATCGCGAAAGTCAATCTGAGGGCAGTTGTACTCGATCACATCAGTTTTTGTTAATATCCCCCCATTAAATGTCATTTAATCTGTAGTTTTTTTGCAATTTCGGTAATGCCACTTATCTTTGGGGCTGAACGTAACCAGGACAAAACGTTTTCTGAACACTTGAAACTTTACAGGTTGTTTCTCAAGGCCCCCGCATGGAACGGTAGAAGGAATATGAATCACGCATTTTAAAGTTTTTTCAGTTATGGAACGTGCTTTTCCTATAGCTTTGCGTGAAAAATCAAGTGGGCTTCTCTGAAAGTAAACGTTTAATCTCAAAAGCCAATGGACATTTGCCACCAATACCAGAGGTCATAAACTCGAAAGAAATATAAAATACAAATTTGGAAGTCATCCTATCCAAATAGCTTGTTTTGAATTCGCGATCCTACGCACCGATTGTTTTTATTGACTGCCTGCTTTTTTTGGCAATATGTGCAAATCTGTTTCTTTGGGCGAGGTAGACAGACATTGCGTGAATTCTGTCAGCTTTTCAGAAAACGAATGCTCTTTTAAGCAATTCCATTTGCATTTTCCGCTTTTGATGATTACGTTTAGAAACCCGTCTATCACTACGACCTCCGTCTTTGGTAGCAATACTAATATGGAAAAGGTCAGGAAATATACTCACTTTACTTAACACATATGTTAAAACCGCTGGATCTCCAAATTAATTTCATGGGTCAGGTCTCAAGGAAACCCTTATGAACTGGTGGATGGAACATTAATGGTAAGTCTTCGCCAGCAAACGCAGAGAGATGACCTTATATGTATTTCACGGGACTTGAAGCACCAAGGTAAGTCGTCAAATTGATTCATATTCTCTTCACAGTTTGCCAACATTAAATAAGAATCCTGACCTGACTTCATGAGCCAGCTGACGAAATTTGCTGATGGAAAATGAGAGAATAATTTTTAAGCAACGAACCGTCGTGCTTTAAGGTTTTCACCTAGGCCTTTGCAGAAATTATCCCATTTATGTTTATAACTTACTGTATAAGGCAACCTGTTTCAAATTTGAGCTGCAAGTTAAGCAATTAGGAAGGTAGTTTTTTGAAAGGTACTGCAAAATACCCCACCATACATTTGCCATTTTAAGCTTTGTGTATATGCTAAGACGCACTGTCCACTGTCTACATTCTGCTACTAAAAAGTTTCGAAACGACACGAGCAGAGCAGTTGCAGTTTGAGCAGCATATTATTTTGTATGTTGGTGATTTTCTGTGAATTTATTATCCCATAATTTATGCTCACTGAATGAGAATAAGAGGTGAACATGAGTACTTTTGCTTGCAACAGAATGTACTCTTTTTAGGAATTGAATAACGGCAGTCTTTTGTTATAATTGTTTCCTGTAAACGAAAGATTTTACTAAAGAACCTATTAAATAGGTCCCCTATTTCAAAGAGGTTTTTCAATCGACCAAAACTGAAACTAAACGATGAACATTCCTTATGCCAGCAAAAAACCCTGTTGGTGTTTTAGGTGTAGAAACAAATACTGCAAGTTGTCCAAATGGATGTTTACCCCCAAGGACCAGTGAATTCAACAAATATTTCCTTTTGGTGTTTCTGATAGACAAAATCTATAGATTTCATATTTTTCGAATGGCCACTAACAGCAATTTAAACCACAACCTATTCACTGATATTTCAAAGAAACCCAATTACCATTTTCCACCATTTTTAAGAAGCTCGGCGTAATTTTACAGAATAAGAATGCTCTTGATATACACACTAAAAGGTGTTCTTATGATTGTGCATGCTTTTTTACATTGACATTTATAATTTGCTGAAGGGACCGCCAACATTTAACCTTATAGAAGCCTTTAGTTTTTTAGTGGTTTAATCAACCGAATGTTGAACAATGCATTAAAGGCAAAATCACATTGAGATTAAACAAAAACTTTGTTGACACGATCATATTTTTCTTAATAAGATACATTCCAGAATACGTAGCAAAGTAATCCCTGAAGTAAATTTCCTGAAATAAATGACTTTGGTTTGACTACACACTGATTAATGATTCTTCGCGTATCTAGGCCTATTTCTTAGATAGGTTTTTTTGCTTAATTGAATGCAATGTTGCGGAACGACATTATATACTGTCACATGCAGATTCATAACGCTGATTTTTTATACGGTTTGCTTTTAAACTAAGCTGAAAATTAATTTTATTCAGGAGACGTATAGCGCAAAAGCATGAAGTCGGCAAGATTACTGATGTTGCACGGTTTGCAGGCAATCACCATCGCTTTTGGCAGCGCGTAGATCATCCAACACGAATGCTAGCAAAGAAATCGAACATCCTCTGAATCCAATTTTTGCATTCATTGACTATCATTGAGTTCACATTTTTACATTGGGGTGATACCCACCCTAAATCGCCTTCTGAGCACTTTAAATATCTCCCCAACTGACATCAAAAGTTTTTCGGAAGATTGCGTAATCAGTCATGTGTCATTTGGTTATTAAAATCAGCGTGAACACCCCTGATCAGCTACTGAGACAAAGTCTATTCTATGAAACTGAAGTTCCCATATCATCCATCAGTGTCTGTCTAGCACTACTATTCTTCCTGATGGAAACTCGTTATATGTATACCATCATCGTTTACTCCAGTCATGTTGAACGCTTTGAAAGCACGTGTAGGTGGTTAGTTCCAGTTAAAAAATGTTGGTTGCTTATAGTGATGTTCAAAAGCAGTCTCCTTAACATACGCATTTGCACAACATTTTCTCGTTTGTGCATTCAGGCCAAACACCGCATTTTAGCACCCAATGGAATTAAAATGGCTAATACTTATATAGAGGAAGATAGGTCAGCAGTTTGAGAAATATCTACTTTTACTCCTTTGCTTCTTTCTGTGGACAGACTTCAGTTTTCAGCGCCTACGTGAAAGAGTACGCAAAGTGCTACCGGCGTGGCTAGGAAGAGACCAATGGGGCTATCCTCGCATATTCTGGTTTATCAAAACACAGCCTTCCCAGTGAGAACAGCCGTGTCATGGAGTGTTGCAAAGCCCTTCAGATAGCATGTACCGGAAGTGGCAGTAGCAGCTGTAAATAGAACATACAAGCTGATCATGTTTGCACCAAATAAGTTCGCGCAAGCCTCGCCGTTACCATGGCCCAGATCAAAGTAAGCTGCTCAGTATACGTAATCATGCTTGCTCCTTTACCCCCTACCCCACTTTTCATACCATTCATCTCTACTCCGATCCCATATCACTGACAGCCTTCTAATCTGCTTTGAATTTTACTCTCTGTGACCTGCGTGATATGATGAACGCAACTCGGGTTCCTTTGTTACTCGCTTTTTTTCCTAGGCAGGAAATCATAAAAATCACACGTCTGCCAAACTGCTCTCTCAATTTTCTAGAAATATTCAATATTCTCGGCTGTATTCAGTGAACTTAAAGCTGCATTCACATTGAAATCGTTGCACTGAAATCCTTAATGTGTTCATTTTGTCTTTTTTCATTAAGCATGGCATAATTAATAGAAAACATTTTAACGCACATGTGTGAGGCCAACATTATTAGCCTTTACCTTTATAAAGGTAGTTTCCTTTGGTTTATGAACCCCCACCTTAGGTGACTATATAAAATTTCAAGCGGAATATCGATTACTGTCTGCAGTATGTGGCGTCTGTACACAGAGCAAAATGCGTGCAGGTCAAACAAACATAGCCTGAAATTGCAAATGTTATCCAGTTTTTGCTAGGGCTTACACTCATGGCTACCTAGATGAGGTCAGAACTGGGGAACCCATATTCGTGGCAACTCAGCGCCTTTCACATTAGAAACTATATTCATTGAGTTGAAATCAGCCACAATCAGCGAACAGTCGTAGCTTGGTAGTTTTCATAGAGACGGCATAACTTGGTCTTCAAATGCGTATTTTGGGGGGATTGGAGGACATAGAGACAGACTGCAATAGCTCGTAGCCTTTGTAGCAATCTCGCACACAGTATCTTCTAGCCCTTAAACAACAGCCCAAGATAGATATTTACATCCGTGTTGTGTGTGATCCACGCACCCCGGAATTGGAACTTCCTAAACCATCGCACCCATTGGTCGTCTTAACCTTGCACTACCATTAAAACAGGATAAGTACAGCAGAAGAGATTGCAATAGATGCCTCAAACGTCTGCGTTACGATAAAACAACTTAAGGCGCTAGTTAGGGTTGCTGGATTCACTGCGCTAGGCATATGGTACACGTCGCTTAGTTTGAGGTTTTAACTGATCAGCAATTGCACACAAGGCCTTATATTTGGTTTCCAGGACAACAACCGAACTGGTTCATCATTGACTCCTGCTGAACTTACTTGATAGGATATCAGATCGAAACTCAGAGTTGTTAAATACCTTATCTTTGCCTATTCCTTTTCTTTAACACTTCCAGTAAGAAGCCTTCGTATTTGTGGAACTCATCTTAGTTTTTTACATACCCTTTCTGGCAATATGCTTGACTGAAGAATGATTTGACGCAATCACAGGTCAAATGGTTCCTGTTCTAATGTTTGACACTAAAGATCCTACCTTTACAGTGACGAGTGGTAATCATGCTCACTAACTTGAATAACAGCGACACATTACTTTGCAGAATGTCCCAAGAGACGGTCCTAGGTTGCGTTCCGCGGTCACTTTAATATGCGTACAGAGAATTGCCGGCTTCTGTGATACTGTTCACTTTTCCAAGGGTGATGCATTTGCCGAAAACTGAAGTTATTTATCTTTGAAGAGGAAGTGCCTTGCACATCCACCCTTGTGAGTACCAGTAGATTTCCTATCCTCTGAAATGTTAACTGAAATTCTGAAACGTGTTTTCAATTAATAAAATTTACTCAAACTGGGTTGAAATATTATTGACCGTGCAGTATAATCCCGAGATATCACCCGCAGCAAGATGCTGGCCTTTGGAACGCCTTTTGTAGGGCTGCCTTGACTACTTTACTAATTGATTTTCGCTGCCTTAACTATATTTTATGAATGACGTACATTAATATAATTTGTTGTGCTCACTGGAGATTGTACTTTCTGTTCAGCAATTGTTACATTTAGAGAAAGGCCTATATTCTGTTTTTTAAAAAAACCTCTTCCAGCTCCCGAAAAATTCGAATCTGACCTATCATAACGCTTGTAAGCGGGATTTTGAAAATGCATGCCGTTTATATTACATCGAAGGTAAACCAAATTCCTTAATGCTATAAGCCAGACATCATATAGTGCTCATAACATTTTGCAATTAAAGCGCACCATGTAGTTGACTTATAAAGCAGCATTAACAAAGGGACAGGTACGATAATTCATGTATGGATATTTCTGCAAGCATACAGTTTAAAGAAGACCCATATTCATACCGAGTGCAAAAGATGCTAAGAAAGTCTCTGCCAAAATAAAATAATCTACGCAAAAGTCGTGCACGCTGTAGATCCCGCTTCGGTTCTTTTAACAACCAGTTTGATGCAGCAGTACTTCCTGCCGACATTAACTGAGTAATTTTTTAGATTGCAAAATTACAGTTATTACCTACCTGGCCTCCAGCAATTCTACTGCTTTAAACGCTAAAGATGTTGACCTTTGTACAAAAGCAAAATCAAATTTTGGTTTTATATACGCTCTCAAGTAACCTGATTTACTGCATAATGATTTGACAATGTCCATGTGTACCTTTTGGTAAGAACTGATAATATGACGCTTACAATTCTTTTTTTAGAGTAAGTGGGAATAGCGGTCACTATTTTAACTGATAGCGCCATGTGTGTCTGAGGAATGCCCAAAGAGACCTTGCCAGTTTGCATACCAAGGTAAATTTCACATGCGTACGAAGGTGTACATGTTACTTGGGCTCTCCTTAATACTGTACTGTTGTCTTCGCGTGACGCGTTTGTCGAAAATTCAAGTGTTAACTTTTCGAAAATGACCTGAAATTGAAATTTAACGGAAGGTCAAGTCATAATTATTCTGAAATGGAAAGTTTATTTTAAAATCTAAAGTTAACTTGCTTTCAAATATACAATCTGGAAAAAATAGTTTGCTATAAAACCGTGCATGTTTTCTGTAATATATTTAAATTTATAATGATATCAAAAATCACATAAATAAAGTAGTCATTTTTCAATACATAGGTAGTTTTAAATTCAATATTCGGTCTAGAATTAAAACGTTTTGTATTATGCTGCCCGAAAATTAGTATTTCCATCCTATTTAGGTAATCTTCCCTAGTCTAAAATTTATCTCAGAATCTCGGTTAAAATATAATGAGTCTTCATATCTACTGTAAAATAATTCAATGTGCGGTCCTATAATAATACTTCATAATGCAAAGCTTCTAATCGTGCATGTCAGTCAAGCAAAACATTATCTCCCACACGATGTTCACACTTCGCAGGAAGTTAAACATCCTGCAGTTAAATAAACTCTGTCATTCGTGCTCTGCAGGCCTGTATGCAAGGTTGGACGCAAGCATAAGTTAAACATAAGTTAAACATCCTGCAGTTAAATAAACTCTGTCATTCGTGCTCTGCAGGCCTGTATGCAAGGTTGGACGCAAGCATAAGTGGGCCACCGAAATCAGCAGTAAACTTCAACACTTTGTTCACATAAGCTAGTGAGATAATGGTTTTCTTTGATGTGGTTTCTTTTTCAAATCCATACCACTAGATTTAGTAAATAAATGGTCAGAGGATGTTTTAAAGCCCTATGACAGAGATTTCGCCCCAGCCGCTTTGCTTAAACTGAGAGACCTTTACTTAAAAACCAATTTTTCATTTGACCACCTTTACTAGCAACAACTAACAGGATCTCCTGTGGGGTCACCTTTATCTTTTTTTCATGTTGAAGTGACAATGCAGAAACTGGAACCCACATTTTGTCTATTAGGTAACCTTGAGTTTCCGGTATGCTATGCAGACAAACACATTTGTTGTCGTTTAAAAGGACCACACCATGAACTCAACCCTTCTGGGAATTCAATTCACACTCTGCAAAGCAATTGAGAACAAACACCCATTTCTGGCTTTTCTCGTGCAGTGAAATACTGCCAGAATAATATACACACCGTTAACCTCCAAGAAACATATTCGGAAGTAATTCTACACTTTAAGAGCAAAACTGTAAGATCTCACAAGTGAAATACTGTCACGTGTCTGCCCCATTGAGCAAAAGCATATTGTTCTGACGAATAAAGCTATCGAGTTGGGCTCAAAATATCTGAGTGAGTTCTTTGCCAAAATGCTTACCGTCGATGAATGAAACAACAGGAGTCAAAATAAATAGAAACTAGATAATATCCAATCAGACGCCCAAAAAAATACATGGTGAATACTTCCTTATATTAGGAATATGCTGCATCTAGTTGAAAGAACCTGCGAGAACACCTAATAAAAACTTGGCGCACGAACCAACGACTACTTTAATCATTCAGCTGGTAGCCCTAAAGTGATGGTTGACTATCTCGATCAAAATTAAGTCATCTAAACTATCCCGAGCTATGCCTTCGATGCCGTATACTGGAGTCAACAGGGAAATTCTGCCTCTAAACGCGTCTTTTAACATCACCTGGCAGTCAAAAGTCCTTACCATCTGTCCCAAGTCGCCATGCACAGCATTACTACAGAGTACGTATTCGCCTGGGACAAAACTCACATCGTAGGAATACGTCACTCCGAAAATTAACAAGATTTCTTGAGGCCATGCATCTCAATAAATCATGTATAAATCTGCACATTGAGTTAGATGCCCTGTACAAAAATCTGAACCCAGCATTACAGACTGACACCAGTGCCGGTCGATAATAAGCCCAAACGCCAAATAAGTATCGATTTCTCGGCATGTATTAAATTTTGATTGTCTTTGCACATTTACTCAAGCATGACGGTGACCTGTGGAATGAGCATTTAAACTTAACCAATAAAATTTCCTAAGGTTTTAAAAAGCAATTATTTGCCTTCTAATTATATTTCTTCAGATCTCTGTCTTCCAATTCCGAAAGTTTAGTCATCACTTTTCCTCCATATGGACCCTTTAGCGATTAAATCTGCTTCTCAAAATGATCGGCTCTTTCTGTTATAAATTAGATATACAAACGTTTTGATATAGTTTTCGGTGTACGCATTTTGTTTCTATCAAAAATTAAAATAAATTGGTTCGGTAAATTTGGTATGGAAACATAAATGTCTTACTATTGCCTGTTGTCACTTCAGCAATGACCGCAAAATTGGTAAATCTGGTCTCATTGGATTTTTAATTTCTTACACTTATGTTAGGCTATATAAGGTATTATCGAAGTCATATTCTAGTGTTTAGGCGTTCTAAAGGTGGATTTTCTTTGTATCAAAGTATATTCAGGCTATGTTAGCAAATGGAACATATTCATAGATGACAGGATTCAGATCACCACTAAGTAGGCTGAGCATTAAAGACCTCGTAAACTCTGAGCAAAGAACAATTTTTCCTTAGAATGGGGTCTCCGTGGACGTCCGTTGTTGTATCGCATACTTTAAACATCTGGAACTCAGCATATTTTGTGGACACATACCGTCTGAATGATCTTCTCGGGCCTGTACTCTGGTGAATTTATTGAATTTTTAATTCTTTTTAGAATTTAATCAGCAAAATCTAGCGAAGTCCTTGCGTCTTTAATTATCCAAATACTTACTTGTGTTTTGCTTCCAGCTAATTATATATTTATATTTATATATGCAAGCTGGGGTCTCACAGCAAACCTTTGCAACATATAACCTATTATATGACAATTGAATTCGATCCAGACTTCCTTAACAGTAATTTTGTAAGATCATTTAATGGAAATGCGTGTTAAAATATTTTTAAACTTTACCATGTCTGATTGTTTTCGGTTATCAGTTAATTTGTATCAACAAGAATTGTGAACTTCTAAAACTTGAGTCTATTCAAGGGACACAAATTTTCACTTTGCTTTAGTAAACGGTTTTTTCTAAGCGAGAAAATATTACTTGCTACAGTTTTTTTAAGTTTTCAGTTACTTTGATTTTTCTCGTTATTCAGTCTTTGTTTTGATTGATTCTTTCACACTGGTTTCAGTTTTGTTATAGAGTTTTCTTTGAATTATGCCCAATTCGTCTGTTAGATCACATACTGAAATAAGGCAGAAACTTGAAGGCCTCTTAAGGCCACGAAATAAGAAACTTCTCCCTTTGCGTGTACATTTGTCTTAGCTTGCTATTCTGGTGATAAACTGGTATGAATGAGCTTACGGTGGGATAGATATATATTTTTGCTTAAAATTATTTTCCTTGGGATATTTTCATTTAAGGGGAAAAATATATAAAAAACCTTTAGGTCTGTAGGCCTTCTGGATTACATGCAAGTATGCAGGTATCCTCAATTAGCTCATGAAGGAATGACTGACCTTAAACGTAGCGTTCTCGAGAGCTGAACATATCACGGTCCAGATATCAGAAATAGTTAGTGGATGGCACTCCTGTAAGTGCAGTTCATGTATGACATAACTTTCCCCCGACTGCAGGCATTGAAATTTCACCCTTCTGTAATTTTCAGCTTTGAATCCGCTCAAACTGAGAGTGAGTACTCGACTAGCCTTATGAAAAAGGACTTGTAACGCCCTCTTTTGCCATGGCCTTTTTATCACCACAAAAAGCCTATGATTCTAATACACAGCAGGACAATTATTAAACCCAGACTGTCTGTCGGCATACTTTCTGCAGAGAAGCGTGGATTCAGAAAACACCAAGTTACTTCTGGTGTAATTTGGCATACTACTTAGGTGATTTATTAGGTTAGCTACGAAGGAGAACTGCAAATGCCGTCCATAACATGCAGGCTACATGTTAGGGCATATTTCTGGAATCAGATCGGTTCAAATCGGGAGATAATAAACACACTTTTTGATTACGCAAATCTATCGTTATTTTCAAAATGTCTAGCCCGTAAAGTGAAAATGTCAGCCTGGGGCAGTAGAGGAAGTTAGTGGGCTACAGGATATCCAGGATTCCCCAAGACATTTGTCCGCGAATATGAAGGCTATGGTACGTTGTTTTAGGACAAAACAGTGGACAGGTTTAACTGCTAAAAAATAACCATGCAATTTATAACAAATAAGTTTTTGTAGGGGATTTTTGCAGATTTAATACTTCCTTCGACCCACCTGTGAAAAACTCGGTGGCCTCAGTGGGTTTTGAAACCATACCCGCCAGGGGGAGGCTTAAGCTGACTGGATAGGGATCCATAGGTATATATTTTTTAAACTCGGGAAGTTCGTTCTTCGTAAGGTTCTGCTAAGTAGATGCAAATCAGTCAACTAAAGGTGTAGAACATAAACATAAAAGGTATATTTTGAAGGTGCAATCAACAAAGCCCATCACCAATTGTAAGAATACGAAATGGGTTGATTCTTAACCAGTTCTGAAAAAGTTGCTTATTATCTTACGGGTAGCTTACAGATAAACGACATCCTCTTGAACTGACGAACAAAATGAAGAAAAATCATTAAAATACTTTATCACTTAGGCAAATGAGGCCTTATTGCCATTCTCATTAGCGAACTTCAGTAAAGACATTTTATCTTTGGGAAAACGCTGTGTCGTTATTTTTGTGCCTTTTGGTTTCATCCTGGTTGACATTTGCTCGTTCACCATGCTTTGAAGTGAACGAAAGTGCTGTGTATTCAGTTAGGAACTTTCCTCAAAACATTGAATTTTGGTCTTTTAAACGCAATTTGTGCTTTACGAAAAAAAACGCTCAAACATCCAGAAGGAATAAAATTTGTTTATTGGAAAAAAATAACCAGAGCGAAAGATATGGGCTTGTTTTCTTTTTATTCTAGCAAAGTGGCCCTGCTGATAGCATCTGCATGAGGTAGGTCATTATAGTTAACAAATAAAATCAAAAAACTCAAAGCTGAACACTAAAATCTACCTGCTGTAGCGCAAGTCAATGATTATACCTCTAAATTCTTATTCTAAAAAGCCAAAAAATAGATATCTGTTTATTTTCCCTTAAATTAATTTGAAATGCAGACTTTGACAAGACTTATTCTCATTTTATAAGCAGAAGGTTCAAAACGATTACGTCTTCCGCAAGATACACCCAAATGGACGGTCTCCTCATTTCCCAAAATCCCAAACGGTTTTGTCAATTGAAGAGCTTTTGCCATGTTAGTAGACATTGCCGTTTTTGGATTCCACTTTGTACATGGTTTCAATGAGTATATCATAGGTAAAACTCATAATTTTCTTGCTCGCTCTGAACAGACCATTATGAAATTTCTTGTGAAAGTGGTCACTATCTGCACAGCGTTGCAACAGCTGACTGGCAATTGCCCTTAATTTAAGGCCAGAAATTAGCTCTACGATATGCGCATTAAGTAAATGAGGCAGCTTATTGAGTTTTCTATCGTAAGTGCTTGATCACCTTGACAAATTTAAAACAAGGCATTTTAAAAAATAATTTAAGTTATTAGTTTAAAAACTTTCGTGGAAAAGCGTAGGGCAGGATTGTAAGATTTCTTAACACAAACCAAATTTTTATGTCTCTGTTGAATTTTAGATACTGGCAAGCAGACTTCATTTGACAATGTCTATTTTTGTCCTCTCAAAAGAAGCTTAAAGCATTGGAAGATTCAGTGCATTTTTATAAATCTGACCTGGCAGATTGAGCACTGATAAGTATATAAGTAATGGGGTTTGGTTAGTCAGACGTCCCATGAATGTCCTTTGGTGGTTCAAATTCAACAAATTGATTATGTTCGTAGTGTAAAATCCACGTCCAACTGCATACTCTTTCTCGGAGTGAGAGATGTAACTGTATCTTTCGGGCTTATTCATATCGAAAAGCAATGACGAACAAGGTGAGCATGCCGTTTCCTGTCACACAACTGTTTACTTCTCCTTACGAAAAAATGTTTTATGAAACATATTAGTGAGTCCACGAGAGGAAATGCGATGGTTAGAAGATTTATCGGTGCATGCCCTAATTTAAAACTACACTGTCGAAAACAACTTGCAAATTGGCCGAACTGCTGATGCGCCTGTTAGAATATACGCTGACTCACGTCAGAGCCTAGTTCACAAACAAGCACTGCAAAATGTGTGATAAAAATACCTTGCTCACTGCGATGCGTTCTTCACCCAGGCCTCCAATAGGTTTGGAATATGACTGAACATTATTGAAGTACAGATCAATGCGAACTTCAAGTAACAGTGGACGTAGGTGGGACTGAATGACCGATGATACCATAGCCCACTTAAACATGACGATCAGTGTCCGGCAATATTTGTCTTCTTCTTAATTTATTCAGGCGTCCTTAATAACCCAAGTTTCCCACACATCTTTTCAAATAACATCAAATGTTGAAACCCGTGTCCAAATTTTTACATTTACTAAGCATACTAGTGAAATGAATGTCGTTCGCCCGTTAAGAATGTGATTGATGGTCAACTGCATAGGGCAGCCTTGAATTATGATCCATTAGCGCTCTAGCAAAAAGTGTTTTTCTTTAATGATCAGCAGTTAGTTGAGTGTGTTTTTCAGGTGTATCCACATTTCATTTTTGAATCTTTTTAAAACCTTACAACTTGACCTCCTCCTTTCGAAACCTGAGTGTTACTCTGTCTTCCATCCTAAAAATTACCTCTTCAAATAGAATTAATTCTGCATAGTATGTGAACCATGTTTATGTGATTTGGCGTTAACGTTCATAAACGGAACCGTAGCTCCTAATTGGACGAGATATATGTTTGTTATCTCCCAGTGCTCTTCTTATTTGATAATATTTTTGCTCTAGTCTGTGAATAACATGTGTACATGACACATTTTTACACCCTGGTTCTATTATTATGTCCTTTTGATTGACATTACACTATTTGTTTACGGTAAAAAAAATTTCGAATTAAAGACGGTGATACCAATTTCCACGCTTTTTGGCAATATTTGCGTAGACAACCTTCGAAACCTGTATTCCTTTACGCATACCCTCTACAGAACGTCTGTTAATCATCGACCAACTCTACAACCCATGATGCAATTTTTAAAATGCAGTGCAAATAATATCTCGAATTTGATTGTTAGCAGAATTTTCATGTCAATTCGCGTTTAGGCACATCTTGGTTGTCGTCCGAATGAACCGAAAAACATCGTCAAAATGTGAAATTGCCACAAAGATGGCTGGTTGAGTGAGGCGAACAAGGATAAACGGAATATTACACATAGCCATGAAGATAAAGCACCCGACGTTCTAGAAACACTCCCCCTTTACTGCGTTAGCAAGTTCAACTCGACCTGATAATTTGTCTCCGTTCTGAGTACATTTTCCAACCGGCGATTTTGATTACGTCCATAAATTTCCTCTGTATCTTCCTTCGTCACGCACGTTTTCACCACGGTCGGACGTGTATTAGCAAGTCTAATGAGATAAAACCAGTCATTAAAACGAGTTCTAACTAATGCTCCAAGCAAATATGCCTTTTATACTACTACAAGCTTAACACCTCTCGTAATTGAATCATTACCGTTTGAGAAGGCTTTACATAAAGCCACAAATAGAACAGTTCATTTTTCCTAAACCGGTTGCAAAAACATTTTCTGCTATTATTTTCTCAAAACAAACATTACTGGTTGTGCTTATAATCCAGGAAAGTAAGACATTTTTCATCAGATACCGCACAAAACGTTCAAACCAACCTTAAAATACTACCACTCCCTGAAAGCAACTTGTGTCATGACCTAAAAACTGAACTTTTAGGAATCAAGGCAAATTAATATGGTCGACAGGCGATTAGTTGCATTCGTCACTAGACAAAACCAGTAATTTATATGTGAAAAAATAAAAACTGTGTTATTTTTGCCCAGCGGACGCACCAATATTTGTTTATACCAGTAATCGTTTAAATTTTATTTTCCTCCATATGTGTTCGGTGGTTACGTGCGGTTAAATCCACCCCACTCTCTTGATGCGCCAAAAGCTTGCTTAAGTCGTCATTACATATTTACCACCCCTAATTTTTTTAACTTGTCAATTTTATAATATGTTTCTGAGCATATAGCTGAGTCTTCTTATATAGACAGGGAGTATATTCGTTTTCTTGTTAAATGTAATACGAAATTATAAAATGCGTTTGGATATGAAAGGATAACCCAAGCAGTGTTGCAAGATTTAATATTATGCAGCATAATTCGAAGATAATCCTTTCAGGACAAGATGCGTCGTTTAAATGAGCTCTCTTTCGAGCACAATCAAAACTTTTACTCGGTGAGAACTAAATAATTTATATGTATGCACTTGGCTCACTGCTTTTAGGTTCCCTAGTTATTTTAACTATATTTCTTGTATAGTCCAAATAAGCTAATCCAAAAACCGGCAAAAACACTTTTATTTAGACCTATTGTGCTACTAAAAATTAAAAGCTCCACAACTTACACAAATCCGCTTGCTAGTAGAAGGACTTTATTGTCCTTAATCATTTTTGCGATGTCTGTTGAGGGACACTCCTAAGAACGGTTTTCAAAGTAACTTCTTTTCTTTAATTATGGTTTCACACGGCTTAAGAAAATTTGCTTAACGTGCTCTTGCCCAGAGTTCATAAATAAATTCAGTGACTTCTCCCACTTCATATTAAACGCTGAAAATTTTCCTGGGCAGAGTACTAGGCTTGGCTTGAGGAGAAGGACTATCACTTTATATCACTTTATCACTTTATCACTTAATCACATGAAGGAGACAATTTATGGAGGAACTGGCAAGCCTCAACCAAGCCACCGAAAAAGCAGTTATAACACGATCTAAGACCCATGGTGTATGACTGGAGACGTCACTGGTACCTTAAGGTCTATGGTTGGACAACAAAGGCATCCTATAAATACTCTACCTCTTCTGATATAGTCACAGTAATCCATGACCGGCCATGAGATTCGAATTTAAAAGTGATCAGTATTCTAGTTTTGGGGACCGCATTTATTTCTCATATCGCTTTATCAGTAAATAAATGCTACACTGTGGACTTATATGCAATTTTAATTTAGGCGTCAAAATTATGAAGTAATTATAGATCTTATTTTATTCAACAAAGCTGACAAAAGGCAACTTGTGCGTTGGTATGTTCGTAAGCAACGCAAATTGACAGAGCCATTTTTAGTTATGATCTGTATATACTTTAGTGGCGACTGACTAATTCTGCTATTTAATTAAAAGTTCGATCCAACTTTTTGCACAGCTTTCGATGTATTTACATCCAATTTGTCTAATATCATTCGATTTGTTTAACTAATGTTTGATTTTTCCCATCCGAAAACCGACATTTTGGAATTATTGCGCATCTAAATAAGCGTTTCTGCAGCTTGAGATCATTTTTAAACTCGTTTATCAAAACGTAAAGCTACAATTTAGTAAATAGAACTAATTTTCCGTAAGAAATAACCTGAATTTCTGATGGTTTCTATTTGCAGAGTAAGTTAAGCGGTGCACTTTCACGATTTGTTCATTCATAGAATGCATTGTATTTCCCGCTCTCTCGTAAACTTTCTCACGCATCCGTCAGTGCACATGTAAGGATGAGTCGCCAACTCACCAAGCGGTGCGCTTTTAACACCTTTTAATGAAGCAGAAATTCTGCGTCGATTAAAAAAGCGCACTGATTAGAAACCCACACAAAACCAAGAATATTTACTAAATGGACAGAGCTGCAAAGCTCGAAGTCGGCATTTTGACCGTCGCTTCCACCAAAGTTAATAGAAGACGTCAGTTGCCACGAAAGTTAGGCGACAGCATTACCAATGGCTGGTGGGAAATAAAGGGTGAGAATTGCTTTTAATTTAAAAATAACATAAATTTAAGCAAAAAACGCAAAGTTCTCACCAAGCACAAAGGAAAAAGTTATTTTTCTCGAGCGCGCGTTGATTTTGTCTGAACACGGAATAAGCAGTCGATAAAATTAATTTTATTCCACATCACATCAGTTTACAAAGTTAATGCAGAAAAATCAACATGTATGCAAAAATTATGATTGATTTTTGAGAACGCCCTTAGATCCTACCCGCATTTCCCAAAAAAAACTAAATTAAAATTTACTAAAAGCTTTTGGAACGTCGCCCTCTCTAGTTGAGGCGCCGGTGGAATTATCAACTTGACCAAGGGATAAACGTGGAGTGTACGTGTGCTTATGTACAAAGATGCTGAATGCTACTCAAAAATGTATAGCATTTCGAAAACCAGATTGTAATTGGAAATAAACCTTTGCTTTTGAAAATTTATTTTCTGTGCTGTAGGGATTTAATAGCCAAACCGTTCTCGTAACTGATAAACTATGCACATTCACTGTTTGGAGAACAATAATGATATTATTGCAGGAATTTTGCGAGAAAATAAGTAGTCTTCAGTTTGCTAATAAACTATCCTGACTTTCTGAATAAGTAAATGAAGGGTTTATTGATGTTTTGCTATTCCAAACACATTTTGATTCGCTGCTGTTCGATGTTTTGGCTAGTGGTGCTAGGGATTTGTCTATATATAGTCGGAGGAAGGTGGTTTATTCCCTGCAATGGTTTGCCCATCGATTAACCATTCATTAAACTTGTTGAAAACAGCCCCCTTCTTAGTTTGCCCCGATCCTACCATTTGTATCCTCGAATTTGAGTAAAAATGGTATCTGGGTGCTAGGTAGATTTGCAAATTAGTAAAATTTGAAAGGGATTATCGAGCTCCGTACCTCAGTACTTTGGACTTCCAATAGTTAAGGCTAGGGTATTTAACAATTGCAGCATCAATTTGACCTATTCTTACACGTTAAAACAACCTACTGCAGATGGCTGTTTTCAATGTCTATCCGTTGTTAGATTTGCCTCATTGAAACTTTCTTCCATGTCTGTTTGTGAGTAGTATAAATTTGTTTTTGCTCAACTGGGTCAGCACTCCTTTCAACCATACTGATGCCAGCAGAACTGAACATGCCGAATTCACGTTTTTTATAAGCATAGGCTTAGATACTTCCTACTTCATCGTCTTGGCTTCCGTCTGAAGCTACTGCCTCAACCATATCCTTTAAAATGGCGAAGCATGAAACTACAAAATTATCTTCTTTCGAATCTCGTTTGGCCACGAAACCAATTATTGCTCATGCGTTCACCTGAACCTAGCTTGCTTAATCCTAAAATAAAAGGAGCGACGAAAGAGAAAGTGCACATCTACATGGAAAACAAAATGGTTAACGTTCCTAGTATCATGCAAAGAGGGATTGACCGGAAAGCTATATCGAACTGTTCACCACTTGGGTGGCTAAACGTCAACATCTCAGATAAAAAGCCTACGTAACGTATGAATATCCGGCCTGACACTCTTCGTTTTGGACAGCAAGACCGAGCTTGATACCGTTTGCGGCCATATGTGGCCCTATGACTAAGACATAGCCTGTGGTTGCGGTGTTCACGGCAGGCGCACTGTTCGCTTGACTTTCTGCGCAAGCTGTACATGGGAATGCAGTCGGCAAACAACTTCTCTACTTAAACTTTTATGCCACCATCATGTCAAAATGTTTGTGATGCTGTCGCATTTGCCAGATAAAATCTCACATAATTAAATATTACTGCAAGCATAGTAGTCTATATTTTTATCTGTTTTCAGGCATTTCTGTTCATGCTGAAACGCACCGATAGGATTAGTCCGCAATTTACCCCTGTGTTTTTTGGAGTGTTAAGGTCAATTATTTTTCACGCACATGTTTGTCAGATCCCGGAAGATAATGTTTGCCAATTGGAATGTGAGATGCGTATTTTTCGGAAGCATTTGCACCTTCCTGTTTATTTCAGTCAACAGCGTGATTTACTTGAAGACTGCACAGCGGCTGAGACGTAGGCAGCTTATATCAGACAATTGGGATCCTAACACATGAAATAACCTTAAAGAAAAATAAAAATGGGAAAGTGTCTTGTCGATCTGCGGTTGATATCTGGAATGAAGGATAGTTAAGAAATTACTGATTGTTTCGTTAAATTACTAACTTTTGATATTCATGATTGCATAATGGCACTGAAAGAAAATGTAAACCAACGATTTCTATGTTTTGATCTCATTCAAAATTGATGAAACTCTGTGAGGGTTGAACTGAAGGAGTGATGCATGTCGTTCAAGGATTTGTCAACCATCGCGTTTAATCTTCCTGATTGTCTCCGTATTCACCTTCAAAACTGAAAGGACATTTTTCGTATAAGTCAGAATTTATGTGATTTAAATGGACATTTTGATGTTTGTCTTGTTTTATTTCCGAGAAAATTAATGCGCCAACTTAGAGTTAATCTTTCAAAACAACCCTTTTCAGGTTCGGACCGAAATGCGACATTAATATATCAGCCGAACTCCATCAGTCACTGCAGAATATCCGCGTAATCTTCACAAGCTGTCAATTGGCATTTAGTAATATAAACTGCGGAATTATTTACCATACTGACAGTATAGGTACAAGCTAAAAGCCGAGACACGCGTAATTTGCCGATTTTGTATTGCAGAATGACGCAGTTACGAGGGTTTGATGGTTCCTCCGCCGTTTCGCGTGCGATTTTTGTCTCAATTGCATTACAAAATCCTCTAATCACATGTCAGTGCAACTTAGATGGTTTGGATCAGACCTCCTTTTTGAAGTTCATAAGTGAGTAGCTTTTCATGTTTTTTCCTACAAGATTCTTCCAACAATTTTAAAAAAACGTTTTATCATATGGACCCCATTCCAACTGTTCAAAGTCACGCCTAATTCTGATAGAAGAATAAATACAAAATTTTTCACGAGTGGGTTTAATGAAATGCAATCTATTCTGTGTTACCCCAAATTCAAAAGACGGCCACCACAGGTGGGTAAAAACCTAACAGTTGGCAGATGAAAACTGCCAATACATGTCTCACCACTTAGGACTACAGTGAGTTTGTCTGATGATACGAAATAAGAGCCAAATCGCAGCCTTTTCGACTTGGTTTTGGCTGCTTTATACTATTTGACAGAAGCATGCAGCTGAAGTTAAATATCTGAAAGGCCTTTTCTGTACTTAACACAGCAATGAACATAAACCAATATACAGGCAGTCCAGTGTAAATGGTGATGCTCCAAAGGATATTCAACCAGGCCTGTGTATATAGTTACTATTTTTAACTGTTAAAACAGCCGATTAACGATTAATTTACCCCTTTCAAAAAGCAGGGCTGCGCTTGGAGAATTTTAAATTGGTGACAACATAGAAAACAGTAACAGCAATCTGCGTCAGCTTATACTGTCCATCACAATAACGATCAGTTTACAAATGTGCATTCGTTTGTATTCCATAACCAAACACATATGCGACCAGCAATAATGAGCGCTTCCTTGAATCAAACCTACGCGTAGCCTTCATGGACTCCCCTTTTTAATGCTTGGGAGCTAAAGACCGACTCTCATTCAAGGCAACATCAATGTGTATTAACCCTTTTACCCTCCCCCCTTGTGGAGCAAGGCCTATTGGCTGCACAATGAGGCGCCTGGAAAAGAGAGTACCTGAATACATAACTGTACGACTAAGTAAAGGTGAAACCAGATCGATTTCGAGTTGTATTCTCACACATCTAGTTGTTACCCATCATCGGGTCCATCCTAAAGAAGCCTTTCAGGTTGTCTACCGGCCTACACGTACGGGTGTTACCAACAGCTGAGGCAGTGGCTTTACTGCTAGCGAATCCTGTGCTGTGCTCTCAGATGACTCTCATACAGGCACACTCTCTTCTGTGGCCGACGCTGACATTAGCTGATCATCACACATTTTCTCCACCCTCTGAGGGGATTTGTTCAACCACGCACTTGACAGTTATGTTCACTTCCTGTACTTTGACCTACGAACATCACTCACACCCTACCCTGCATATCTTCTCCCTCTCCTCCAATCCCAATGAACTTAAAATGCCGAAGTCTCCGTGCGGGTGGCGTGCAAACGATCGAGATTAAAATATAGAGACTTATAAACCACGTCCACTTTCGAATTTCTAGATGATGTTTTGCTGAAACCATGAGTTTGCTGAATTGACTTTTCAAAGTTAACCTGGCAATATTTTCAGGAACTATTTTCAGATTGATTGAAAATAACGAAATAGAAATGTAACTAATCACGAGGAAAATCGAAAGAAGCTGGATTCAACAGGGCGTGTTAACAAAATAGCGCTCTCTCAATGCTACTTTCTGAGTTCACGTAGCTTAATCGAAGTTAGCATAAGCTTAGTAAAGGAAGATGTTTTCGTATTATTCTTTTTTTAGACTTAAATATATTTTCTAATTTTCATAAATATTGGATAAAAAGAAACCCGCTCTCTTCAGTTCCTTGGTATAGCAAAGGGAAGACAACCCCATTTTCGCCTTTTTCGTCCATCATATGCGGATTGTTGTCTTTTGATAATGGTTTAATTTCCATCAAACTGCGCTTTAAATGTACGACCCTGCTTTATGCCATTAAGGAAAACGTAAATATTTTTGAATAGTATTCGCCAGACAGAAAAATAGACTTTATTCACTAATAAGCCTTCATTGATAAGGAATATGGAATTTACCTAGAAGATTAAAGTTAACCATAATGATAGGAACAGAGTAATTTTCAGTTGAGGATGCTAAACCATTGACATTGTCGTTGTATATGTAGTTACATTATCATATCAGAGCCAACTCTCTGGTGCTGATAAATGCGGAACAATAGGTTTCAATCTAATTTTATATATTGTAGTTCCCCACACCTTTATCGTTGACCTCCTACTTAAAGTCAATAGCAGGAGTTGGCTTTGTAAAGGATCAGAATAAGTATTTACCATCTGTTTGTCAAATATATCTTTGCTTGCCTTCGCGAAAAATCATAGCAGTTTTGAATGGAATAATCAGTATTTCTCACAAATTATCAGAAATTGACCACCATTCTCTTGAACCGGACTTCATCGTGGAATAAATTGTAAAACATAGGTCAAACATTACTATTGCATGCTAAAAGGGCAGCCTAATTTACCAACATTACCCAGAGTCTGGACTAAGTATTTTATGCATTTACTTTTGATAGGTTTTCAAATTGTAGTGGCTGTCAACTTCGACAAATAGAGTCCCAAAAATCAAAGAATTTAAAATATATTTGCATTTTCTCTTTGTGAAATAAATACAACGGATGAACGCCAGCCATGGAGGAGCTTTTGAGTGACTTAAAATTCCTTCTACCAGAATGACAATCAGATGATGCCTAAGGGGGTTTAAAAACATGATTATTTACATTTATGTTCGTGAAAGGAACTATAAAACAAAATGTATCAGAACGATCACCATCACCCTACATAAGATATCTGCAAAAACGGTTGCTTACGTACCATAAAGTGTTAAATTACGCGTTTTAAATTCGATCGTACGTAGCGCTTGGTTATTTGCTCATTGTACGCTTCCACGAAAACCGCCATGACTGCAAACTATGGACTGATTACTGTTGTGACTAAGGTAGGAACTGTGCACGAATTTTTAAATTAACGATAGCAATCACTGTTGAATAAACGCTAAGATTGTCCGTGGGACTTTGTCTGTGAAGACAATTAAATTGATTTTTGTCAAGAGGGTTGTGAAACTATGGTGTTTCAGCAAGCGAATATACTGCCGAATAAAAGAGTAAACTGTTTCAGTTAATCGACTCTCTAAGGAAATTGAGGTTTTTTGGGGTGTTCATAAATACTGCACCAGCATTTGCGCAGTTCAGGCTTCAAAAAGTAACCTCGTTCACAAATACAGCAAAAAACGATAGATACATTGAACTAAGGACGATTGTGACTACCACCGTCACAATCTGGGCATCAATGCATATTTCCGGTAGAATGGTATGTTGTGATGTTGCTCTCCAAATGTTAGAATTGGTATTTAGCACAAAGCGCAGAATGTTCAGATATGTAATTAAGCAATTTCTGTTTAACAATTATTTTCAGTCAGTAGCTTGGTGGCCTATTGCTGGTTCAAGAAGAAAATATGGTGACTAAGAAATATGCAATTTAAAACGAAACTCTGGCCATCTGTGGGCCCAATATTTAGATAATTAATAGTTTATTGGTACTTGGTTCCGAGCTTATGTATTGCATCGATGGAACACGATCAGCTGAACACAATCAAATCAACCGGGAGCCTCGTAGCTCAGTTTGCTAAATTTTGGGCTGTACTAAGGCCTCCACCTTGCTGGCGTGGGTTTGAATCCCGCCGAAGACACCGAAATTTTTTTTCTCAAGTGGGACAAATGAAGTATTCAAATCTGTCAAAATCCTCTATTAGAACATAAGTTCTCGTAATTGGTACATTTTAACAATAAACGAAGTTCAATACAATTCCCATTACTTTCGGTCTCTTAAGTAATTCAACTTTTTCAGTGGGTGTGAACTACATGAAATGACCAGTCATCCCACCTAGTTGTGCAATTACCATGGAGTTTTCAACGACATCATAACCACTGTTGCATTCCACCACAGGCTTGATTATTACCTGTGATAAAAAACCGATAAAGAAAAGATAGACAGAAATGACCATTCTTGATTAATAAGCCGTTACCATCCACGCATACCCAATCCTAAGTTTGGATTACCAGGCATTCGAATCCGTGACCTTTGGTCATGGAGTGTAACACTCTACGAATGAGCCACGGGTTCATTTTCCTGTTGGTTGTGATCGGAAATGTCAGTCATGGTGAAATGGTGCTCACAGATCACGTTACGTAACATGCTTCCCTCAGTGGTCCAAATTTGGGATATGGCATGACTGGCCGATGACGGTGAATAAGCTAGAAATGGCCATTCTGGTCTTCCTTGACTTTGTCGGTGCTACATCATATGTTTGTTCCTAGCTGCTGTATGACTGCCTGCGAGGGCTCTAGCTTGAGCCCCAAGGCAGAACGGGACAAGCATTTTCCTTAACTTGATCGGTGAGTGCCAATTCATCTGTCAAAATTATCTTTATAAATGATTTCTTCAGTACAGATCACAGCTTCAAATACAGATTCATACATTTAGTGCCTAGTCAAACATTTATTTTATGGGTGCATAAAATATATAACATTTGCCAGAAATGTGCTTTTTGTTTTCCTCTGGGTTTTGATATAGTCTTAACCATCTTTCCTTTCGAACTTTCTTAAAGTTATCTTATCTTCTTCATATACCTTACAGTATAGCAAGCTCTTTTTGACGTTCCTGGCTTGGACTGCACTTTGTGCTTGCTTTTGAGCTATTTTTTATGTTTTCTTATATTGAAAGTTTTCGCGGAATTTCAAAACTGGTCGCTAGGGCGTTGCTCCCCTCAAAACGTTCGTTTTGCCTCTATATTGTGACGTGTCTAAAGGTTGCGCTGCTTTAACGCAGCTATCGTTTTGCTCTTTTTAACACATTGTGTTCTACGTATATGCTGTGTGCATTTTTTAAGTCGTGCACTCCAGCTGGCATGCGTTTGCCTCCGCTAGGATGTTTGCTATATATTATTAAAAAAACAATGTGGCTGCCAATTTATAGCAGATATTCTATGCATGTATGCCTTTGCACTATTAATGCTATTAAAACCGTATGTTGTCATCAATTGCTCGCACGTTTACTTACACAGATTCAAACATGTTTTGGCAATTCATTCACAGTCTGATTTTTCTTTCATACTCAAATTCCTTCTGTCAATTTTCTTATTTAAAAATTTCGCAGGCACGAGTAAATACTATGAAGAAAATAGTGCGGCTCTTCACGCATTCGTCATTTACTCAACTAAAGTTCGGTCTGATGCTAAGCTCACTTCGTGATAGGCTTAATAAAATGTCAGCAAAGTCTAAGTGCCAGTAAACATAAAGTGGCCTGATCAAATTGCTCAGTGAATCTTGCAAAATATATTTTTAAAAAGGGTCTTTGAAGAATGGTTGATAAGAGGACTGACAATGAGGATGCATGTCCGATTTGTAGGCAGAAAAAAATTAATATATTGTGCTTTGAAAGCAAATTTTCAACTAAATAGGTAAACCAATACTAATCCGTAGTTATGCTGCTTTGTGCATGCTCTCTGTCGCTTGGAACATGCAGTTTCTTCCCTAACTTCTGCCCTGTCAGCTTTTATTTTATCAGATGGCAATAAAAGTGGCTGTCCTGTGATCCTGTGAAACTGAAAGTTTGCCATTCATATCGAGATATATATATGCTCTAAATATATCGAGCAGTCTTTTTATGATGCCTCGTTCTATCGATGGTTGTGTTAACTAATGTCTCGCAGGCTTTTGAAATTGAGCAACCATCTTTGGTTGGTCTCCATTCACATGGAAAAATTTCATGTCTACACATTAATGGGCCTATTTTAATCATTATATACTATTTTATCCCTCTTTCTTAATTGAACTAAAATAATGAGGTCGTTTGTGCACGAGGCAATCATCGTTTTAAATGAAGTCGAATCTGTTTTAAATGCTGGGATTCATTCACTGATGATTCTTCATGATTTTGATAATTGCGGTTTTCGGCTGTTTGTTGCATTTGTCATCTGTCCTATTTTTTGCGTACCTATTTTTATGCACAGAGAATTAAACAGATTGTGCTGAAATAATTGGGAATGATAATTTCAAAATAAAGCATATATATCTCGTATTAATTCTTAGTTTCGTTGATAAATGACAGATAAGAGCACTTTCAACTCCTTCATATAATCTCACTCTTAGTCTCTAAAACTGACTTTACTAACGGTTTATCCATTGCTTACATGAAGGTGCAGCGTAACAAAAATAATTTTGGTAAAAATATATTGTTTTCAGATATTTACTTGGTATCTTTTAGTGTAAAATGTTCAGTATCATGTTTCTACATATGCAAACTATCCCCCCCTAGAGCAGCTTTTCAAATGCCTACGCGAGATGATATCGCTGCAATGTGGGGACTCTCAATTTGGTTCCTGGACTGGTCATTTTTCATGACTGATCAACTCAAATGCTCATGTTTGATTTTCCATTATGAAGTGTTTGAACGTTGCGTTGCTTTAAAGAAATTATTTTTTGATACTTTTAATGTACTTCGTTCTCCACATACGCTGGTTGAATTTTGTGCTTGTGCACCGCGGTTGGTTTGCGTTCTTTAGCTTCTTCTGGGGCATATTTTATGAATTATTAAAACAGCTAGTGTTGCTTTGCCTACTCAGAGTAACGTTTTGCCAAGTTATAATGCGTGTTCTGAATCTGCAGGCTTCCTAAATGCATATTTTATTTAAACTTTATGGTGGTCTTCCATTTTTGGCATTTCGATTTACACATTTGGCTGTTTTTGAGATTTCTTTACTCCCAATTTAAGAAGTTCCCACGCAACAGAAACTAGTTTGAACAACAGAAGATGTATGAAAAGATTTGTCGCTAGTTTTATATGTAATTGCGTCGCCTATTGCGTCAGGGCTGCCTTGACAACAAAGTCCTTAAGGGATAGTCATCAGTGAACCTCTGAATATTCCAAATGGCCGCCATACGCGTCTCCCATGTTCACTCAACCAAATCTCTCTTGATAACCTCACTTTTTGACACATTTGATGGAATGACATCGTCAGCCCCTCTTATCCTCAAAGGTTGCGCCTTACGCTAGACATCATTCACTGTCTCCTAAACCAAATGGCCTGATAAAATTACGTAAGGAATGTTGTAGCACATCTTGCGAGTCACCATCTCTGAAAACAAATACAACAACAGCAAAAATGACCATTTAAATAATTAAGGTACATCAAACTGATACTAGTGTTTGTTATAACCACCAATGGAAGACAAAATATTTTCTTTACTTAGAGCCCGGTGCCGCTCTGTGTTCATACTCACGCGACTGATTCTGTGGAAGGAATAAATATTTGCGCATGCTTTATGTAAGATATATTTGAAGTTATAAGAACAATAAACGTCAATGAAAAAATTGCAAACTACTCAATTAACCATTTTTACAGAGAAGACATTCTGTGGGTGGTAAAAAAGAAACTGTCAAAAAATCGGGTATCTTATTGTGGCTGAAATATCTTGGGACTAGGCTGCAGGATTTTCAATTCGACAACCATTCTTACAGTAGATTGCCTTACTCATGAAATGTAAGGATAGAAATCTGAGGTGCTAGGATAGCGCAACCTTTATGGTATTACTTTTAGCTCATAAGCTTGAAAACTGCTGCGCAGAAAGATGTACACTTATGGAGAGTTCACTTCATATCTGATCATTTAAGTGAAAACGGGGTCGATTCTGGGCCAAATCAGACATTTGTTATCTGTCCAGGAAGATTCCTACGCTACTGAAAGGTCCAGATCAAAATAGTTTGCTTCTTCGCGTTGACATTTAAACGGAAATTGATATGAAGTGGAAAACCTTTCTATATATCTATTCTGAGAACGGAAATTTGGTTTTGTGTTCAGGAAAATCGGGTAAATGCCGGCATGCAAAATCGTATTGTTTTCAGGAAAACAAGGAAATATTCAGTTTAAAAAAATCAGTGCGGCGAACTTTTCAAGTTTTATACCAGGAAAATAAGTGGTAAACTTGTGCGAGTGTACTCTGTTTTACCATACCGATAGTTAGGAGCTTAAACGTGCATATAAATTAGAAGCCGCGACATGCTGTCAGCGAAATCTGTCCTGATAATTTATATTTGACAATTGCCTATGAACGGAAACGGAACCTTGAAACGGAAAGGGCAGAATATTGAAATGTCTTCGCACAATTTTAGTATATATTCGGAAATTCGTTTGTGTGTTTGCAATCTTAGAACGGGGTTGAAAAGTAAACAAATACAGCAAAAAAGCGCTCATCGAAATAAATGAGTGAGTTCTTTCATTATCAGCAGCTTTTATTTAAGCACAAACAACAGAATCTACATTTTTGTGCAATAGACAGAAAACAAAAGAAAAGGTAACTTATTCAACGCCATTTTAAGGATGATCTGAAATTAATCGTAATCCAACACCCGAAATACTTATAAAGAAATTCAACAAAAGGAAATCCCTCAAAAGTATGCATGAAACGGTACGTTTACGAGTTCACCTGTCAATATTATTTAAATTTATTAGTCACCGAACGACCTGGTTTATAAAATATAAAATATTTTATTCAGGTGATGATCCTGCCGGCGCAATCAAACGAACATCTATTTGCCTTAATGAAACGCATCTTGAATAACGAAAAAACGGAAGAAGCAACCACCACTTCTCGTGAAACCGTGTTAAAATACATACTCAAAATTTAGGCTGTTTATTAACAGCCATACTTTCCATTGCTCTTAATCTGGAAGACAACTTCCATGGAATATAAAATAAAGGACTATTTTTAAAAGAAACTCTACTTGTGATTTTTATTCATTCGTTTGTTTACATGGACAAGCCATCTGTAAGTTTAAAACTTCAGTTAATTAGCTAAACTAATTTTTCCTGTTTTTGGAATTTTTCGCTTTTCTAAACAAATTAGTATTAAGTAGAGGATTTCGGCAGATTTTAATAATTCCTTTGACCCACTTGTAAAAAACCTTGTCAGCCAGTGAGGCCGCCATGTTTTTCACAAGTGGGTCAAAGGAATTTAGTATTTCCAAAAAAACGAAATATTAATATTTCAACCACAATATTTCTTCTTTTTAAGAACGGTCACGTCTTTACTGCTGTAAAACTTTGGGCGACGCATTGCAGGCTGATTTCGGATAACGGGCCCTTTCTTATGAAATCCATGAAATGTCATTAGATAGGGTGCAAAGTGTAAGTAATTTGTTTTGAATCGAAAACATATTTAAGAATTTTGGTTGATATTTCCTGACATAGAGAATTTAATGTAAGTTTTCTATAATGAAATTAGCCTTTTTTTCGTCGATTATCAAGGGGTAGAGTTCAGTTCTTCAATCGGATGAGCTTCTGTCAATGTTTAAATGGTTTTCTGTTTTGTTTCCTGAGGAAGCTCTGAACCGACGTTTGTGTAGTTATACACGTTTGTCCAGATCCTCGTTGGGTCCTACTTTCACTCTTTTTGCGCAATTTACCACAATTTCTTCTTTAATTTTATCAAAACGCTTTCCTGGTCGCAGCTTTACTTAATACCTTTCAGTTTTTTAAATCTTTTGGTCCCAGTAATGAATTGCCCCTTAAGCTGGTGGAGCATGATTGAAACGCCGTTGAAACGCTTGACATTCCTTGACACAATTCTAATATACTAGCGCAGGGCAAACATCAGATTCTCCATCGGCAATTGAAAATTTACTTTCAACATCTGCCTTCGTCATAAATAGTAATGAAATCTGGTTTATCTTCAAAATAAACAACATAATAAATAACATCAATGGGGGAAAAAATAATGTATCGATTAAATTCAGTTTATAAAATAAGCAAACATACAAACAAACGTCTTTTACCTACCAAAAATACCCCACAGAGAATCGTTAATTCTAATAAAACTGTCTAGTAAATGAAACTGCCATTGAGGTAGTCTGCACGATTTATTTTCCGGAACCCAGATATTAGATGTCATCTAGAAGTATTTTTCTAAATACACACGAAACCAAAACTTTTCTTTGGTTCTACAGCTGAATGTTGGCCCTCCTTGCCTTCCAGCATGCAGAGTTTCCCTAACTAGTGTCTTATTAATTTGTATTATATCCGGTGGAGGCAACATTTCATGTTTCGTTTCTTTTGTAAAATGATGATGGCACTTTTTATGCTCTTGACTTCCCCTTTGCTAAGCCATGCTGGGATGTGTTCTTTTAATCTTCTGGATAAGCGCCAACTCGTGTTTCAAAATTTGAAAGGAGGTTCATTATAACCTTATACTTTGCTCTCGGGGTACTGTATCATCATCTTTCAATTTCTGTTATCCATTTTAACTCTTTTTAGCTTGAAATCATTTCTTTCGCCTACCCTAACATCCGTTTTGTCCCGGTTTCTTTAGATACGCTGAGCACTCTATCATAGGTATGATTATGTTAAAACAAGCGAGTAAAGCGTGATTTATTAGTCCAAAAAACTGCGCGACAACTCCTCAGCTACATCCTATCACTGCATAACATAGATACTGAATGAGGCAGTACCACAAAGTTGAATTCGTACAGAAATATTGATGCAAAACAACCCCTGTCAAACCCAAGTGCTAAGGATACCTTGCCGGTGCACGATACTTCAAATTGTGTTAAGGAATTTAAATGCACGTGCGGATGCAGGTACAGTGGGTGAACGCACAGGCAATTGGTAGCCGGGTCAATTGAGCCCCTGTCCAGGTGACTTCTTAAGTAGGTAAACAAATTTTCGCGTTCTTCCATTACTAAACACCTGCTTGATACGGGTCCCTCCGTTGACCCCAAAACATCCTTCCGCGTACGTGTTCGGGTACGAACAACTCATATACTGCGCCACTTGGAAATCGCCTCTATACAGCGAGTGAAACGGGACCTGTATAAACAGTTGGAGCACGTGTTTAACCTTAATCTGCCATGATAACCTATAGCTCCTTTAACTACATATTTCCCCTTACTTTGTCAACATCTCCCACTTATCCTTCTCAAAATGTTTTAAGTTACTTATTTTATTGATCAGCTTTGCAGTATTAAACCCCTAATTCCTGTACAAATTCAAACCTCCTATATTCTCTTATTCGTTATGTATGTTCTGCAGGAGCAGGATGCAGCTGATGAACTGTTTCATTCGTTTTCTTTAACTTCATACCGAGGAAAAATGCTTCAAATTTCTGAAAGAGGTATTATCATTAAACCAGGAAAGCGATACTGAAAAGTGATCGAAACATCAACGCCAATTAATTAAAGTGGACCGCTGACAGCGCTAGTTCACCTAAAAGGAAGCCCACTGTCCCATCCATTGTAAGCATATCAATGCGTTTCATGTGTTCGAATGCTGTCCGGCTGTCATCTGAATCATATTCAGTTTAGGCTTCTTATTTTTTGATTGCTTTACTTTGAAATTCAACAATTAGAACGTGTTTTTGACACATATAATGTTTCAATTATATAAAGGACGATAATATTCAAAGAATTGTTTGAGTCCAGTGGGCCAATTTATTTACACCTAGATAAAAATATTAGTTTTTGTATTAAAGATACCTTTATAGACTCACTTTACACACTGTTTCTTGTGTCCGATTCAACCAGATAAGGTTAGTGAAGGCAAGTTCAATAAAAAGTAAGGCTCTTTGAGTATGCATGTTAACATCCCTATTAAAAAAAATTCATAAATCAGGTGATAACGGGTGAAAAATGCCTTCCGTCAGATGTAACTGCCTGTGTTTAGCATATAAGCTTGTTTATCAATTCTACATATGCATTTCCGTAACATATTGTGCAAAGTATTTCAGTCTTGAACGACCTACATAAACGTACGCCACACGTGCATCCACAGACTGAAGCCATGACCTTTCCTTGAAAATTGAGATGGCTCAATATGTCATGCCCACTGATTCACGGTTGGAGTGTAGGGTTTATCCGTTTCCACCAAGGCTCTTTGACCCAAATGCATGCCTTTGGGCTTCCCTGTATTAGAGCACATTTTAATTCGCTTCCTCAGTTGCATCATCTACCCATGCAGAATTCATTGTACTCAAAGCAACTGATTTCCTCTGTGCTTCTGTTGTGCACCACTGTTAGGGTTTTAAGGTTTTTAAAAACACTTCGGGCTTACAGACAGCACAATTTGTCCTCGGTGAAAACGTTTACCTCACACAATGCTTTTATATTATGTATTTGGGAGTTAAAGTCTTTTCAATGGCATTACTAGGCAAATTTAAAGGTTGCTCATCTTTATGGTGCCTAATGCAATGGATCGGACTTAGATGTAAATCGAACTGGATCTCACATGTTTGGTCTCGAATGCTGTGCCCTTAAAATATCAATCCAAACTCTTACATATTACCCACTTCCTCATTAAAGGCATGTTTGTACGCTGGAGGTACAAAGTATTCAGATACTTTCCTAAGCTGATACATGCGCCAGAACATGTCTGCACATTTGCATACGTTTCTTTATTAGAAAGACTAAAAGTTATATAGGAAGTTCCAACAAAGACTGCATTGGCCAACTTATAACTTGAATTTTTTCTGCGTACATCGCATTTAAACAGGAAAGTAGCAAGCGAATAATTTTTAAAAAAATTATATTTTCTTCATATATAACATTTTGGTTTTGAAAAGCTGCCTAACAAGTTAAAAGAATACCAATGTTTTTAATCTACGCACACTTTCCAGACATATGCAAGCATCCCATGTGCAACATCAAAATTTTCCTCTACCAAGTGGTCATTTAAATGTCTCCAGTAGATGGTCAGCCATAACTTCTGTGGAACTGTTTCTGATAATATCTAATTATGAAACTGGCGGAACGCTCAACTAAATGTTTTAGAGATATTTTAGGATTTAAATGGCTACTGTAATATGCATTTAAACCGCAAAGTGAAGGCTATACCTAGGCGTGTGTAGCGAAATCTTTCAAAATAAGAAGAAGAGGAAGTTTTTTAGTTAGTACTAAAAAGCATTAAAAACTAAAATTATTCCTAAAATTGACTTGTTAAACGGTGAATAACTGAAGCATTCATATTTGAAATACGTACTAGCACGCATTGAAGAAAATACTTATTTTTAAAAAATGCTTGATAAATTTAAAACAGCACAATTATCACAGGCTGCCAAAAAGCTA
The DNA here is from genome assembly GCA_017591395.1 of Schistocephalus solidus. Lineage (NCBI taxonomy): Eukaryota > Metazoa > Platyhelminthes > Cestoda > Diphyllobothriidea > Diphyllobothriidae > Schistocephalus > Schistocephalus solidus. The sequence goes on along the minus strand of WEDG01002087.1, from coordinate 299,668 downwards.
AATGATGACTGCGTACTCAGTTGACCGGTAAAAACCCTCGGGTTGTGTTTTATTTTGAACCTGTTTTAACCACAAACTGCAAATTTCATTGTCTGGTCAGTCATATGGGAACACCAAAAACTAGTAAAAATATATTTACAGTGGGGCTGCCATAAAATTCAGGAGACTTTGCTGTCATCTTTTAATAGTACTGAACGTAAAAATGAAATATTAGCAAATTCGCAGTTAATCCTAGGCTACGATCGATTCTATTCTATTTCACTTACTTACTGACTGATTGGCCTATGGGCGTGTGACCTAGGGAAACGTTCATTCCTACCACACCCATACCATTTGACACCATGATCAGTCTCTCGTGAGGGTGTTCAATACATGCACTGAACACTCCACACAGCACTTTTCAATCGCATACGTAAAAATCAAGCAGTAGAATGATTCCCTTATTGCCTATTTAACAAATTTTTAAGGTATTTTTGGCCTGAATATTATTGAAAATGTATTTTAATTTGCCATGCTTACGTTGTCACCACTATCTCCTTGAACGAACTGGCACGATAGTTTGCTTCTAAAATTCAGGTTTACTCATTTTCCATGGCATTTTGGGCTTTCTGCACTTGCAATGTACCTCAAAATCATTATTTTTAATTAGATTAATGGTATTTTCAATAATTTCTAGTGAATTTCGTTTGGCCAAAATTATTTAATGATTATTTTGGCTTTGGTTGCTTTCAATATTGTTAGAGTTTTATCAAATGTCAGAAGGTGCATTAGCCACTTTATCTAAAAGTTGAGTACAAAACATTCAAAGTTAACAGAAGTTTTCGTATGCGTATACATATATATATAATTACAGAGTCAATTCTTAAACTACCGATAAAACTGAAGATTTTAGTCCCAATAAGTCATTAAAAAATTGTAGAAGTGACCGCTGGGAGAACAGATTTATTCGTCACCGTATATTTTACACAAATGCTCCGTCGTTTTTGCGTTCTGCGCCCACATTCAATCCACCCGGATTTCATGGAAGGAGTAACAGGGATATATTTTCCATTTAAAGTTAGGAAAGGGTGGCTTTTCAGAGCTATGTTACTGTGCGATTTTTAAAATCTTGTTTGTGAACGCAACGTACACGAGTTAATAGCGCCAACTTTTGATGCTGTATGCAACCCACACGAAGTCATCCGGAGCTAACCTAATATTTTTTTAAATTTAACTGCTTCCCCATTGGCACATAAGAGGGGAAATATTGGGCGAGGATTGCTCCTATGACCCAACCTACAGGACACGGGAACATGAACCGTCCGTAATAAGGGCGGCATTTAATTACATCCAATGGAAATTAATACCAGTGTTGGGTTTCCAGACAAAGCTAGGGTTAGGGTTGGGACTAGGCGTTAGTGTAAGATTAGGGTAACGTTAAAGGATTTGGTTAATGCTAGACCACGAGACTATTTACTTTTTTCTTGAATTTACCGCAAGACCACCTCATTTCGCGATTACTGCTTGCTATTCTTGTGTCTCCTCGAGGGTGTAAATATACCAGAGCGAATGCTTTGAAATCAGCCTAAACACAGGGCCATGAAGACTGCAGGCTCCCTTGACTCTGGAGAAAAATTGTTGAATTCTTGATTCAAAAGACGACTTGGCCAGCATACGCGCTGCTTTCGATAGCTTCTCTTCAGGCTAGTACAGTCATATGGAAACATTGGAACGCATTAGAAATTTAAAACATGAAATTGATAATGTTAGCCTGTTTGTGTGGGTTATCTGAAAAATGTGCAAAGGCGGAGGATGATAAGAGACAGTGTGATTTGCGATTTGAAGTGAAACATCACCAGTTGTTAGTTCACATATGCTAAATTTGACGACCGACCAGTTGAAACGTACTGGTACATATTTTTCTCCTGGATATGATCGCCATACGGCAGTTCGGTTTTCGAAGATCACGTCTTTTTGTTCTCCTTCATTAATTTGGTACTGCTGAAAGTTTTCGTAAATTCGAAATTCATGCTTCCTTGAAAATGTTATCTGGTTAAACATTAGCATAGATACCACTGTTATGCTGGCGCCTTCTAGGAAATAAGGAAAAAAGTCAAAATTCTTGAAACAACCTGCATGACTGCGGTAGACAGAGATGACCAGTTATACATCTGTATGGTTTAACTTGGAAATAATTTCACCAGCCATTTATTTATTAGTTTCAAGAACACAAAAATATTTCAAGATTTCGGCTGCACATTGCTTCAGCTTCACATTTTTGGATTTAGAAAAAATCATTTGCTGTACTGTTTTAAGACCTATAGGTTGCATTAAATCTACATTTCTCAATGCAAAAGGAACAATATATTGGAACGAATATTGCACAATCGCGGAGCCTGTGCAGAATTTTTGCTGATTAGCTTATTAATCCTACACCCAAAGTGTGTCGCAGTTTTCCAGAAACTGAGATATCATCTATGGCAAAGCCATCGTTTAAATTGGTCAATTTCAGCACTGCCGACAGAATCACATAAATTGTCAAATACGACCAATATATTCAGCTATCAGCTGGTAACCAACTTCATATTTTACTCCTCCAAAGTGAACAATCCTGATTGAATTAACTTAACCTCCGTTCTGAACCCAAGGTGTAAGACTACCATTGATGAATGCCAATTGCCGTATGTTAAGGGCACTTGCATTTTCGCTTAGGCAAGTTAATAACGTCATCGACCATGCAACTTCTTTTGCATTCTCGCCGGCCGCGTTCTTCCGATTTCCCGCCAGATCGAACTCCATGTAATAGCTGAGGCCTATGCAACACTCGGATCATTCGTCAGTAGGGTATTTTATCCATTTCCGCTTGCATTGGTTCACCTGCCTTCCGTATAGGCGTTGGCAGTCAGACCCCAACCTTCCCCAACGCGAAGTGAAACATCACCAGTTGTTATTTCACATATGCTAAATTTGACGACCGACCAGTTGAAACGTACTGGTACATATTTTTCTCCTGGATGTCATCGCCATAAGGCAGTTCGGTTTTCGTTGCCAATGATATTTATGGTGTGGCACACAGCAAGGACGGTGACGAATACTGCATCGATCACACTCTCTCAGGCTCAGTTATTAGAGCGTTTGACTTCTGATCAACAGGCCGCAGGTTTGAGCCTCCGGAGAACGGGACGAACGAGTTCCTTTAACGATCGTTGATCATTCATCAACAAAGGTCCATATTCCCGATCTAAAGTGGCAAGACAACGAGCCAGTGGCTCAATGGTTGAAGTTATAGTCTTCTGATCAACAGGTCGCGGACTCGAGCCTCAGGCGGGGCACCACCTGTGGTTGCGTATGACTGGCTGCTGACGGCTACTGAGCCAGAAATGGGAATTCCAGTCTCCCTTTTCGTTGTCGGTACGGTTAATCTGACTCTCCCTTCCGTCACTTATCTGTATCCGGGGTCAAAATTGATTTAAGAAGTTCAGATGCGGGACCCAACGCTGATGGTTGACACGACATGAGCCTGTGCCTAGGCCCTGTTGCCGTGTGCATAGCGTGTTGCCGTGGTGTGGAGCATGTAAGAAAAGCAAGAATATTCTACGGTTTTGCTAACGCACAATGCAGGTAATGGGTAAATTTATGGTTCCTAGTGGATTTCTAAAGGCTTCAGACAGGAGGAGGCTGAAGCGCCAAGCAAACTGGTTTCACCGTTTTCTTTCTCGTGCGAAATTCAGCATACACTGAGTGATATGCGTATATTTTGACCCAAAGCGGATGGCATTTGGCAGACAGTATGAAAGACATTTGTAAATGTCAGGATGTATCGAGAGATTATGCGACTCCTGTAGGCACTGTTTATTACAGTGAGAAAAGGAGTGTAAACAGAGAGATTTTGGCCAGACTAGACGGCTCCGTACACAAAATTGTCATTCTGGGAGGGGGAATGTTTGGTAAGTGCCCCCTCATTGGAATTCAGTTTCGCACAAAAATAAACATGCAGAAAAAAGTCCGAAAAAAGAAAGGGAAAAATATTGGGGATACGGCCAGATTTTTGGAGTTGTAGAACTGTTCTCTTTCTAGCGCCCAAGTAGTCTAAAATAAAAGATGATAAATCATTTTAGTACACAGAACTTTGATGATTCAATTGCTGTTTGAAATCTTCCTTTTTTGGGTTTTCTTTTCACCCCTCAATCGGTGGCCAACTGCTTCAACCTTTTTTAAACCTTTATTTTATTTATATGAATAAAGCTAAGAAGCTGTTTCGAGCCCATTATTGTAAATAATATAGGAGACTTAAGTTCCTTGAGTATGCCAACCATCAGTCAGCCAGTGGACCGAAGGCCAGGCAGTAACACAAAGCTTAACTTTTTTTATTGACGCTCAGAGGAGAAGAAAAGTGCTCCTAGTCGCTGTTGAAGTCAACCAGTTGCAGCAAGAGTTGCCTGCAGATGTTGCGCTAAATTTCAGGAGGGAATCCGGATCAGTGGGATGGTGAGGTTAGGCAAGATGCAAGTTAGAATTTGTGTTTATAATGACGATACGGGAAGAGGTCGTTGCTGCTTTTTTAACTTCCCCAGAGATTAAACGTAAACTTGAGTAACTCAGTCTATTTGAAGGTTAAGATGCGTATACGGAAATGTGATATGAATGTTTGGGCCAATTTCTATCAGTCACAGCTTGATCGACACGTACCAATTAGTTAACTGCCAACTGGCAGCCATTATTATATTAAAGGTTTACAGGTGGACTCACAATGTCAATCCGGACAGTAACGAAAAGCCCCTCCACCTTTTTCGCCGGTATCCGGCTGCTGCTTAACACAGCTGTGAGGGGTCCAGGTTATCCCTGGGGCTCCCAAGCGTTCCCTGCCTTTTAATTTACTCACTTGTCTAGCCTCTAGCACTTCCTCCGTCGAATTCAACCACTTCGATGGCGTGGTCGGTGATCTGTAACTGCGGTCACGTACTACATTCCTCCTCGTCTATGTGCAGAAAATGTCCAAAACAAAAAACTATTGCACCCCAAAAACCATGCCAGAACGTAAAGGTGAATCAACAAGCTTAATGGTATACAGCAGGATTTATTGGTACCAATAAATTTTCGTGACGGCTTATCAACTGCAATCCGTCTTTGCATAACACAGGTAACGAGTGAAAATGGACAGCAGTTTGAATTAACAAAAAATCAATACATAACAGCAAGGTCCACTGGACAACGTAAATAACTTCAGGAAAGAAAATGAGAAACTGTCACGAAATTTCTTGGTACCAATAAATCCTGCTGTATACGCCTGCTTTAAATTCATACCCGAGAGAAAATGCTTCAAATTTCAAGCTTAATGGTGTTAAGGCCAGTCTTTCATAATCATTAACCACACTTGAGTTATAGAAAGACACAGACATAAGGTCTATCACTATCGTTAAATTCTTTGGACGTCCAGTTAGTAGCTTGACCGACCTGAAGAGAACTATGATTAACTTTTCGAATCATAACAGATTTTGAGTGCAAAAACCAGACGTGGAACCCTTTAACCAGTTTCTAAACGTCGGATGTCACATCTTTTGTAGTAGGTGGGGTAGACAACGCAACCTCACCCTTTTCATTGTTTTAGGAATTCTTTTTCATCTCGACTAAAATTCGTTTCAAAGTAGCTGTTTCGACCAACTTTCTGTAGAAATCTCAACAAAGCACTCTATACTAACACGTGTAAAGTGTCAGACATATAGTTCTCCAGTCCAGACTTAACACTGGCGAGTTGCCAGCAACGTCAGCATAACTGCCAAGCCTGAATTCTAAAACAAGCCTTTCCTTCTCTAATCCCCAAAGGTGTGTGAAATTGATAGTTCTGACGATGGGAACTCACAGCATCGTAGCCAGGTGGCTAGGTGAATGAGAGTATCTCTCCATTGCGGTAGAGGGCCGCCTCTACTCCCAACTTCTGCTCCTGTGTGAGCCGGTCGGGGAAGATGTACTTGAATTTGATATGCAGATCGCCCTTCTTCTCTGGAGTCTTGGATATGGGCATTCCCTCACCCTCTACTATCTTGACGTAGCCTTCTCTGTTTGATAAAAGAAAGCAATTACCGAATGCAGTTGAACTAGGAAGCAAATTTGTCTTCTGTACTGAAACCCGGTGAGGTAAAGATCTAAACTTGCGTATTTGGCCTCTTGATTGGTAAAAAGGTGGTTTTCAAAGACAGCTGTATAAGCAAAGGATTTTATATGGTCGGCCTTGTTTTTCTACTTAAGCTTACTTTGGAAGCCACATTTATTATGGTAAACCTTGCATTGCAGAGTGTAAATTATAAGGTAAATGCTTGAATTTTATGCCGATTTGGGTCATAAGGGGAATTCTAAATAATTTATCGTGGGCTCCAGATGTTTCTTTATCAAAATTAACTGTGAAACTTTTCACGGACATTCGGAATCAGGGATACATTTAACCACTTGTGCACCAATATTGACTGAATAAAATATGTTCTTGCATTGAAAGTTTCACAGATACATTATTGTTTTCGGCATCTTCGAATCAAAGGATGAGCAAACGAGGCATGCAGTGATGATACTTTGAGTTGGCTTATAGGACGTATCAAAAGGTCCTCAACCTTCTGTTGCCGAATACAAACCTGTAACTGGAACCAGGGTGCACATCAGGGATCCTCTATTCAAAGTAAAATAACCCGTTTATAGTATGGGTGGTAGGCAAACGTTTTTATGTACAACATTGCTTAAGCCCATCAAAGAGTATTCATCAGAGGCTTTTCTCGGATGGCGAATTTGCAGACAGGTTTGGGCTAGATTAACTAAAAGTGCCATTACTTGCCTTCGAGTGGCTAAAGGAGGTGATCATTTGTCCCTCGCAAACAATGACGTACCCCCCCCCCGGAGGCTTTGCGCGTGATTTGATCAATAAAATAGTAGATGTGCGCAGAATCTACCGCACACTCTCCTCCCACTCCCCTAGATTTGATGAAAAAACAGTGTCAGGACAACCAGAAGAACGTGTATGCGTGGGGACTGACAACATTGAGCTGCTCGTCCACGCGTATCCTGTATATGACCTTGTTTGCATTGCATATAAAAGGCTTCCCTGAAGGTGTTTCAAACATTGCATGGTTAGTGTGATGAAGACCAGGCTAAGAAGGAACAATGACAGCTTGCCTATCTCTGTTCAGGTCCAAAGTCATCCCAGGCTAACCGACCTCTGCTGTCCGTTGGAGATCGTTCAAGCATTGACTCTTGGCGCGTCTTGATGTATTCCAGCACCTCGTAGGTACCCACCAAGAAGAGACCGAGTTATGAACCATAAAAAGCCCAATGTCTTTGCTCAAAATTGGGACCAAGTTACGTTAATACTTTAAATTATAGCGTGCGCATCACCCCCTAGCTCATTTATACTTCAGCACATTTATCGCTTTCCAGTCGCCTTTCGGTTTTCAGTGGTAGAACTTATTTAATAGCTTTGGCTGCTTTATAGGACTGTGCCCATCCCGTGAGCTTGGATCATTATGTGCGCTTTTGGTGGCTCAGTAACGTTTGCGCTCAAGGGACTCGGCAGGTAAACTCTAGGGCTTCAATAATGCTCAGTCCAGCGCTGTTGCACAATGGTATCCTGGCAAGGTCGACAACCAAGTTACCAACAACACAAACCTCAACACCAACTTTTCCTTACGAAGCAGACGACGCGAAGGTAACTGTTCACACGCGAGAACAGGCGTGAGGACTTCATTAACCGCAAATGAGCAAGAAGTCAAAACAGTGACGCAGCGAAAGCATCAAATGACCCGTCATGGGCAGAACTGTGAAGATGCGTAGACCATCATTGGGACGAGAGGTTTAACAGTTTACACTGGATTCATCTATAGATTAACGCTCACTGACCCCTACCGGAACTCACTCGTCTCGTTCTGCTTGGGGCTCACTCTCGAGCTCCGCCAGCAAGCTGTAACTCGCCTAGCAGTAGTAAAGGCAGATGAACAATGACGACAAAGACAACGCCTTCCTTATCTAAAGTTGCAAGACAATGAGCCCGTGGCTCAGTGATTAAAGCCCCGAACTTCTGATCAACAGATCGTGGGCTCGAGCGTCGGTTGGGACACCATCCGGGGTTGGGTATGACTGGCTGATGACGGCTAATGAGACAGTAATGACTATTTTACTCTACCTTGTTTTTGTCGGCATTGTTCATCTGCCTTTATTGGATACGTCGGAGAAAGACTTCGAGCAAAAGCAAAAAATATTCCTTGAAATTATTGGATGTGGCTGCCATGAAGCTTTAACACCACAGATTTGTAGGCTGCTTTAAGATCCACGATTGGTGAACCCTCATCATTTGTTCTCAGTTGATCGCCCTAGGCAACCACACTGAGGTCTTATTTATGTCTTACTTTCCGTCGGTTTTGATAGCTGACGTGGTGACTTTATGGCTTAGTTTCTTAAAACCGTTCCGTGAGCAGTAATGATATGAGTTGTGAGGGAGGCGTTTGCCGACAGGTCCTCAACGCTGCAGTTACTAAATTCCTTACGTTTTTTAAGCGATTGTGAATTCTCGTCCAACCACCATGTATCTGACCCCATAATCACTATCCACAACCTGCACGTATCAGCACACAGGAAGGCAAATAGTGCAAAAGTTATCAGCTATCTCTAGGTCAGGAATAAATCAACTTCGGTAATACTAGATTACCGCACGATTACTAGCTAGTACTTACCCCGTACTTAACGAAACTTTCAGGTTTCAGTGAACTGGGTCGGCTACTCGGACCCGAAGAGAGACCATTGCTCCGAGGATACGCCAGGTGCCCATAAGGTTTGCTGGTAGCTAAACCGCCTCTGTATGACCTCATTTCTGATGCCGCTGACCTCACCGTGGCCACCGCCCTCTGGTAACGACGGTAGTACCGGTCAATAGCTGTTAACCTTTGGGCCAGTACAGCAAGACTGGGGAAATTTTGTGTGGAGCTTGCCAACTAGCTGTCATTTATCCGGATTTTGAATCACCTCGGTCTAAAGAGGGTATATCCATCAAACGCAAACATCTGATCTATCGAGTTTGTTTTGTCATTTCAGTACAGTTGTCTTATGTCCTTGTCGACAAGTGGTGTTGTCGGAATTGTTTTATTTCCATCTGGCATTGGCGAACTTTCCAGACATATGATGTTGTCTATGGATGCGAAGAAAGGATTTTCAGGCCGTAGTTACAAAGAAAGAGACATGATCGCTGCAACAAGAGCTTTCTTAGCCTGAAGTTTCGGATTCTTAATGGCATCCATCATCAGAAACAAAGTCAGAGAAGGGTCATGGATTGCTCAGAGGTTGTAGTTTTTATAAGATGTAGTTGCGGGGCGGCCCGTCACAATTGGCGACTCCCGAATGCATCGTGGATAGTTGCTAGTGATGCAATAATTGCCTAACCCGCCAGATTTTGCAGTTGCCTTGTGCCTGTGTGCCTGTCCAAATTATCGGCTCCCACGCTCATCGCACGTGGTCGCATGTTGTGCGATGATTGCCAACAGTCGAGTTGCTAGCGGCCAGAGTTTCATTGTCCGTGTGAACTCTTGGGTTATTTGATTCATCAACACTAGCAACAGTGGCTTTGGTCATCTAAACGTTCTACTCAATCCTAATTATTTCGTATAGGCAAAGCCTCAGCACACAATATGGAGCGAGTTGGTCATTGCACTTGTTGGTGTCCATGTATGTGAAAAATTGTGGGAATGAATGTGTCCCTCGCTTTTCGGGAACCCAATGAAGCTTGCGGAAAATAAACAACAGAGAGCCTAGAATTTTTACTGCCAACCCGTTGGTAACTCCAGGAATTGGCAAGTCCATCGAGACGACTTGCATCTGCCTGTAGGTGGTGAATTGGATTTGAGATGGAATCTCAGTAGCTGTAGAATTTTTCCACTTCTTAGGCTATTTTCTCTCTCATTTTTTGTCCCCCTGGAGAGAATGGGTCCCTGTCATGTATTGTGAAAAGGAATAAGCATGAACGTTACATAAAAATCCGCCATGACACCGTTGGGTGGCAAACTAATTTCCATAAATGTCTTCAAGAATTCCTTGGTGACGCGACTTCGATGTCTCAATGATGGGTTAGGAATGCAGTACTTTGAAGGGACTGCTTGCCTAAGCCAGAAGTTTATGTTTCGTCGAGTACTGCATTTAACTGGAGATTAGCACCTTCCTTTCGAAAATTCAAAGTCTATGGGGCCATCTGGATTTGTTTCTCATGTCCTCATCAAGCGTCAGTCGTCCACTGGTTTTTCACTGCCTCACTATTTGCATATCGAAGGTTCAGTAATTCAGCGTTTATAAAAAGTTTATTTGCGAACAACCCAGAGCCAACGCTAGCTTAGGAAACCTTTTGGTCTTCCAAAGGTCCCTCTGTCGTTTATTTCGGCCGTAGCCAGCGCTCTGTCCACAAATATTATGGCAAGTTTACAGTCCAAATTTTCTTCTCTCGAGGCATCTTCTCAAGGCTTCGAAAGCAACTAGCTGTGCCCTGTTGAATTTTGCTACCGCGATCAGGTTTAATCATCTCGGCCGTTGAATCAGTCTGACTGAAGACTAACTGGTGTACCGCGATCAGGTTACTAGTATTGATTCGAGTCGTATGCGGTCATTTTTACATTTGTTTCTTAGCAGCCGACTACGCAGCAGATTTAGTTAAATGATCCTGATTTGCGTGACATTTTGACAAGGCATTATGCTAAACCTTTGCCTCTACTCTGTGTTTCGCGTCATTCTCCAATCACGGGCTCCTTGGGCATGCCTTGCTAAAGACGGTTCGCACCCTTCTTACACACAAAGTTCGAACACATTTTGACAGATTGGACAGCAAAGTTTGGAGCTACCTTCAGCATACAAACCAGTAAGTCTTGACTTCATGGTCGGTTGTGTTATCTACGCTTATTTAGCTGGTAAAGAGGCTTCTATTTTCTGTTTACGCTGAAGAAGATCCCAAATTTAGAAGACTTGGGAAATTGTAGTAAGGCTTGCTGGCACCATTCGAAGGTAATCAATGTTATATGCGTTTAAAATTACTCGTCGCCTCATCAATGCAGTCATCCAGAAAATTCCTCTTCATTCCCCTTAAATAGCTTTGCAGGGGCTCGAAAGCTCCGTGCCGCAAATGCACCATTCATCTCATTTAGGACTATGTCTTGTAAATTTTTCCATTAATGGATAACTGTAATTGACGTTCCAGTGACGTTTTCCGAAAAACCGATTCGGTGGTCTGGGTTGCAGCGCAGTTTTTATGTTCCGAATTATTTATATAACGGAATTTCTGTTGGAATTCTATTGTTCTATGCAGAAGATTTGCAGACAGTCTGAGTCATTCGAAAATTCTAAGTAACATCTTGCTTTGTTTACTTTCCGAGCAAATGAATACCAGAACTTTAATTTAATCTTACGGGAAAAATGTCAGGCTCGGTAAGTAATATGGGGTGAAATCCACCAGTTACTGCTGAATAACTGGGTAACTTTACAAGCTGCCAACAGACAGTCAGTAGTTTAAAGAACTTAATTATTTACCCATTGAGGGCATAGCTAAGGATAATATGCACCTAAAGTCAATTCGTGCACGTTGCGTCCATCTTTACAAGCCATCTGTGGTCGAATTTCTTTTATTGTAGTTTACAAAACCCTGAACGAAAGCGTTAGAGCGGTTTTTACTGAGGAATGATTCTCTAGTAGACTGCTTTCACTGGCAGTTTGAACCATAAGCCTTTTTGCGCCAGTTAGGTGCCCCAACAAAATACCGTTTTAGTGAAAACTTAAATGACCTGCAGCTTAACCCATTACATTAACAAAGGCATTTTACCAAAGTTCATGAAGTATCACGTAAATTCCGTGTGCCGGCAAAACCCCACGCCCCGCTGTGAGCTGGTCTTATCAAGCTCTTCCATTCCAGATCGTTACTGCAAGGCAGTTATATGAAGCCAATGTATTTGATATCCGTATACGGTTGCCGTGTCACAGTACTACGTACATCGTGACATTTTAAGGAACTACCAGTGTGCTAGAGTTCAAATTCCATATTCTGGCAGCATTATCGGTGGCTCCTTGACCGTCAGTATTTGGTCCGCGTCTCTTCAGACTAGCTGCCGCAAATCACCTGGCTTGGAGACCTTCAACTGATGATCTCATTGCGGCCGGTTAGATCGGACATGATCGCAACCGTCCCAGGAGAAATTAAGTGCGATTACTTTCATGTACCAAAGTCTAACGTATATCTAGCGCGTATCAGCCCAAAATGGAAGCAAATTACAGGCTGCATGTTTTCTCTTCTTTCAAATCTTACATGGCAATGTTTTCAGACGTACAAAGTTGGCCTGTAGACAGCGGGTTCTTATCTCCAAAACATAACTTGGCGGTATCATTCGCTGTGGTACTATTTCCATTTAAATTTTCTATCACAACTGCCGTAGAAAAGTTTCAATTGCAGTGTCTAGATCCATCCCAATAAAGTATGCATATAGCCCTATGCATCTTAAAGATCGACTTTTATTTGTAACAATGTCACTTCCGAAACAACGGACACCTCGCAAGAAAGCTTGGCTCAGTTTTTCCTGACTGTTAGTTTTCAGACGAGAAAGTAAAACCTTCGACAGTTATCCCTCACTAGATCATGCTTTGACTTTCTCGGCGTCACTCTCGCGTATTTTATAGCTAAAGATATCTAAGCAAACATCGTGGGTTTTTCGCTTGTTCGCAGACTTCTGTGGAGAGTAGGCCTTTTTATTTATGATAATTGCTCCCTCGGTTTGTTTTCTGTCTTAATTTCATACACAAGACCCTTTTGGCAGATGACTGCATTACGTATTTAATAAAACTTTTCCATGGTATTTTATCAATATATACGTGCGTAATATAAAATAGTATGCTTACCTACATAAATTTCTCAAAATATAACTTATATTGAAGACAATCTGGATGGCTTATCACACATAACTCTGTGGAAAATGTTTATAAGGCTGTGGAAGTGTTTACAAGATTTTAAAATACATAAAAGTAGCCAAATGGTCACCTTTCGTGAGGGTACTGGGCTGCGAGCCCCACGATTAAAAAAAGCATCACTGTATTTCTACGCCGTCATCCAAGTTATCATTAGACCGGCGAAGATCCAAATTCATGGTAAATAATGGTAGCTGGGGGCCTTACTTACTTGACAACCTGGGTGATTGCAACGCGGAGGATTCTGTCATCAAGTGTCTTAATGACAAGTGTCACGCCGAGAAGGGCCTGGGCTACGGGAATCTCGGCGGTATGGATGAGATTATGGCCATCACGGACAAATGTTTCATGTTTCTTCGCCTTTACAATAAAAATCACGTCGCCTGTGAAAAGAATGGACAAGAAAAAGTAAAACGAGGTTACAAAGGATAAAATATCGATAAGTGCACTCCTCTGGATCATTGGCCTACAAACTGATCAATATTTTTAGACAGCAGTTTTTAAACCTACAGCTATCCGGCTAGTGTTGCGATAAGTGCCATCTTTAACGTTCAAAACGGTGATAGGACAACCTCAGCACCCTCGGATGCTTTAAAATATGTTTCTTGTCAACAACCATGCAAATTTTATTGAACCTAACAGATAAAGGTGAGCTTCTCTTAGTGTGAAGATCTGTTGGGCAAGCGCTATATCCACAAACGCACAGGACCCGATGAGACCGTCTATTCATCTACCCTTTCACATCTCCAGTTCAGAATGGCCAGCTAGTCGTAATAGTTAACAATGGTGTAAACGTTCAGAGAGACTATTTATATGGCAGAAGCTTTACCAGCTTAGCGGTTGAGGCAATCGAGAGTACCAGTCTTATAGTAGACTGTTAATTTGGTTTTCATCGGGTGGACTTAGGACGAATACCGACAAGTTGAATAACTATTGCAATAGACAAAACTATATGCAACCTTCTGCGCGTTTCACACGTACGGATAGGTCCCCAGTGCATTTACCGGACTTCTGTAAATGAAGCTCGGATCTCCTCTCAGTGAGTGTCCTATAGGCCACGCAGTCACTGCAGCCAAATGTTCTGTCCTCTGAGCACTCTAAAATACTCTCCTGAGTACAGAATTATCCTGTCAGTGCGCAGACAGACCACAGACCACCACTCCTACAGCGTTAAGTGACGAATGCATGATCCACCGTGTTAATGAATTTCCACGCACCAACCTCACCAGGTATTGACAAATTGAAGCGAATATTCGTATTCCAGTAAAGAAGATGGAAACTGTTCGTTTCCAGAATCATGGCTTCAATCATCTGGACCTTCAAACTTCTGCTGGAGTCCATCCTCAGATATAAAAACGGTAACAAATCAAGTGACAGGCATTGGTGTAGGAGCCAACTTAACGCCACTAACGGTAGTCCGGAGGTGACTGTGCAGTGCTCTTTATGCCGACGTCAGATCAATAAATCGACTGAATGAGTTTCCGTCGGAGGACCAGGCCTCTATAATATCTCGGTTTGTCTCGCTTCTGACATGGATAATTATCTTCATGGCTGTGAACTTATACTCGTGCCTCATTTTGTGGGTTTGGCAGCCACTTTTGAAAATCTGTGGCCTCCTCTGACAGCCAGATTATTTTCAGGTATGCGCGATCCAAGCATGCTTCCAAGCTGTCCTGTGTATTTACGAGGATAGTTTAGGCATTTCATGTAATAAACTACATACGACTGCTCATTGGAATTTAATCGGCCGTTTATTTTCACAACCCCACTGCGCAAAGGTAGCTTTGGTCCAGCGTGCCATTCCGATCCCTCAGCACGCAGCAATGTGGTCAGTCGACTCTTACATGTTCTACGAAGCTATCATACATAATAAGGTCAGGAAGCTCAAGGATCGATTAAATCCTGGGGAGCAGTCAGCAGCTGGAGCCCTTCCGTTCAACCGTTCACAGAGCGCAGTGACTCATATGTTTGCATATGATCAAGCGAATCATAATTGTGGTGAGTACAAAATCTTAATATTATTCTAACAAATCACCCACAGACAACAATAGGTGAAACGTTGTGAAGACACGTCTGAAGAAAACGTGCGATTTACCAGGATTTTAGGAAATTTATTAGTGAATATGGGCGATTGGTTTCACGAGATACGAATAAATGCTTTCCCGGGGTGCACAATCTTTTCGATTAAAATGTGCCTAGTGGAACTTTTACGCTGTGTCCTATTGATTTCTCGAAACCAACCTATAATGAACATTTGAATTTATTTTTTTTGCCCAGCCCTATTGAGAAGGCTTTTGGAGTATGCAAATTCACTCTACGTAAAGAAAACTTTATTTACAAGTAATTTTTTGTTAGGGAATAAAGGTGCGTTTGTACTTTTCATTGGCGCGTCACCGACCGGGTATGAAAGATCAAGGTGTGTTCTAAGACTTTAGCGCCTTAATTTGTTTGCACGATATAGTCTCCTTAACCAGACATAACACTAGCTCAAAAATCTAAGGGTGGCCTAGCAATTCACTTGATTAATTTCGCACGAAATGATGCATGGCTCGTTATTACTGCTACTACGCAGGCCAGCAAAATTTTAATTGGGCAGAAAAGTTTAATGTCAACGGCCAAACTGCCTCGGTGAGATGTAAAATGATTGGAAAGGTATAACGTTGGCCACGCCCAGCCTGTCCGAAAACCGCATTCTGCATCTAAAACTACACTGAACGTTGCAACCAGGAAAAAACAAAACTGCCTCCAGGCTAAAACTAACACTAGGATTCAAAGTGTAATTGCGAGTATCGCAGACCGGGGTTTCGCCCACCTCGCCTCCGCACCCTCAGGGAAGCGAAAAACACCATGGGGGTAGGACATTTTCTGGGCTTTCAGCAGTCACTTTATGAGTGACAAACACACAAAGAGCGTGAAACCTTTTTGTACCAATGTCACATTTACAAGTCTATTTTAGTTTGAAAAAAGGGGGATGCAGTGGACCGGAAGGACTGCTATCAGCATGCCCGCATCAAATGGGAGGACACAATTTTTCAAAATAACGTAAAAGGGCGGATATGATGCAAACCCTTCAGTGTGAGTCGAGCAGGGTAGGGAAAAGGGCGAAGATGAGAGCAGAAAGGCATGCATTTCAGGTACAGCGGCTTGAATTCTACCCAACCGCATAACTAGAGGGAGTAAGTATTTACTGCAGTTAGGAACTCGTGTTATATCCTCTCTTATGTGATCGTTTTGTTCCTCTGCTTAAGTGCTTTCGGAATTTTCTTATGATAGTTTTTACCTTGAATGAATATTTGATTGGCTGTTCAAGTTCCTTTGAACTTGAACAGAACTTGAACTAGAAGCGAAGAGGCGAGATCCAGAAAGCAGTCACAAAGAAGAACACGCAATCACTGGATTGCGAATGTCTCTGAAGGTGGTTTCGAGCGAAAAAAAAAACTTCCGGCTAATAAAGTTCTTGTTCTAGTACTCACCGAAACTGGAGCTTGGGGTCAACACCAATGAACACTTCTGATATCTTTTTTGCAGTTTGAGGTGATCTTCACCTCTTGGAGCCTAGCCATTCCTTTGTTTTATCTTCACGCATAAGCACCATTTTTCATCAACAGAACTAATCACCTACAAAAATGCTTTACAGAGTTAACATTTGAAACGAGATCAGTCCAGTTATGGGACAAAAACCTTTGCATGCTAACTCCTGTTTTTCCCACTCAGTATACGCACCACACAATACCCAAGCTATTGAAACAATCCCATCCTTTTTAAATGTCGAGTTAGTGTCTATTTGTCACATGTTATCTCTCTGGCCAATTTCCAAATAGGTTGACGGCGATTTGCGCGGATTAAAGCATTAAAACCTGACTCCCATCCACAGCGCTGAGTGTTTCTCATACAAAAGTACCTTCTCACTATAATAAATCTGACGCACATTAGTATATTCCACAGCATTAAAATGGTTATCAATTTATAAAATAAATGTGTTCTTGTTGGAATGCTTTAGAGGGGATGAGGACCCAGGGCCAAGTGGCGATGACGTCTCCTCAATGCTGTCCTTATGGCAATTTCAGTGATATGAGATCCAAACATCTGTTCAGAACCCCGGAATATGTGTTAGGGACAGTTTCCTGTGTGTCAGCCGTCGACGTGGTGTATTGTTTCGTCGGTCAATACGCATGCATCATCAGAATATAGTCTAATCAATGGAGATGGGCAAATAGGAGAAGATAGGGTTCAGCAGATGCTGTGCAATCCTACCTTAACTTAATCTTATTTGCGCGTCAATTATCGGTACAACGCCCACTCTATGGAGCATGCACTGGACGTCATCGCTCATAAAGCACGAACTATCGGAAGAATTTCTTTATGATTCACGATCAAAATCTTAACCCTTAGTCCACTCATAGCCCTAACCCGAACTCTGACCTTCACCTCAAACGTAAACATAAAACCTACATCTAGTACTAAATCTCACCTTAATCGCAAAAACAATTTCCTTGGAATTTTGCGCAAAGCCACATGCATCGTGGACGGTACCTATTCCCATGTCCTATTTAGGCAGCCCTACGTGGTATCCTTATCATTTAATATTTTAATTCTATGATTATCGAGCAGTTTTACGGCACACCACTAATGAGCTTTGTCGTGGATTATTTGGATAATTCTAGAGATGGCTTTTTGCCCCCGAGTGGAGCAAATATGTTTTGGTGGATTTTCGGCTCGATTTTTAAATTTTGTGGATTTGCATGCTGGCTAACCGCAAGGTACCACTGCCAAAAAAGGGTTCGCCTACCAAACGAGATCTGCGCTAGAACGCCGAAAACGCAATTTGTTGTTGCAAACTATTTGTATACGTTTTTTATGTCTTTGACTGTTCCTATATTACGGCATTATTTATTGACTTAACAGGTGCTTGCGTAAAAGAGCTGAATATTCATATATCAGCCTGGCTTTGAAAATCATAACCCAGCCCTATCGCTGTGGACGCGGGGGATTTGAATGAGCTTCTTTCCTGTCGCTTTAAATACACTCTATTGAAAACGCCTACTTAATTACTAAGCGTTTTCTTACATTCAGTTTCAACAACCTTATAGGTTCAAATAAATTTTTATAGCAAATAGGCATTAAAAGATTTTTTTGTACTCTTTTGTTAGCTGAAACCATACAGGAAGAAAGGACATATTACGGTTTAACAAAACGTTTTTTTCAAATTCCTGAATAACTGTGAACCCAATCTGTTATTATACCTGCATTTGAGGATTCCAAACAACAAGTTGGATATTTTCCCTATCAAGAAAATCTCACTTGTTTTATATGCCAAGAAGAAGTGAATAAGTTGTCTTAAAACTTTTTAATTTCATGTGGAACATTAAATATACTTTATAAGCAGCCTGAATAAAAGGGCAGGCACTTTTTTTCTAAATGGACCTTTCTTGGTCTTGAAGAGTCTTAAAACTAGAACCTTGTTCAAAGTTCAAAGATACTTTTGTTGAAGTATATAATTTATAGAAGAATTAATGCTAAGAAGAGGTTATATTTTTGTACAGATTTAATAAAACCTATATTTGAATGTATATGAGTATCAAAATCAATATGTTTAAAATGGTATTATTTACGTTGGCTGGTGGACGGTTTGCTGCGTATTTAAAATTTTTTAATTTTTTTGATTCAACTGAAATACCTTGACATTATTCTGCATGGTTATTAATATCAGAAACCCAGCTTTTTGAGCTTTTAAAATCTAAAACGCATTTCAGAATTTTATTTAACATTCCCTGTGATACCACATCTACTGTATATTGACAGACTCGTTTAAAAATACATCGGAATGACAATAATTCTTTTTCAAGAAGCTGCCTTTTCCCTACAAGGGAATGTAAATATGACATGTGAGCTCAATTCATATCAGAAATAACGATGGAATTTTGGCAAACACAGAAAATAAATTCAAGAAGCTTATCGAATCTAAGTTGTGGTGTTTTCTATCGATTTTTCCGGGCGCAATTAACCGGCATGTGATGAAAACGAAAGGCTGGATGCTGCCATGAATTACTTTACTACAGATAATTTTCCCCATTGATTGTCCTTGCAACCTCATGTGAACATGCTAGCTTTTTAGATTATTTCATCTCATTCCTAGGATACAAAGTCTACAACGATCCAATGATGCAGTGAGCGACTTATTGCTTTACCAGTTACGCCGTTTTAATCCTGCATTCACGTCTCCGTTGTACAGCCACAGCATTGTTTATCAGCCCCATAATCTTCACTGATCACTGCTCAGCAGCTGAGATTAGTTCCTAAGTTAGAGGTATCTGCTTATCAGTACTCAGAGTTGTATACAAAAGATACATGTGCCTTGATTGCCTTTGTCTATCTTCCTATCATTGGCTCTCTTGATTTGCACACTTTTTTCCCTGTCAACCGCGTGTTACTTTCTTGTCGGGCTGCCGGACGAATTATCTTAAAAAATATACAAGATATCGCAGTACTCCTTACTGTCTTCTGATATTGTCGTTGAAAATAGGAGGGTGATCGAGAAGATAACGATGCGACCACTGCTAACATCAATCACATGTGATGTCATTTATTCACGAGCACAGTCGTCCAAGTTTGGGCTCTTGGCTACTACTACGGTAGAATATCAAACGTAATGATGCTTTTGACCAGAGTCCAAACGCCAAGTCTTCGCGGTCACAGCTATGGGCCTCGGTAGCTGCAGTTTTCAGTTTTTGCCGGTAATGAATTTTCAGGCTCTTGTACTGCAAATCCTACCTTAGATGCCAAAAATGCTACTTTTTTAGTGGATGCTTCTGAAGACGATCACTTGCCCACAAGTAATAAAACACTAGTTTTTCTGTCTAACCTGTTTTTACGCCGCTTCTCTCAGAGCATGTTAAACATGTGCAATTTGTTTTTGTGGTGTAGTGATGGATAGCGACAAAATGCCTGAAACCCTCCCACTATTAAATATCGAAACTACGACCACTGAAATAAAGGTGGAAATATATTTGATCAAGGTCTGGAAGTTAATCATCTCAATAGGAAAATATTTTCATTACTGTGTAAATTATCATAGTGGTTCTGATGATGGCGACTTGTGTTGGATTGTAGGAATGCCCATAACCACAAGCTTGTTATTTGTTTATAAATTGCATGTTGAGTCCAAAATCGGTGAAGCGCAATATTTTGGTTAGAAATCTGAAACGCGATTGGCTAGGCTTTTAGCAATTACTGAAAGTAGCCCCGTTTATTTCAGCTGTATTCTTCGTTTATTCGTCTTTATCACTTTCTCTCTCTCTGGTTCACAGTGAGTACTCAGTGTCCCATTTACATACAGTGGGTGAATTCTCTCAGGAAACATGAAGATGTAATCTAAGATGGCTGATTTCCAGTATCTAAAAGGCTGCACATTTAATTTATTCGCATTACGTATTCCAACCGATATTTTTGTATGCAGAAAATGTTACAAATTTGGGGTGAAATAAACGTTACCTATTTCTTCAATGCTTCGTGTGCAAATAGCTAACCAAGCCTAAGTTTGCGCATCCATGCGTATTTTTCTTTAATAAATGAATAATCTAAACTCAGGATCTTCACCCAAGAAAATCGAAAATTTATTTCTTGTGTCACGTAAATCAGATAGAGTAAGGTAAAGAAAGCAGCTCATTTAAAGACACTTCGATTTTGTCGATTTTAAAAATTCTGATTTGCAAATCTGGGTTTTGCTTCCCTTAGGCACATTAATTAATTCTACTGGTAATCTTTCATTAAACGTCCCACTTTTTAGCTGCTTTTTCGATTTGCTATTATATCACTACTGGTGAGTCATCGCCAAAACGTTTGTTAAATTAGAGGCATTTAGTAAAAAACTGTTATAGTATTGTTTCAGCTCCTGTGTAATTTAGGAACGGATTGGACAGAAGCGTAGCCACTTTGTTAGAATGGGCCGCCAAGCAGAGAATTATGGGGAAAATTACAGTGCATTCTCATAAAACTATGTTATCATTTATAATCCAACTTTTAGCTGTATTTACGGCCACTCTTCATGTTGCACTTACTCTTAAAGGATATTTAAGTACAAACTGCACCATACGGGCTACTTTTAAACGTAGTTGTACTTGTGTTTATGCATTCGCTCGTTTTTATGCACGGGAAAACCTTTTTTATATTTAAACATTGAGTTAACTCAGTTACAGCGATTGGTCATGTTTTCGGAATTTGCCTCTTTTCTATAAAAAGTTGGTATTTCTAAACAAAGTTATATAACCTTCGGTATTTCTTTCATGCTTTAAGTTCACTCAAAAGTTTTCATTAATAGTTCAAAGCTTTAGTGCATGCGTTGGTGCAGCATTGCGAGGAAATTTCACCTTTTGTATGTGTTAGGTAACACATTGTAATTTCAGACTTAAGCTGTGAACAAAGTTCACGCCAGGACTCATTAGACAAATAACATAATTGGTAAGGATTGCCTGTAAAACGTTCGCACTACCTGTTCTAACGGTTAAAGGCTTGTCCTTGCGCATTAAAGGATGATTGGGTAATGCAGTGATATAGGCCTTTGACTAATACGCTCTCGATGAGTATTTGAATGGCCGAACCAAACACCTCTATCCCTGCCATAAGTGGCGGGCACACCAAATACTACGAAATTTACAGTTTCTATGCCGTCAAAATTGCTCTCTTACAATCGAAAAACTTCTACACCCTCCTCTAGTTCAAATCTGAAATTGCCAAGTACACTCTGCCAACTAAATTCTAGCAGGCCAGGTACGCACCGGGGATTGTGTTAGGTCCCTGGTTGCCCTCGTTGGCGAAAATGACCTTAGTGCCCTCCAACCAGCCTGGCAGGACCTCGATGGTGAGAATTTTCTCTTGAAGTTCGGTAGTATCGCTGTCCTTATTGAGAACCTGGTGAGGGAGAGGAAAGGAGGCGGTGCGACCTCGGTCAAAAGCTATTTTCATTCGTAAAAAAACAAAATAAATTCAATCGTAAAAGCAACAGAGCAACAGTGTATCGGAAGGACTGAAATTTAATTAGTATTAGGTCGCTGAAACGAACGTGGTAGATTTTGAACCTTCTGTCTGTGTGATGAGTTATTGCCATACTGCGAGCGAAGGAGGCAAATCAAATCACCGCCTTTTCATGACCCTGTCCTGATTTTCATCTGCTTTTGGACCTGCGGGCCGCATTATTTCTCTCCCTCTCCCTTGTGCTACCAGTAAGAAACAAACATTCTCTGCAATTAACACATTTGTAATTCCGCTGCTACTATATCCCTGTCCGTCTACTAGAAAGAAGACCTAAACATCACTCCGTGAATACGCCAAATGATAGCTAGCACGCATGCCTCTTCTCTGAATACTAAACAGGCATCAAATACGAGGTTTACCATTCGCTTGCCAAACTGTTGGCTTCAACAGCTGCCTGTATTTCAGCTTGAAACAGCTGACCATCACCTGTTAATAGCTTGTACAGATTTGAAGCCGAAAGACCTTTCTCATTTAATTTTTTATCTCTGCTGATTGCTTTGTGCCCTCACTGCGAACCCTCACATGAAATGACCTAATAAAGAAGTGTACTTCTGAAGAGGATTTTTATGCTACCCGTGTTGTGAGGCTCGACAGCGTTTTCCAGCATACCGCAAGTGACTTAGGTAGGTGTGGGAAATTCTGCTTTGCTTTGTCCCCACAGCACCCCATTTTCACATAACAATAACGAGCGTGCGGCCTTCTTTAAGTTCCCACGACGCGTCAATTATTTGTGTTCTTGGTGCGTGCAGTGTTTGCTATGCTGGATGGACATCGATGGGTAACTTCCTTAATTTTCTTATAGCCTCTTTATCGTGCCATGCTGTTTATCGTATGGTTAATAAGCTTACCTTGTATTCTTGTTCGAGAATTAAGCAGTGTCTCTTTCAGCGGGCAATCGTTCTTCAAAACAACTGATTTACTTTCAACGTTTTGCTGTGTTAATAATTCATGCAATTTGTCCCTTTTACTTAGAAATTATAAAAACTACATGCTTAGTATGGGTAATTTATCCGTAAATGTTTCTTTTGCCTGCTTACTATATCAAATTTGGTGGATTCCATACGCGGCAGTAGGCTGAACAGGTAAATTACCCGAAATGCGATAAAACTCGTGGCTCCAGTGAAACCTACATTATCAAGCGCTTAGAGCGTTGGCTGTATTCAAGCCTTACCATTGCTGTCCTGATTTCGAATACCACAGAGGCCGTTGAGTTTTTCATCATTTAATCAAATGAATGATTAATTTATTTTCTCTCACACGATTCATCGCTGAACTTTTCAGATGGCTAGACAACTGTACCACGGCTGGGCTCTTCTCATTTTTTTGCTAACCTTTGGGTCTCATTTTCAATGAAATGTAGCGCCAAAAACATTTATTCACACTCCTACTTGTACCGCTGCCCTCACGCATAAGTAGCGTGTAGAAATGTACTATTCCTTATGTTTCTTCTTTTCATTTCTCTCAGATAACGCGCACTTTTCCTTCCACGGCTAAAGACATTCAGTGGTCAGGAGAACGACAATAAAAATGCATTATTTTATGTTTCCTTTGGCGCTAATAACGACGAGAAGATTTGCGCTTGTGTGCGTTCTGCGCATAAACCCTTTTTGCCTCAGGGATTAAGACCACAGAACGGCCCAGCCCACATAAGTCTGGGCCGAAGTAACCAGCCGGACCAGTTATCTTCACGATCGCTGTTGAAAAATCTACGGTATGCATGTGTCCAGTTGGTTATTAGCCTCAGACGGTCGACTGATACGTGGAACAGGCGAGAGAATGTTAAGGCGATACTAGAGAATTCTTCTCGCCGGCAAATCGGTGCTTTTCTCACCGAAACAAAATATTTAAGATTTCAATCTCTCAAGAAACGGAAGATCATCGCTCACGCCAGATGCAAGACAAGCCGAGAATGAATTGAAGCCTGGGCCTCCGATGAGAACTCGGTCAATCGATTTATCGATCTGGCGCCGGCATACAGGGCCCTGCGTAGTCACCTCCGAACGGGCGTCACTGCTGTCTGATTGGCCCCTGCACCCCTCCCCTATAAATTTTACTCGTTTATGTTGATGTTTTTTCTCAGACGATGGACTCCATTAAGAGTTCGAAAGCTTAGACGAATAAAGCCATGATTCCGGTGAACGAACAACCTTCTTCTTCTTCACTTATAAACACACCTGGAATGCGGACTTTCGCATCCATTCATTTATATAATCCACTCTTAATTTTACAGTCACCTTATTGATGTTACACTTATCTCATTTATTTTTTCATAATAAGCTGATCTTTTGACATACTTGCAACTCTATCGCAAACCCTCTCTGCAGCCAACGTTACCTGTCTAGGTCATGCGCAGATTTCCCTATCTACTGCCTCTAAGTTGTAGAACCCACGATGGGAGATAAGAAATCTCTGAAAGTCGTCCCAATACAAAAAGATGATGAACATTTCGTGGCAAAACAAGAACGATCCAGGAGAGATTACTTTTAGTTTCTCTGACGTTGTAAGTTAGTCACGAACCTAACTGATGTCAGCTCGATTTTATATTTTGATGCAGTGACACGGGTTTGACCCCAAAGCTACTAATATGCTTGATAAGGATCATTCCTTATCATCTTTGTTTTTTGTCAGTAAAAATTCGGTAAAATGCTTGAGTAAACAAGCTTGCTTTTGTCAATGTTATTTCAAGCCCTTGTCAGGGCGTTATTTTGCCCTTTTATCCTGGCAATATGACAGATGTTGCTAGGATTACACTACATTTGCTGCGAAAGAGCAGTTATACAAAATAAGGAGCAATGCATATGTAATACGGTGGGAGAAAAAGGCTGAGATCACGCCGGTTAGGATATGATGGAAAATTTCTGTCAGGGTTAACATAAGGTATTCTTTTAGATGAAAAAACGTGATGTTCAATTATATTTTCAGTGGATCTGCTAAAACATCCACTCTCACTCCTTGATTCATGTTGTCAAAATTGCTAAATTTCGTTTGTTAACACTGACCGTTGAAAATGATTAAAACTCGGCCTGCCATACAGGAGTCCGTTTTGACATTTGTGTAATCCGGTGTGATTAACAGAATTTATACGCGTTTGGCTGCATGAGGTCCAAAGCATGGAATTTTAAATCTTGGGACTCCCCATTATGACTACGTGTTTTCTACTTAAAATTAGTGGAAGATTGAGGTAAGTTTTCAGTCAGCAATAACGATGGACGCATGTACATGTTCGAAAGCTCATACGAATAAAACAATGATTCCGGTGATTAGAAAGTCTTCTTCTTTCCTATATGTAAATTATGTGGCCTACCTCATGAAATGTGATGACGGAAATGTTGACTGTCAAGTGAGGACAACTACAATTCTTCATTTTTAATCTATTCGTCTAGCCTGTTCCGGAACATATCCTTGACCTACATAATGTGTTCATGAATACTTTTAACAGACAAACTGTTTAAAAAGTTGAGCGGAAAGCTAATTTACCTTGTATTCAAGCAGTTTACTATGCTTCGTATTATCCTTGACTGAGTTTGCATTTAGTATTACTTTAAGTCTTCCGTCCAGTCGTTTGTGCAGAGTTACGATTGATTAGCAACCTTTCATGAATTTTTGAATTGTCCATTATATAGGTCACATAGAGCACATACACCTAGAATGCGAACGTTTGCCTCAATTCGCACTTATTCTATCGTCCTAGTATTCCTTTCTATTTTCAGTTAATAACTCAAATGTATGTAATTGTTGACGTGAAACCGGAGAGAAACATGGTAGGAGAAAAGTAAATCTACTCTATCTATCTCTCTTTCTATCGCATTATTTAGTACTGCCTCATTCAGAGCAAAAAGAGCTTTGTGTGGGAATGTTACGCCAAATAGTCGCCTTAAGTGTCTACTAGACAACCGATTTCTTTTACACCATATTCTTTCTTGCAGCAGTGCTAATAAAAATGTTGCCGGATTCTTGTGGTTTTCATTCTTTATTGTTTGTGGTCTACACAATAGCTCGTTCTAGGATTCGAACAACTAACCTGAACTTCCACACAGTAGACGTGAAGGTTTCAGTCAATAAAGCATTCTCACCATTACGATAGGCAGGATTGGGTGAACGCCTGAACTGAAGCAGGATATTATGAATATCTAGTGGCTATAGTAGTAAGCCAAACGAGCTCTCGCAAATGGCGGTCTTACAATAAATCTGGTCCAGTGCGTCCTTCCATTTTTTCAAATTATCCGCCCGGATCTCTCAACTTCACCCATTCGATCTAATTACCAGCTGATTAGGTCTATCTGCTGGATGGTCAATGCTGAGCTGAGACGTGCAGTGTAATGCAACACCAAAATAGTATTCTTGCGTATCCCTGTTCCTCCTTTGTATTCCTTCAATTATATAATTAGAATCCCCTTCCTCCGGCTTTACAAGGCTCAACCTCTTGTATAGTTTCTGAGTTCTTTCATATCTCATTTTGAAGTCCTTAGTCCCAGGTTAGTGCAGTTTTTCTGCCACTCGTTCATGGTTGGTGGAATTGGTGTGGTGTATTGATCCGCCTTAAGTTAATGCTATTTATTTGACCGAGTCGTGAAAACCATGGTGGCAACGGTATGATTTAAACCCACGCTAGCAAAGAGTAAGGCTTTAGTGAAGCCAAAGCTCTAGCCAACTGAGCTACGAGGCCCCACTGGAAGCCGAAAGTTTGATCATACTGGGTGGGTACCTTGACCCAAGTGTGATTTAACTCATGGCTCCCAGTGGGGCCTCGTAGTTCAGTTGGCTAGAGCGTTGGCTGTACTCAAGCTCTACCCTTGCTGGCGTGAATTAAAACACCATCGAGGCCGCCGAGGTTTTCACAAGTTGGTCCAATGAATTATTCATATCGGCTAAAATTCTCTATTAAGTAATTTCTATTATTTCAGTCCAAACTTTGAGGCTGTGAATAATATGTAACTTACCCTGCGTGTAATAGTCATTTTCTTGATACATCCATTGTAAATCTCCTCCAAGGTCAGCAAGAGATCGCAAATTGTCGGGTCACCCTTCTTTGGTTGGCCACGCCCATCCTTGCGTCCAAAGTTCTCCATCTGTTCAAGCTCCATTTCTTGCGGAAATTCTAACCAATATACAACAGATTCAGATTGTAGAGTGCATTTTTGTTGTTGTCTTACAAATAACGCAAGTGCCTTTTCATGTAGGGAAAATATCAAGGGTTCTACATCGCTAGTTAGGTATATGTATGCGTGTTTTCTACTGACACATTGTAAGTAGTATTTTTGTTTACTTATAAGCCATGTAACGTGCCTTTGATGACATTTCTTAGGTATCAAATGCTTTAGAAAGACGCATAATCCATGCAATTTAACAACTAACGTGGCTCATGGGGCCCGGAAAATTCAGGTTGGGTGACTGAAAAATTTAAAACAGTACCATGAGTTCTACGTGTTGATGGAAATCATGTTGCCATTAAAAGCAAAGTTGTTCTGAACCCGGCTCACTAACATTTACCAGCTTCTGTCATCTCTTCTTGTCTAAATTGGAATTATTCACTATTACAGCACTGCTGCTTCACATTAGAGAATTGAAACACGCTACAGCAAAACTGATGTCACAGTGACTGAACTTCAATTTTTTCCATATCTTCTAGCAAAATTTGATACCATGAAAACTTTACTGAGAGTTGCGGGTCACTAAGGATGGCAAAAAGATCAAAAATAGTATAAATTAGGTTTCAATGACCTAACCGTTCATCACTAAATTTTCCTGTAGCTTCTCTCTCCTTTGGCATCTGTCTCTCAGATGACACGGTTTACCTGTTATCAGGAAATTGATCATTTACCTCGGAATGGATTTGTGCCTCCAAAGTAGTTTTGAAATGTCCTGTAGGGATCGCCATGATAGGCATACTTTTCGGGCGTGCAGGTCTGAAATGGTGCACCGTGTTTGAGGCCTTCTTCGCCGTACTGGTCATACCTAGCCCGAAGTTGAGGGTCAATCAGTACTTCGTAGGCCTCTGATATCCAGAAGAACTTCTCGTAGGTGTCCGGTTTTCCTCGGTTGCGCTGAGGGTGATACTTTAAGGCCAGGCGTCGGTATCTAAAAGTATTGATGCTGCCGAAGAAGAACATACGCTTTGTGAATTTCATCCTGCGTTGCGTCAGCATTAATGGCCAAAAGATAGTAGTAGTCCGCACCCATTTCCAGGGCCTAGGAAGTGAACTTCCACTTTAAAATGGAGAAAAGAAACTTACTCAAGGGTAAGTACATTCAGACAAACCTAAAGACATTCTCATCACACTTAACCGTTGAAAAAAGAGGGCTACGTTTCGACTGAGTAATAAGAAATCGTTTATCAGAACAATATTTATTCCGAAACACAGGTTCATTCCTAAAAATCGGCATTTGTGCCCGATCCTCACCCGTCCACGTGGAATACAATATTACTCATTGTTTTAGCCAATTATTTCTGAGGAGAAAATAACTCGGTCGTTTAACAAAGCTTTTGCTCTTTAGACATCTTGCATACGCACATTTATATATAATAAGAGATGTAAAGTAACGTACGTATGAGTGAGTGAGATGAAGTCGCTTTGAAACCGGATTTTCTAAATTAGTAGCTAATGCACTTCTTATGCTGCGCTGCATCGGATGAGATAGTATGCCGGATGTCCATACACGAGGTGTTATTTAACGTGACTCCATCGCCGATTTCGATTAATAAAATGATTATTTGTTGACAATTTGTTTCATGCGATTCTTGGAACAAGAATTGTTTTGGCCTGACATGTCAGATCCTCATTTGACCCAATATCAGAGACTGTCGCAGGGAATTTTGACGGTTGCTCAGCAGGATTGGTCACCCCTCAAAATTTTCAACCGGTGCATATGCAAAGCAATGAGAGTCAAACTGCAATCAATCCTAAATTTTGGCGAGCAATTCCGTACGCGAAAAACGTCTCGGAAGCCGTCAGCCGCCTCCGTACACCACGCTGATTTGAAATTGCGCACAGACCAGAAGCAAACATCAGGCACCAGATTATAAGACTGAAAGAACCGCTGCCCTAGCAGAAAAACCTCTGGTGTGGGTGACCAACATTCACAGTGACAGCGATCCAAATGGCCGAGTAAATGTCAAGCCAAGAACCGACAATGGGGATGATTTAGGGGCGAACCGACAAGCAATTAGAATGATTAAAACGAGGATTGCAAAATTCATGTGCAGTGGATTAAAAGTGGGTGGTTGTTACGATTCTTGATGGAATGCAGGCTGGAGGACCATGATCCAAAAAACTGCGACACACAGGGTTGCTGCCTTTCACCTCGACTACCTGGATGTGCGATCCAGTACCATTATATCAGTAGTTGCCGTCACGCCAGCTCACTTTTGATGCACGTTTCATTGTCGTCGTCACAGTATTTCTCTTGTTTCTTCAACGCAAGCTCTTGGGTAACAACTGCACTGGATCTAGCAAACGTCTACGATGTCTGTGCAACCCCTTATAGGAGCGGCGTGAGAAGGCACTTGACGGTTCTAAAACAATTCTTGACATGTAAGTCAAATTGGTGTGCACGCTGGTGCAGGCCCCCCTCTACAATTACGAAATGAAGTCTTCGTTTCCCTGTACTTTCATTTCATGATATCATCTACTTCCTTGTACTTGTACTTGTAACGGCCACGGTCACGCCTGATCTAGCTGCCCTCAATGATGTCACTGATTGGGCCTCTCAGCGCGTAACGATCCACGGCAGCAGATCTGGGCAGCGCAATCCATTCTTTTCACAAAATAAAGTCAAATACAGAAGGACCATTAATAACTTATATGTCCTCACAAAATATTCCAAACTAAGTTTTAGGCTAACCCCCTGTGCAACGCCTCCAATCAGGCAGTAGTGCCGGATCGACGACAGAAACACTGAGCTCGTGAGCTGAGTGTTTGTCAGTTGCTGTTCTTGGATGGCTTGGGATATCCTTTTAAGCTCATTTCATCGGTCAAATGTCAACGAAACTATTAGAATCAATGACTTTTACCGGTAAAGATAAGGAAAACTAGAATGATCATTTCTGGCTTATTAGTCGTCGTAAGCCAGTCATAGCCAACCCCAGGTGGTTCAATATTCATCTGCCCCTTCTTCTACTAGCCGCTCTGCGCCTGCTGGCGTTCTCGTGAGTGAGCTTTAAGGCAGAACAGAGGGAGTGAGTTCTGTTAGCGATAGGTGAGGGTTTATAAACGAATGCAGATTAGGAACAAAGTGAGGCCAATTTTCAGCTGGTATTCTTTGGGAAATTGCAAGGGACTTTTGTATTCATTAAGTCCGGTTTGAAATATTGCTAGAGTAAGAACCTCCAGTTTACAGCTGACCGACACTTTTCGGTCCAATTTGAGGAGATTTGGTGCGCATTTTGTCTACAGACACGATACCTAACTTACATGTCAAACTTAGTAGGAAAGATTCTAATTATTTTGGAGTATTTGAAGAGTTTTATCTACACTGAGGTCAATTTCTGTAAAGCGGAGTATTGAAATCGGCTTGTGCATTTTCAATAGATGTTGCGATTAAAAGGGATTTATATAAATATTTAATTTTAAATATGCTCGAGTAAAACGTTCTGGAATCTTTTTATATACTAGATCCACTGCTGTCGACTGAAACGCTTCGCAATGCGGAGTAAGAAAAATTTACAAGCCCTCACAGTAAGAAACTTCGAATGAATAAAATTACGAAATACGTCCAGTTTACTTGCCACTTAGTTGACAATTACTTTCATCACCCAAATTTTACAACTATGTGGGCTCTTATGATCAACGCTCGAGACATAAGCTGCGCCCTTCACCAGATTTAAGTTTGAAGAGTTTCCATCGACACTATAGTCGGGTTTTATGAGATTTACGTATTTAAGTGATTAATGGTCTAAATAGTAAGCCCAGAGTTACCGTTAGTACACAAGTGAAAACAAGCCGTCACTATCGAATTGGTAGGTTTAAATCCAAAATGAAAGTAAGCATCCCTGATTTTTAAACCGTCTTGTATAGTTTGAAGAGCTCGCCAGTTTGAATTTAATGAAAGTTTTTTCAAGGTGACAGAACAGGCAAGTATTGATAGATCAGTGCACATTAATTATATGCTAATGGGTAATTTGCTTTATGATAGCACTCAAACTGCCAACTAGCAACCCACCTTAATAAACAACAAACGTTGCTTAAGTAAGAATAAAAACTATGTCTATTTTAGGCAACAAACGGAACTTATGTTATCTCAAGGAAGGATGATGCAATCTTTTATCTGAATAATATTTTAGTTAACTTGTATCTATACATAACATTGATAGTACTCTATTGGTAGATGGGTCCATGTATGCAAATGGCTAGATATATTTAAAAATGAAGGATCCGAAGTATTTGAAAAAGGTTAGTGGTTAACCTTTGTTTGACGTTTAAAATCACTTTTTTGGCATTTGGCCATTTAAAGATGAAAACGGTGTGTTCAAATCAAAAATCCCGCAGCTTTTCAAGAAACGTCACAAAAATATTTCAGGCCGTCCAAAGAGACGGTAGTGTTAGTTTATGTTGATTTTGCTGGCATTTACTCATTGATTAAGCGATTTCTTTGAATTTTTGAGGCAATTCTTAATTGGAACAGCTATGAAAATATCAATGTGTGCATTGTTAACCTGACAAATAATGAATAGGAGGCTCTACGTGGGCTTTAGAATTTAACCTTCGAAGACGATCGTCTCTGGACTTAAGTCAGGGTTTCCACTCACAAATATGTGGATCGTTACATAAAAATTAAATATGGTCATGCGAGGAAATATTATTTGCTGTGATTGACGTCAGTTATTTTTTACGTTATTGGCCTCGCCAGTTATTTTACTGAAAGTAGATGTCACTTATGAATATTACGCAATAAAGAAAGAATTGAACATACGACTTATTAACAGAATAAACTATTTAAGTAAAAAGATTGTTTTTAAAAATATGCCAAACATTTTTTAAAAACATTTTTCAAATGAGAAAATTGTTTTTTTAAATATTGGTGTTAGACAATGAAATATATTTAAATTTTTGGTAGTTAAACGATAAAAATTAGCCAAAAATTTGGAGTACAAAATGTGTCAATTGTTAAGTATTTTAAACTAATGCCTAAGTAAATATAAGAACAAAAAGTATTACAGTTTTCCGGTACGTTCGAGCCGGCGCTGTAGTTATTTCTAAGTAATTTTCAATATCTGATACATTTAAACACATTTAATGTAAATCACTTTTAGTGTTCACATTTTATATGCAACGTTAGGATTCAGTATACAGAATAACTATACCTCAGTCCTAAAAAGTATACTATGCTTCAACTATCTCCCGATTTAGTGTTCTTACTAAAAGTCAACGGAGAGGATAAATCAGACTGGGTGAACGTGTTTAGTGGTGTTCCTCAAACCTCCGTGCTCGGTGCCCTAATTTTCCTTCTTTATGTAAATGACAGTCTTCAGGAACCTTATTGCAGTAAGATCATGTTTGCCGATTACGTTTAAACTATGGAAGTCATAAAAGACCCAAGCGATCAGTATGTTCTGCAACATAATCTGCGCAGACTGCAAACATGGTCCGAGAAATGGCTCCTAGATTTCAATGTGCAAAAGTGTGCCGTTCTGCACCTTTGTCCAGCCAATTATCTTCCGAACTGACAACGACACTCAAATTCCCATCGAATCTTCAAAAAAAGACCTAAGTGTTTGGATACAGAGCAATCTGAAGCCATCCTTGCAATACATCAAGACTGCAAACACCGCCATGCGAGTATTATAAGCTATCAAAAGGGCGTTTGTATCCTTGTACGAAGACCTCATTGGTAAAGTCTACGGCGCCTTCGTTCGACCTCCCCTAGAATATGGCATACAGGCATGGCAACCATGGCCCAAAAAAGATAAAATATCTCACGAGAAAGTTGACTGTCGTGCAACAAAGCTATTAAGAGGTCTAAAATACAACTTTTATATAGAAAGACTGCAATGCGTAAATCTTTTTCATCCCTGTTACTGGCAGCATCTCATCTGAGCTTATAAGATGATAAACGGCCTTGATCAAGGGTTGCGCTTCGGGTAAATGTTTAGGTGCCACCTCTCGCCTCAACTTCGTGGACATGAAATGAAACTGCGTTCGAAAATATCCAGGCTAAACCTCCGCTCTGAATTCTTCACGCAACGGGTAGTAAACAGTTTAGTGACCTCCCACAGTCCGTCGTGGAGGCGACGTCCCTACAGCTTTTCAAGAATAGCTTGGATACTTATATGTGTCCATTGTTTCTCCTCGGCGATCTCAACACGAAGTAATATTGCGTCAACTCCAGACATGAGTTATTTGTAAAAACAATGTTTCTTATATTTTGTGAGTACTATTTGTATAGTGTACGTTATTAAGGGTGCGTTCACAGACGTATATGACATACTGGCATGTTAACAATAGGTTTTTGAAAGGCGTTGCCTATCATTCTCACCAAATAAACGGAAAAAATAAACAAATAAACTTAAAAAGTACTTATCAGCCACTCAAGTAAATTCTTTTCAGGTTACTGTTTCGCAGTCGAGGGTTTGGCCATCGCACTAACCAGCCATTGCATTGTTAACGCAGGGTTACCCATAAGGCTTGCGCTGAGGTGCTTCTGGTTCAGCAGCACTGAGTCATATCTTCACCGAAAACTGTCGTCCAGCGTCGCCTGACACCCGTGAACCCTCGCTGGTGCAGAATACCGGATCCGTAACACTGAATGGAGAAGCTCTTCACCGGGCACCTGTGTTAACGCGTCCCTGTCCAGAACTTTAATTACTCAATAAGCTGCAGTTTTTTCTCCTGAAAACACCTGAAACAACGATCATGAGTTTTTTTCACTGTCAGCTTGACCCTCTACTGTATATATTTTTTGACCTTGCCTGTAAACTGACAATAAATAAATAAAATTAAAATAACTCAGACTTTAGCCCAATCAATTAACTTTTCCACATGCAGCTCATCGCTTGCTTCCCATACAACGGACATGGTAAGACCTTCTTAATAACACACCGTCTTGTTCTGATTCGCAAACCAACTGCCAACTGACTGCAACTCGCCCAGTGTATAAAACATTTTGTCCCTCGCAATTCATTCACTTCTGACATTTAACGAAACGAATGTTTTTGGGTGTTTATAGTTGATTTCATATCTTTGCAACAAAAATTCCTTACTTACGATTTCAACGGTTGTGTGATTTCACAATGCAGCGTACAGGTAGTGCTCTGAAGGTCAGCTGTAAATCTCTTGAAAAACATAAATAAATATATTGTATATTCAAAGCCCTGAGGGCCCCATCATTATAAACTTAGTATCGTGGTATAAATAAATATAAAGTAGATAATTACTGCACTATGTGAGCAGCCATATGAACAGCAGACATGAGTAGTAGGGTAGGCATATCCGATTCAGAACGATTTGCCATTTTTAAAACAATAGTCCACAATCTTTGGCATATACGGTTAACTAGAAAAGAAGCGATCCGCCAATTTAAAAAAAACTAAGAGAAAAAATCTGTTTTTCGAAAAAATTAATAGCTAGAGTTGATGGCATTGGTTCGGTGCAATGAGATAGTATTGTGATGTTGCTGAAAACGTATGAGGGTTCGGAACGCTCCTTGTCGGATGAGTGGTAATATAACATTCATAGCTATTTTTGAAAACCACAATGGAGGTGGGAGAGAAGAAACTCATCGTAGACAACACGGTCGAAACGAAGAGGGGAAAGTAGAGGTCACGAGATCTTCACCGTGATGTGACCTTGCTGACTGCATAGTCCAACAACAAAGGGGTGAAAACATCAGAACCCGTCACGATCATCAACAGATCCTGGAGATCATTGTCAGGGTTGCGAAACCGGAGGAAAGTATCAAGGTTGTCAAGAGTTGACGATGCTAGTTAAAAAGGAGGGGACGAAAAAGTGAATGCGAAGATTGACTCTGCAGAGGATGGTTAAAACATTTTTAGAAACCAATATAATATCAAGGGAACTGCCACAAATACCAGAAGGACACTTTTCAAAATCCAAAATGTGCGAGTTTGGGAAGGAAACAGGCAATAAGGACTTTATATCTTCCGAAGTTAAATGTTTGCGTTATTTGGTTTTGAAAATAGCTAATGTAGATGACAACCTAATTTCCAGTGGAATATTATTCCATATGAAAGCATATTTGGAAACAAAAAGCTAAGAACGGTTAGTTGTTGAGCTAAGGGATGGTGAAATGATCCGGAAGGAATAACGAATTGCATAGGGTCGATCTACCGGAGTAATAACGTAAATTCGTAGGTGATTTGGGCTAGAGTTAACGCGAAACAGGAAGCCGAAGCCAGTTTCGAGTCTTTTAACCCACATTAATTCAAGGTTTGCTTACTGGAATCTATTTGTTTAAGAGATACAGGATCCAGGAAGATAAAATAGTCTTCGATTAAAAACCCTCTGTCGGTGTGCTAAAGGGAAAGGCAGACACAAGAGAGGTTATTGAAGATAGGAAGGTTTAGGTAATGGACTAAGCGAACCCCCTTGCATCATCGAGGTTGCAGAATAAAGAAAGTGGATGCTGGAGAGTATATAAGAATATGTTTTGAGGAAACGGTCACTGGTTTGGCAACAACCAAGGGTTCCGTTTGGTTTCTTAAGGACACAATGCTATGTATATCGCGAAAAGGATATACTGTCATGTTATTTTTAATATTTCTGCGAATGATAAATGCTTCTCCTTTCCAGTTCTGCTATTTTAACTTCCGTTAATGACCCAAAAACTAGCCAAAGATCAAGGGCAAATTTTTCCGTAACGGGTCCTAAAGTCTAAAAATCTCAATAAATAAAAATTTAAAATCTTTATTCATGTGTTACGCAGGTAACCATAAGGGGTCGAAATAATGACCGGCCATTGAAGATGGGTTGCGGGATTCCCTGTCTAAAGTAATTCAGTAGATTAGACAACAGAAGATATAACTTTTTGTAAGATTCGCAAATAATTTCCATATTCATATACCAATAACTGTAAGTTGTTTGCTTCCAGAAAATGCACTAAAATGCCTTCCATTCTTTCGTGAGAGATACATGTTAAGTTAACAGAGAGGTTATTTTTAGCACCCATCTGTGATCCTCACTTGTAAATCGGTGTGATAAGAGCACTCTTCTATTCTTCCAGGGGCTGACCATCTTCGAACGACTTCTGAAATAGAAAAGATAAAGGGCTTCACAGTCTGTTGGCCAGTTCTCAAAGAAGGAGTGCAGGTCAAGGCGTGCAGGTCAAGCGCGCAGCTCGTTTTTGAAAGCTAAGTGAAAATTCTAATTTTTTTTCAGGACCTCAT
This sequence comes from Schistocephalus solidus, assembly GCA_017591395.1. Taxonomy (NCBI): domain Eukaryota; kingdom Metazoa; phylum Platyhelminthes; class Cestoda; order Diphyllobothriidea; family Diphyllobothriidae; genus Schistocephalus; species Schistocephalus solidus. The sequence goes on along the minus strand of WEDG01002087.1, from coordinate 263,364 downwards.
CATCCCAAGCTTAAATTGTCACCTGATTTTTGGATAAAACTTTGCATTTTTAACAATATTACCTGTGGTGCTTGTCCTCTCCTAAAGGCAGGAACCTTAAGAATCAACTTTTTTAGCTGTCTTGGCCTTATTATTAGTCAAGTGGATCTGTTATACTAAGAAGTATTCTCAAGCACGTACATAGGTCCTTATTTAAAATTGTGGGAAAAAAATTTGTCGCAGAAAAATCATTTGCCTGATTTTTCCAAAGTTTATACAAATTATAGCCTCCTTTAAGCAAAAATGAGAACTAAAATCTCAGCTCGCACAAGCTCTCCGCCGTTAAACAGATGCCTTGCTTGGTTGCATCTAGTAGTCACAGCAGTGCCATGCATATGCAACCAGTTGTTAAAGCTAAGCAGCTTGAACTGTCTGCTTAAAAAAATTGTAATGACTTTATGTTAAAATTTTGATCAGTTCTTTCTATACTGGGGAACTTTTTCGGTGGTGATATCTCTGCTATCCCCTCTCAGGAATATCAGCGTCTGGACTCTCTTATCCCTTTGGTTTCCAGGGCAACATTAGACCGACAGAAAAGAAATTATAATTTTCTTTTAAAAAATGTTGCTAGGGACAGACGACCTATTCACATTTCCGAGACTTCCTACACTCATGCGGCTCCAACTACAAAATAGCGGAAGCCAAACGACTCTCCTCACGTAGCAGAAATCCACTTATATTAGTCACCCTTTTTTCACCAATCGAGGTGAACTCCATCTTTGCACAACGAGGTCACATTTCTCGTTATCTACAAGTTGCAATTTTTTTCATTTGTCGGGATCTTACACCGATTGAGCGAATTAGTGTGTCTCCTCTCTCGCATAGGTCTTCGGGCTCTCAGTCTATTATCCATAAGTCTGGTCATGGCTATGCAAACCACAACAAGACTGTTCAGCAATATCCTCTGGTCTCCCACCTCCCGTTTTTCTTCCAACGAATCCATTTACACCTTCTTCCTCGCGAATAGGAATTTCAAGCTCAGTAGCGATCAACTATGTCGTCAGCCCACCCTTAATGTCAGTAACGCCGTCTTAATTGCCAAGAGCGACTACTTCTTCGTTTCAAAGTAGCTTTTCTTGTATTCCTACTGTTGACTTAGTCCAAAAAACTTAGTCATGTTCGCCTCGTTCCCATTCCACACCATCCACTCCGGTCTCAGCTGTTCAATCAAATAAGCTTATCAATACCCCGAGCATGTCTAGGTATGCTCCTAATTTAAGTTTCAAAAAGATAAGTTTCATTACGGTTACGATACCTCCTAACCCTCCAGTATCTAAAATACATACACAAAATTTCTTAGCAATTATCCTAAACCAACATCTTCTCAGGCTCCCCAATTAATTAACTCTACCCCTTATGGTAACAGTTTTCCAAAACAATTTGTTCCATTTTCAAATATAATTCTTCCCCCATATTATTCCAATATTCCTCAAAATCCTATTTTAAGGCCTTTTACTTATTTCGCTAACGCAGAAAATAGCCTTCCTCTTAATGGATACCACGCAAATATTTTTCTCTAAAATAACTTTTATTTTGTTAACAATAACTGCTTAGCAAATTTTCGACCGCAGCAATTTTAATTTCCGCCTACACCTTCTTCCTTGTAGTTAACTTCCACACCACCAAGTCTTTCTTTTTTATAAATACTTATGAGCGTATTCCGCGTTCCATAAATACGCTCAGTATATTTTCAATCAACACGAGGTCAGTCGTGAAAAAAGTGACTGAGCTAAGGACTGTAGCTTTTGAGTTTGACCCAGATATTATGTGCGTCACAGAATCTTGGGCTCATGCTCTAATTTCAGACGCAAGACTCGCTTTAGATAACTTTAGTGTATTTCGAAAAGACCACGTTGAAAAATTTGGTGGTGGCTGTCTTTGTTACATTAGATCGTCTCTTGTACATTCCACATATGATCTAAGCATTTCTTGGTTTTCCTGTAATACTTGCTTCAGTCATTCTCCTGCACAAGAAAAAAGTCTTATTGGTTGTGTCTTTAATCCTCCTTCTTATTCCGGCAATGGAGGTAAGCCCTGTGAACTCTTTGGAAAAGTTATAGAAGCTCCGTTTGATGTCAAAATAATCGTAGGAGATTGTAATTTACCAGACATCAACTAGCATGCAAACACTTCTCCGCCAAAATTTGAGAACTTGTTGAACACGATGTATTTTTCAAACATGTCTCAATTAGTCAGCTCAGTGACCAGAAAATATAGTATTTTCAATTTAATTTTTACTAATTGCGTTCATCCTTTGCTTATGAATTTCTTTTAAAACCTTTTTACAAGTGATCACGTATTAAGTCATCGTTGTTTTCTAGTCTCCTCCTCTGTAAAGCCAGAAATTAAACGTACCTATTTTGACTTTGCTTATGTTAAAAAAGAATTATTAAACAATTTTACAAGCACTCTAGATTGGCCAAGCATTTTCTCAAATAATGATCCAAGTTTTTTCCACGATACATTGGAAGGCCTAACAGGAGGCCTCCTCAATTCCATTTCACTAAAGACCTTTATATCAAATACTCCTTCTTCCACGGTGCCATACTTTCTTCAAAAGTGACTTTAAAAATTAAGAAAGCAGCTTAAGGATCCGTCCATAAGTTTGTTATCGGTCCACTGAAAGATCACACAAATATTTGAATCAGCTTCAACAATGAGGATGGCGCGAGATAGGCATAGGGAGTCTCTAGCAATAAGTGATAATAATACTTCCAAATCTGTTGTTCAAGTGTGCTGCCTCCGTTCTTCCGCTTAATCACACGCAGTCATTCCGCCCTTACTCGATTGCAATAATAATTTCATTACAAAGGATTTGGACAAAGCAGTAATGCTAAATTCCTTCTTTACCAAACATGTTACCCTTAAAACCAATCACATCCCTTCGGTCCACTAGACATCTCATGAGTTGCTCACTAACATTCATTTTATTCCTACAAATTTTCTGAAACAAATAAGCCAACTTAATCAATCACACTCAGTTGGAACCGACAACATCTCAGTTTCCCTTATAAAACAGCTTAGTGCTTTCCTCCATTTGCTGAACAGAGAGTTCTCAGTTTTTCTCGAAAATGGTTTCTTTCCTGAATATTGGAAAACCTCTATTATTATTCCAGTGTTTAAATCTGGCTTACGCTTTGATGTTCACAATTATCGTGGTGTGCATAAAACACCTTCTCTTGCTAGGCTCTTCGAAAAACTAATTGCCCTACAAATTACAGATTTTTGCATAACCAATTAACTTCTTAGATCTTTCCAACTAGGCTTCCTACCCAATCACTCTTGTGAAACACGTCACATGTATTTATTAATCTATTAACATCTCTTCGTATTCATCAGGTATCTGTAGTCATTATCTTTTTTGATCCTTGCAAGGCATTTGAGTAAGTGCCTAATAGAAGACTCATAGTAAAGTTAGAAGCTTGAGGACTTCGTAGTCCTTTAACTGATTTCATTACGTCCTATCTAACCAATCGGAAACAGAAAGTCTTAGTGGAGTCATCATTTTCAGCTTAAACACCTACTGAAAGCAAGGTACTTCAAGGCACCGTGCTAGGTCCTCTTTCGTTTTTGTTTTACAGAAATGATATATCATCCGCAATTTAACACTCAGTCTGCTATTTATGCGGACGGTCTTAAATGCGTATATTCCTTTTCTACATCAACGGTCCAACGACGCATAAAATTAATCCATACAGACTTACGGGCTCTTTTCGCATGGCGCTCGGCGTGGCAAATTGAATTCTGACCTTCTAAGTGTCGTTTCGTTTACTTTGGGCTTGACAGGCTACCACAACCAGTTATTTTTCAAGGCATGCCTATGACTGAATGTTCGTTCATCAAGGACTTCGGCTTAAGCTACACTAATAATTTAGATCGGTCGCCTCATACCGATAGAGTTACAGCCAAAACCGCCCATATTCGTCGATAATAATAATTATTATTATTTTCTCTAAATCTACTGTCCAATGACGCGTAAAATAAATCCATGCAGACTTACGGGCTCTTTTCGCACTGCGCTCGGCATGGTAAATGGAATTCTGACCTGCTTAGTGTCGTTACGTTTACTTTGGGCTTGACAGGCTACCAAAATCAGTTAATTTTCAAGACACGCCTATGACTGAATGTTCCATCATCAAGGACTTAGGTTTAAGCTTCACTTATAATTTAGATCTGTCGCCTCATGCCGATATAATTATGGCCAAAGCTGCCCAGATTTAGTGCCCTTATCTCTAATAATTTCTATCTTCCTGAAATTAAATAAAGACTTTATCGAATGTTTGTCCTTCCCATTCTCGAACATTGCTGCCCATTTTTCAAATTAATGGCCGAGTGTAGCCATTCTTAGCTTGAAAATGTACAAAGAAATTTTACTCGGAAACTCTTACCTCCGACACTTTCAACTACCTCTTACTCCACCAGGTATCAGTTAAATAATCTAAAATTTCTATCGGTTCTGAGACTGGAAGCTGGCTTCTGTCTCCTTTATCGCCCTTGATAATATTTCAAATATTCCTCGAATTCCAGCCCTAACCCTCGCTAGTCATCCGTGAAACCTACGTAATTCTTCGTTGATTATGCCGCCTCCTATATCCTCCACATCAAAACGCTCTCTGTTCTTTGCTTCCAGGTATTGCACTCTTTAGAATATCCTGCCAATCGATGTAACTTTATCCAGTAACCTGTCTACATTTAACCGACGACTGCACATTTATCCTACCACTGATTCAATTTACCTTATATTTTCTTCCTCCTTCCCAAGCAGCTTTCTCCATGATCCCGAGAAAGGACCATCAGGGAATTAAGAAGACCGTATCCAAATTATGTCTTCGCTGCATCGTTTCCTCTTGAACTATGATGTCTTCATAAACCCTGCCTCCGTAAAATGATCGCCAAAACAATTGTGACATAGTTGCACTCTTTTTTAAAGCACATTAGTTTCGTTTGCCGATAAGCATTATCAAAATTACGATCTGAATATTGGGCTGTGTAGGTCTCGGATGCGTCGTCGATTCTCATGCGAACTATCACCTCTGAGTGCATTATGTTGACTTCTTCTTACTCAATTACCGGATCTCCCATTATCCTTTCATACGACGCTCAGAAGCAACCTATCATGCTGCTAACTATGCCCTCGCGGAGCAGTTTTGTTTCTTCTGCACTTCTTATTTTAAGAGAATGACGGTCTTTGCAGTCGATGTTCGTTCCCTCTTGATTTCGATCATCATTTGGAAATATTGTTGACTCCAATGGCTTCCTCGGTCTTCGTGGTTCTTCTCTTTCTTGACTCTTTACAAACTGCTACGACGTTATCCGCCATCGCATCTGCCGCGCCTTAAAACGACGGTGCTTGTGGCTATAACATTCTCCCCGGTTTTGACCCTACACGTACTTTAGACTTTCCTTTCGGGTTCCTCTCTCGGTGATCGGAGAAATCAGCAATAAGAGTATAATGGTCACTTCTCTGGCAATACTACTATGACATTCACGATCTCTTCAGTCCTTTCCTCGTTTGACCCTAAGTGTATGGATGATGCCTGTGAAGGTTTCCCCTGTCTAGCATCCTTGATGGTTACGCTTATATATAGTTGATATGCATTGTGATCACACCTGCGTTAGTGAAAAGTAACCCCTGTCGTTACACGATTTCTCCCACGATGAGGAGCATTTTGAACCCTCATACGCTCTCAGCAGCGTGTCGGTCCCACCTCACGCGTATGTTTTTCTCCCAAGAGCGACAGTTTATTCTCCTGTAAAACCAAAAACCCCATTCAATTTAACCACTTCCATAAAAATGTCCAAGGAGATTTTTCACTGTCTGATCTTTTTATCTATGTTTTTTTCACCCTGCTTTGTGCCATTTGCCATCGCCAAGAAGCTGACCTACTAAGCATAACTGAACTGTACATGATTTTGTATTCGTTTTAATTTATTTTTTTCAATCTTCCGGGTACTCGGATAAAATATCCATCTATATAAAACATCTATCTTTATCCAGCAGAATATTATTGATGTAATCATGAAGAATATCTAGGTCGTGTGCTTTGCTAGGTTTTGATTACTTGATAAAGACTCCAGAGTGCCTCGTTATTATGATATTCCGCTTAGGATTTATGTTTGAATTGTTGCGTGCCCCGTCTATGGTAGTATGAGTTTTTTAATGGCATTTGGACAACTTTGACAGAGCGAGGAGTTATTAGGTGTGGGAGACGCGCTGGGTTACGACTGGAAACTTTCTGCCTCTATAAATTTGCTGCAATGGATTGTATAGTATACTTACTACCATAAACAGGTCTTTGATCGGGCAACCTTTCCAAACTGAATTTAGTATCAAGTGGAGTGGAAACATCACCTAAAATTAACGACAAGTCTTTCGTATAGTTTTTGGTAGTGCACTTGATCCATCCACCAGTTATTCTACTATCACCGTGCTTCGAGTTGGTAGATGGCGTCTATGTGGCTGATGACAGTTATTGATTATGAGATCCCTGCCGGCCGTCCTTTTTCTGAGGCAGGGACTGGTTAATGGTTTCACCGGGCCTTGCAGGTATGCCCTCATCTTCCTTATAGGTAGTTACGGTTTAGTAAGTTGTGTATGCGTGTGCTCGTTTGCGTACCTCAAGTTCAATCGTCCCCGATTTCTTCGTTTCAAGTGAAAGGCGAGGAAGTTTCTTTTCACTTTTTCTATCTCCTTCTGTAGGTCCTGCATATTCTTTTTTTACTCCAAAATCCTTTTGAGATAATTTAAAGCATGTCGTAGGCGCATCGTCCACGCAAAAGACATCACACAACTATATTAAATTCTTGTCTCGTTGACGATAGGCGATTTTACAGAACAATGTCCAGAATTGCAGGCAGACATATTACGACTAGCGCTTATTCCGTCATTTAAATTAAAATCAGTGAGATTGGCGTGCGGCGGTAGTGCAGCGTCATCATCGCAACTTACGGCGTACTGAAGTCCGGTTCGAATCTCGCTGCTGTCATGATTGTTCTACCCGACAGCCGGTATGAATGACCTCCACGCATTCTATTTGTAAGTACCTATGTAGCTAAAATTTACAGAGCTTTATACATAACAGGTATATATATTGTGTATGGAATGATTAAGCCCTCTGAGCCTTGAATACACAATAAATATATTTATATTTTGAAGGATAACAGCCAATTTCATCGATTATCCTATTTATATAGAATAACAGTTGCACATTTACAGACAGTATAAAGTTGTAGGCAGTAAGAATGTGTTCGACTTAAAACAGAACACAATAAAAACGCGTTGTTGCTGTTCAAAACCGAAAAATGTGAAAGGAGAGTAGAGCCAGAAATATTTTATAAGGCTGGCTGCAAGAAGTGATGTTGGGAGAGTCGTTGTCTATTCAATATTATGCCATCAAACCTTTTTAATAAGAAGTTGTGTCGGCAGTAACCGTCTTGATTGGTAGCGATTTCCATGGTCGTACAACTCGTTGGCTAAAGAAAAACTTTTGAGATCCATTTGCATGCTTTCACTTATAACCTTGTACAGATGACCGTGCATGTGATTTGCAGGCAAACTCGAAAAAATCCTCCAGTCTCAGTGAGGAGTCGTGGCCATGGGTATTCTGGAATGAACAGAGCAGGCTACACCGTAAGGGCCTGTAATACAGGGGAAATAAGTGAAGCTTTTTCAATCTACTCTGGTACGGTAAATCCATAATACCTTCGATCGTCTTCGTTGCCCTCCATTGAACCATTGCTAGGAGGTCAACATCTTTCTTTATCCATAGTGTCCAGGTTGGCATTACGCAATCAAATGGAGTGTTACGAAGACTCCGAAGATTTTTCCGGGGTTCAGTGATATATATTTTAAATTCATTTTTGATCCAGTGCAAAGTTCTAGTTTCCTTTTGACCAACCTTTTCACCGTGTTCTGACGATATCCAGTTCACCTTCGTCCATATGCCCAGATCTTTGTACATTTCCATATCTTTTAATACAGTGCCATTAATAGAACACTAAGTTTCAGAGATACTTTTTGACCAGTGCAAAGTTATAAGATTCTACATTTGGATATATTGAACTCAAGAAACCACGCGATTGATTAGATGCTTAGTTTGTCAATATTTAATTGCAACCTTTTCGTGTCAGCAGATCGCAGCTTAGCTCCCATACACCACCGTATGAGTTCAAGATTGTTTTCTTAACAAGCTGCACTGCGATACTTGATCCGCCCTTTTTATCTTAAATCTCCATCCTCTGAATTATCATGCAGGCTTAATACAAACTTTCTCTACCGCGCAGGGCTTAGACCACGCCTTCCTGTGTGAAGATTTCTTCCAACTTGCTATTAGAATTAACCTTAGGGGGAAGGGTTCCATTCACACTAAGTGTGCCCCAAGGAAGACTGTATGGGAAAAATATTTCTTCTCCAACCGTGTCCTGCAACCTTGGCGTAACCTACCAGGGGAGATTGTAAAGTGACAGTCCGTACAGACATTCAAAAATCGGGTTTAAAGACCTATGGTGTAGCAACAAGTGGACGTTGTGACAACTTGCCTTTTAAAATAACAGTGTACTTTGTGACGCCAAGTCTACGTTCGCTCGACGCTCTTACATCGTTGCAAATTCTTCTGATTTATGTAACGGATAGAGAGTTTAATGGCGTAACCCTATTCCCTTAAATACAGTCACCACTGAACTGAAGTGAATTCAACAAACTAACGATAAACCGGTTTACATACGTCTGTCCTTGTTTGTGCAATATTTTCGTGTCACCAAACTGTCGAAATCATTTAAAAATCCAATACCGCGTTCGATAAATAAAATTATCTTTTTGTTTATAAATGGGCGTTTTACAAGTTTTACTACTGCAGCGAACAGACAATTTTGAGGATAGGTGGTTCACCGTCTACGCAGATACGAATAAACGTAACCAATATCAACGGAAATATTTGCACAAAAACAAGAAGTCTTTAGTCATGGGTTAGGAAAGAGCTTCAGCATATACCATCAGGGACAGTATTCATTGCAGACTAAAAGAGATCTTTTAGTGTATCAGTGAATATGGCGTCCACTTAGTCTATATACAGCGGAGGAGGTATGATCAATTACGTGTAGACCTCTAAGCAAAATAAAAATTCCCTAATGTTACGTCGGCTTAGTATTAACGGCAAAAAGAAATTATTGAGGAACTTTTCTAGTGAAGACAGCTTAAGTAAGAACGATTGGACACCTTGCACAATTATATGTTTCCCTATAATCAGTTTCTATGACGGATATTCATCCGGTAAAAACTGCGTGCTGAAAAATATCCGCCAGGCCTGTGTAATTCCAAATCGGGTTATCTTATGTCAGAGGCGTTACTGCAGTTCCTGAAGGGGGCTCATAGACTCCTTCCCTTCATTAGGTCGCTTTTTTCGCAGCTGGAGTTTTAGCCGTCTCGAATATGCCTCCATGTTATTTGCCTGCCTGGGGGCGAAGAGAGATTACACATTACATTTTTGCCTGATATAACTTTTCTACGTAACTAAAAGTTGTATCTTTTAAATATTACAAACTGTGCCTGTTGAACATTTCATACCGTCACTGGCATGGAATGGTATCATACCTGTGTAAGCCTTTTGGACATCTTAGCCATTTATGCATAGTGCGATCACTTGCTATAGTTCGTACTTACTTTCTCCAACTTAATTGCATGATATGCTTTATATCTGACCCATTAAAAGTTAAAACTTCGTGCATTGTAAAGTAAACTGTTTCAACCCGGCCTAGTGCTTAGATTTCGCACGAAGGGTATTCTTGATCAACGGTTGTCCCACCCCAAATACGGGTGAGGACGAGAACACGATCGGCCAGGAGAAGATGTATTGAAAATCAACAAGTGCTTCTCGCTGAAAACTGTGCTTGTTTAGCTTCTCGTTAAAATTGGCCATATTCTCGTGGACATAAACCAAACAGATATGACGGCGACACTGACCACAGCCAGTGCAGAACGCTTTTGGGCGCACTTTCATGGCATGCAGCGTTAGAGACGTGTGCATGTGCTCTTATGTGAGGTTGAGTCATCGCGGGAATGTAGATACCTCCATCACCTCCCCTTCAAGTAGGTCAGTACCGCTTCCGACGCGGGTTGTCCTGTATCGGCTGCGTTTTTTTGGTGCACCCGGTTGGTTCGGTGTCCTAGAAGCAATTTCCGTTCTGCACGCGTGGAGCTAGCAACTGATACTGAAAACGGTACATCTGAAGGGAGGTGTAGCATTGGGTTCAAAGACAGGCTTAACTGTCTGAATGGTGAAAGTATTCAGTAAGCTATCGAGATGCAGATTCATTACGTCAATGACATCGTTGGATCTGGTTAAAATGACGAACCAAGATGTCAACAACAACGAGAACGTCGAAAAACAATTAAAAATTACAAAGGAATAATGTGTACAGGAAAACTTAACGCTAAGTGGTGAACATTTTGTTAAAGCTTCGAAGTGCTAAAAAGGGTGGTAAAAACGGTAAGGAGGGTTGGAATACGGATTCATGAAAACGTAGCCCTCTTAGGAATCAATTATTGTTGATAATTGTAATTGTAATTGAAAGTCTTAGTCCTCTCTAGGTTCTTTCACACGGTATTCACTCATGAAACCAAACACCCTACGCTCCCCTTCTCAGGGTTACTATAAAATTCGGAAGTGTTTGCATTAGAAAATAATTTTTTACTTCTCGTTCACATTGGTAAGTACATAATTACTTCACCTGAAGCCTGTAAAGTCACCCGATCCAGATAGAATTCATCCGATGTACTGTGTGAGCCGGTGTCGATGATATTCCAAAAGTAAATGGAAGAGGGCTAACTCTCGAATGAATGGAAAGCTGCCCTTATCTCTCCGATCCACAAAGGAGTGTCTAGGCTAGAGATTCTGTAAATTATCGTCCTATTAGTGTTACTTGCATTGTGTGCAAGGTCATGGAAAAATTTATTAAGAGAGATGTAATAAAATATCTGGAGCAGAATAACATATTATGTCCTGCCCAGCATGGCATTCACCCTGGTCACTCATGTCTTACGAGTGGTCATTACTCGCAGGCCAAATGTTCAAAAGCCACAAACCGAGGCCATTTAGTTGATTTCATTTTCTTTGACTTCAAGAAGGCCTTTGATAGTACACCTCATCGGCGACTGTTCTATAACATTTGGAAGTATGATATAAAGGTCATATTTTAAGTGAATCAAAAGGTTCCCGTCATGCATACCACAAAATCAATTTGTAGTCCCATTGAATCCGAGTGGGTCACAGTAGAAAGTGCTGTTCCACAGGGTTCAATCTTAGGTCCTCTTCTGTACCTCATTTATATAAATGACTGCACTGATAATCTTAACTGTGATGCCATCATGTTTGCATATGGTATTAAAAACTGGAAAACCATCAGCTCTGTTGATGACGAGCAGAAACTACAGGAAAATGTTAACAAATTGGCTGTCTGGTCAAGCAAGTGGCTTTTGTCATTTGATATACCCAAACGTGTAGTCCTACGCTTAGAATCTGGGAAAAGACGGTTCCCTTAACATCAGCACTTCTTGCATTGAATTCCACTAAAGGAAGCAAATACACACAAAGGTCTAGGTTTCTGGATTTATTCAAAACTAATGCTATCCGAACACTCTAAAAGAGCCATAAGGCGACGAGCATCATGCACGGGATCAGGCATGCGTTCATAGCCTTCACTCCCTAACATATTTCGCAGATATGTAGCACTTTCTTTAGACTGAATTTGGATTACGGAATCCCACCATGGATGCCCTGGATGGGAAAGACAGTGATCCCATCGAGCAGGCGCAAAGACGGGGGACGAAATTGGCAGACGGTCTTAGAACCCTGTCATATCCAGAAAAAATTATCAAGATTAAATTGTTTCGCTTGTCCTATAGACAAATTAGATGTAACCTGCTATAGACATTCCGCATCATACAAGGAGATTTCTGTTTGCTGAAATCCGAAGATTTCATCGAGTTTACAAGTATGACTTACCTGCACAGTCATCCATATAATGTCAAACGCATATGAATGCGCCTAGATAAACTGAAGTTTTCTTTAAGTCGGCGAGTGGTTCAACCATGAAACTCACTTCTGAGCGTAATAATGACGTCAAACGCCGTGGATATGCTCAAACGGCAGTTAGACTGCTTAATTTTTGTAAACCGACGACTCTCACTACAGGTCTATCTTCAACTAACGATTAGCTTAACTTCATGATTTCAATTTATTTGTAGCGTACCATTACACATTTGATGTAAAATGTTTTATTTTATTTTATTTTGTCTGTATATAATTGCATTTATGAGTTCGATTGTAGATAAATAGGGTCAACAAGGGCTACGCCCGTAACCCTCAAGATATAAAATATTCAATTGGTCTTGAGTAGATGCAGAAAGATCTGAATCGAGAACGATTAACAGATCTTGAAGCTCAAGTGAGTTCACTTCCGGTAGAATGTGATCAAGAAATGGAAATCGACCTTGCAATTTCCTAAAAAGGATCAAGGCAGACTGTACAGGTCCCCAGTATTTGATTGTTTCTTTTACTTTTCTTTTTATTGTCTACAATTTGTTACTGCTCACTTAAATTCCTTACGTTATAAATTTATTCTCTCCTTCTATCTATACATGTGTGCCTGATGAATTTCTTAGTGATTCTGCTGATTTTATATGGCTAAAGCTGGTCCTAGTGATATACTCTACAGTGTGTGCTATCCTCGACATCCCCGGAAGCTACATTAGTGGCAGTGGTGGGATGGAGAGGAGCACACACTTCCACGCCCGCTAAATCACCCCAAACTACTAAACAGTCGTACATTTAACCCCCTTATATCTCTGAGGCACCTCGACCACTCTCGGCGCACCAGTCATCGAGATGTATTTTTATTTCTTCCTTTGGCACGCAGAGTTAGATACCGACAGTTTTTTTCGGTAAACGCTATAGAAATCTGGAATAAGTTACCTAGAAGTATCAAAATTCAGCAAAGCTATCCCTTGTTTACGCGAACTGTCACTAGTTTTCTACATTCAGGACACCTTCCAAAACTTTTGGGTGCTGACTCTGTTGAAGCTCTCTTCGGTTCTGATGGCGTTCATGGACTCTGAATCCTGTGCCGGTCTTCATGCTGAGGGCAATACTACTGGCTCTGTAGACCTCAATCGGCTTATTTCTCAGTCGACAGCGAACAGCCGCTCACCGAAATACCTGCTGGTGCAGAATATCGGACCCGTAACACTGAATGGAAAGGTTCTTCACCGGGCACCTGTCTTAACGCGTCCCTGTTCAAAACTTTAATTACTCAATAAGCTGCAGTTTTTTCTCCTGAAAACACCTGAAACAACGATCAGGAGTTTTTTTCACTGTCAGCTTGAACCTCTACTGTATATTTTTTTTGACCTTGCCTGTAAACTGGCAATAAATAAATAAAATAAAAATAGCACTGAGGACAGTGCTGCATTTCAGAGGGAGGCCATGTTACGGACCATAACTCCGAAAGAATTGTTTGAAGGGACTGAGAACACTTCGCGTGGATCCCGGATGGAAATTGCGTTCAGTTCAGTGTATTTAAGGAAAATTGACTTCCGCCTTTGAAATCCCTATTTGTTACATAAAAATAGCAAGAATAAGAAGCAATGTAAATAAGTTACATTCAAGTAAATGCAGGCAGATTTACGTGGTACACTGATATTTAAAGAAAATAGTCACCTAGTCTTCGTGGTGCTGCAACATATGTATGTCAAGCCGATGTTCGAATTTATCCACAGACTGGGACATAACACTCACCTCAGGTAGGTTATTCCACGGTTCCACAACACGGTCGGTGAAAAAATACTTCCTCGCATCCAATCTTACTTGGGACACACTTAGTTTGAATGGATGACCTGGCAGATTATTCGTAGTGGAAAGTTGGAAAAAGTCATCACATAGGAGGGCGCAATCCATGCCACGCACGATACGGAACGTTTGTATCAAGTCTCCGCGCAACTGCCTTTAACTCAGAGGATAGAGCTTTAGGTTATTTAGACGAATCTCATATGGCAGTTCACCTTGACCTCTTACTAATTTTGTGGCTCGCCGCTACACCCTTTCGAGCATGTTGTAGTCCTGTTGGGTCCACGGTCACCAGGCTTGGATCGCATATTCAAGATGTGGCCTTACAAACGGACCAAAAACTTTAGAAAAGCAGTCTTCATCGAAAACTTTAAATGCCCGCTTGATAGCGTACATATTGAATTGGCGGATTAAGCTGCCTTGCAACATTGCGTAAAAGGCTTCAGGTTGTCTTTCATCCAAACTGAGAGGACTGCCGATTGAACCTCAGAAAGTTTTGTTTTAGCCAACGAGTGGTTCGACCTTGGAACTCGTTACCAAGCGAGATGGTTAACTATGAAAGCATTATTAATTTTAAAAGAAGGCTTGATTGCATTTTATTTGACAAAAGACGACTGTCACAGCATGATATCTTAAAACCAGCCTTTTAAATCTTTCGGGCTCTACTTTTCTTCCACAATGTTTCGCCTATGGCTGTGAAAACGCATTTGAAGTTATCTTATGCTTTGACTCAAACATTTTAAAATGTACAACATTTTATATTGACTGTACACATGCAATGATAACTTAACATTAATAGGGTCATCAAGGGCAATGCCTGTAACCCTTCAAAATATACAATATACAAAAACTCCAAAATCCTTCTGTGTGTGTGCTTCTCGGATTGGCAAACCGTTCAAATAGTAGGGTCACATATCAGTGTCCTGATTTCCATTTCCCAGACGTAGCAGGGTGCATTTGTTTGAGTTGAACGATAAGAGCCAATTGTGGGACCACTCGTTCAATCGACGAAGATTTTCTTGGAAATCGTCTCCATCGGCAGCATTGTGTATAACATTCCAGATTTTTATATCGTCCGCAAACATAGCAAAGTTACAGTCCAATTCCTGTACACAATCATTAATGAACCAGAGAAATAGGATCAGTCCGAGCACTGAACCTTATGGGACTCCACTCTCGATGACTGTGCGCTTTGATCGCGATCCGCCTACACAGACCACTTGGGAACGACCAACGAGAAAATTCTTGATCGACGTAAGAATTTTGCCTCCAATACCAAACATTTGCAACTCGTAAAGGAGACGCTGGTGCGGAACACTATCGAAGGCCTTCTGAAAATCAATGATGGCCACATGCACACTGTCTTTTGTGTCAAGTGCTTTTGTCCAGCTTTGCATCGTATAAAGTAAGTTCTTAACACACGATCTTCCCCTACGAAAGCCGTATTGTGCAAATGATAAAAGGTTACGGGTTTCTAAATAAATCATCAATTCCTTTTTTGACAACGTTCTCCATAACCTTGCAACAGATGGAGGTCAGGCTGACAGGCCTGTAGTTTGTAGCGAATGCACGACTACCACTTTTGTGAAGCGGTGTGATATGGGCTGTTTTCCAGTCATTAGGAAGAATTCCCGTATCGAAAGATTGCTGGCACAGAAAGGATAGCTGTTTCGCCCGCTCTTGAGCAATTTCGAGGAGAAGCTTTGCTAGAATCTCGTCAGGGCCAGGGGATTTGCATGCCTTCAGACTTTTTAGTTCTGCAAAGACCACCTATTCTCGAAAGAGCATATCCTGAATAATTGGCGCTCCCATATTCTCGTAACTAGATGGAATAAAAACAGCTTCTCTAGTGAAAACCGACTGAAAGAACTGGGAAAAGTGTTCAGCTTTGTTTTTATTTTCTGATATCTCGAAATTGTCATCGTTTCTGATAACAGGAATCGGGTTCCTGTTACGTGTGCTTTTTCTTACATAGCTGTAGAGCAATTTGGGATTGTGAACTGCTCTTTTGAGCAAATCACTCTCATCATCCCGTTGGCTTTTCAAGATCAAGCTATTAAACTTGTTCATTTGCGTTTTTTATGCTTGCAAGGCTAAATTTTCATTGGATTGGCAAAATTTCTTCCAAAGCCTTCCCTTCCTGTTAATCTCTCTTTTTAGATCCCTTGCTAACCACTGTGGTCTGTTAGATATCCTCAGTTGTGATGGCAGTCAGTGGCATTTTATTAGATTCAACAAACACTCCTTACATAACTTCCAGACCTCAGTGACATTCTCCGAGAAGAGAAGATCCCAGTCTATTTGCGATGCTTCAGTTCTCATCTTGCAAAAGTCTCCTCGCCATAGATTGGGCCTGGTTTCATTTATTGCAGATGGCACAGAATATAAACCATACTCCCATGAAAGTACTGCATGATCACTTCGACCAAGTGGAGGTAGGCAGTGTACCTCGTCTATACTGTCAGGATCTTTAGTGAAGATAAGATCTAAACAACTAGCCTGTTGTCCTCCACGCGCTATCGTTGGAACAAATACATGATGGGTGAAAAGAGCTTCAAGTGTTGTCTTTAGCAGACGATGATCGAAGGAATGCTGGGTACATATATATCACCCATGAGAACAACATCAGGTCGACTACTTATCTCCTTTATGTTCTCCAACAAACAAGTATCAGCGTCAGTGTCTGTCCTTGGTGGTCAGTAGAGAGTCATGACTTCAAGGGACTGCGATCACCGCATCTTTATTTTCAGCCAAATAGCCTCAATACCATTGCTTATCTTCTCCGTCATGTAACACCCTGTGAGATTGCTTTTAATATACACTGCAACTCCTCCATCCTGGCGGTGGGTGCGGTCACTCCGGAACAGCTGGTACCCGGATAAGGCTACTTATATGACAGTCATGTTACTGTGATTGCTATAATATCGGGAGACAGAACCGCTACCTCAATTCTCAGTTCGTCGAGCTTTGAAAACAGACTTTAAGCGTTGGTATACAGACATTTAAGTATGCAACATTCGGCAGAGCCAAATTCCGTTTGTCTCGAGTTTGCCGATGCTATCATGAGCATTGGCTGGTTCCAGAGCAATGTTGCCTTTCTCTGTATCACGCGTCCCCTGTAAATCACCAAATTGTTCTCTCCAGCTGCAAGTCTCCTCTTCATGTCTATCGCTAATTCACGGCGTTTCAGACGTTCTGCTGGAGAGTAGTCCGGCTGAAAAAAACCTGCTTATGAGAGTTTCGAAGGTTGGTTTTTCTCGAGAGAAGTAGCTTAGCGTCTTCCTTGTTGTCCAAGACAATTTTGATAGGCCGTGGTCTCACATTTTGGGACTGTTCAATATCTTTTTTTCCGAGCCTGAAGGCAGTGCGAATGGTTATCGTCTCTCCTGAATGAAGTATATCATTCGGCAGGTGCTGAAACATAGCAAGATCAGCGGATATCCGTTCCTTTCACGTGTTGGCATTTGATTCAGGTAAGCTCTGGATAACTACGCAGTTCTTTCGGTCAAGGGCGTCTTTTGATTCACTGCCGACCGTATTTTCCTCTGAATGACCAGAGGGATTCATTAGGTTTGTTTTCAACTTTACAATCATTTTATGTTGTTTCCCAATTCTATCTTGCCACTCATTGGTATTTTCGCTCTCAACTACGGGCTCTTTAGAACTACTGGGATAGCCGGCAGAAGTTGAGTCTGAAGTCGGCACTGCCTTTGGAAGAGGCATTATTGAAGTTGTCCTGATATTACCGTTATTAAATTTGGTGGTGTTGTGGTGTTTCCCCATTGCAGATTACCACACGTTTGTTTATTGGGATGCAATTACGGGCTTGTTAGAGCACCCAAGATGGGAGGATGGGATTTTTGGTTCGTCCGTAGGATTCAAAGACTGTTTTCCTGTTATCCGGTCGTTATGGGTATTCGCGTCAGAACATTGTGAGTTGTTACGAATTGTAGTTTTTTGTACTTTTGGTGCTATGGTCACTGCCTTTTTAGCTGTAATATGGCTAACCATATTTCATCGAGCATTGTTATCTTGCAAGAGCTTCCTTAAGTATACCAGCTCATTTTCCAGTTTTTGAATTCTTAGTAATATATGAGAACATCCCACACAAGATTCGTCCTCGTATCCGACGGATTTGGCTGCCATTACGATTTTTGCGCACTTTTCTGGTCCTTGGTTGTAAGTGTAAACTGATCGAGAGCCAATCGTGGATGCCGAAGCAAGCTCAACAGGCTTTCCTTTGAAAAAAGTGTCATTACTGGTTATGCTGCTATCAAACAATTGCTTTGAGTCCATGAGCGTTAAAAACACTGCGTGTGCGTATGTTCTGTTTTGGACGTATAACGAAAGATTTCGACTGGGAGTATTTACAGCAATGTAAGCAAAAAATGCACCTTCTTGTTCAAAAACGCTTTAAAAAATGTAAATAGTATGCAAAATATGCAGGAACGACTCAGCCGTTCGGAGATGTCGAAGGTCCTGGATAATTTCAGATCTTCACGAGGTTGTACACATTTGGTTCCTTGAGTGGTTGTCAATTTTTATTGGTGCAGAGGCTGCGTAGTCAACTTGAATAATATGATAAACAAATTCCAATTTGATGCCGTTTAATGACGAATGTCAGCACGAGAAAAAAGCTAGATGAGCAGGAAGTAAGTACGTACGTGCAGTTGAAACATTATTGTCCGGAACAGTCCTACCCTAATAGCAATGAAATACGATTCGAGGCTCGAACGGTCGTACGTCAATCGCATCTGGAATTTGATTGGTTGCTAGTGAACCTCGATGACGCGTCACTAAGGGCGCAAGAGAATGCGCGCAGTGTTATTGGCGAATCGATCGGGCACTGAGCTGTCAATCCCGCGCGCACCGTGCCATGCCATTTCCTGCGCTGTCATGCTGTGACGCGGTCGCTTAAATGCCTGCACCCCTGTTCTGTCTATACTGACCTTTTTTGCTTTTTTTGCAGAATGTTTAGAGCATTATCTATGAAAACACTTAGGAGACGTGCCCAGAAAGGTTTTCTGGATGAATAACGTCAAATTGCCAAGAATATGAGAGAAATGTATCCGTCCGACTCATCTTAATCGTTGTGGCATCTGACCTCTTCCTCTAGTTCATCATATGACGACTTAGAGATTTCCTCTGCTGATGAGGATGCAAGTTAGATGTCAGATGTATCTGACGTGGCACCAAACAACTCTTCAAGCACACCTACAATTGAAGAGGAACCTACGTTTCGAGAGGCTATGAGTTCTTGGGCAATACGCTCGCGTATGCCATTGATTCAGCAGAGCAGTCTTCTGAAGATTATAAGACGGCTGACCTCTGACCTTCCTGCAGACGCACAAAAGCTGCTGGCTGGGGAAAGTGATGCTTCAACGGTGAAGGCAACGGGCAGTTGTGAGTAAGCCCATTTATTTCTTGTGAAACAGTTAACTGAGCAGTTCTGAGACCCTACCAGGCGTCTAATAGGCAATATTGTTGTAACTTATTTAGCTATTGATGGGCTCCCTATACAAAAGAAAACTAAGCGCGGGTTTTGGCCTATCCTAGGTAGAATTATGGAGCCCTTTGTTTGTGAACTATTCGTTGTGGGAATTCACTGTGGCTATGGAAAGCCTTTAATCGAAATCACTGGACGATGTGACACGGAGGACGGACATCATGGAATCAGCCAAGCATGCCGCAGACAAAATATATATGTTAAAGACTGCGTCGGACGGTAAATTTCCCTCATCTTCTCGTACTATGCTCTTTTTTCACTGTAACTCTCACCGTTCAACGGTCGCTGTCCTCCAATCCTACAACCCAACAGTCCCGCAGCTATTTATTCGTGGAAAATTGAAGGGAGGCAGTTTATGATTAGATATTTTCTTGCATTCCTCATCCCTTTTTTTCCTATTGGGTCGTAGCTCATTATGTCTGAAGATGGATTTCATACTGGGCCCTTTAGATTCCAACGTTTTCGTTACGAACATCCCGTTCCTCTCGTTGTCATTGGTACGCATAACAATTACCACCGTTACCATTTTTTAGGACAATTCATCTGGTAGCGGTGGTTCTAGCATAACTATGCCTATTGTCCAGTCTCCTTCACATGCGGGTAAGCCATTACCTTCCATAGATAATCTTCCTAGATGGGATTCGGCGCAAACGAAAGAGGCGACGTGGTAATAAAACAAGAAGACTCAGCCGATCAGCCATCAAAGCAAGTCTTCGATGGATAATGCAAAGCAAAATGCAAGAAATAAGGCTTTTACAGGCTTAGAAAGTGGAGGTGGCAGCCACACGGCATCGCCTGGATGAGCACATTGGTAGCTGCGGCACACATGCACCCCAGCCTACTGCAAGGGATCCGATTGTAAAACCAATTTCGACCCTTGACGAAGTAGATGCCCTGACCAAGGTCGTCGCAGAGAGGGCATATAGACAGCAATTGGTAGGTTATCTGGACATTACTTACCGTCTAACTAGGTTACCAATTTGGCCTCCCTTGGCGGCGATAGCGTCAGCACTTTTGCTGATTGCGTTTTCACATCGCTCTTCGCCGATGAGGTGACCTACCGGCTAACTTTCTACGGTCACCACGAGGACAAAAAGGCCTTTTTCTTTTCCCCTTTATACGGAATTCTTTTGGGTAAGAAATTTCTCATTATCAACTAATTCATGTGCACTGCAGACGTGTTCAATCTTTGGAATATTCCGTAAAAGGCGGACAAAATTGCAGCTTAAACGAGCTTTCAAAAATGCCTTTAGAACGGCATATGACCGACTGCAGAAAAAGGGGTTAAAGGCAGCCCTGGGGCACTGAGCTGACGGTTAGTAGATTTTAATTATCAACGTTGTATACAAACATTTACTACATAAAAACATGCGCATTGTTTACTTACCATCACTAATTTTATTGTCTTTTCATTACAGGGTGGATACCTCATGAAACGGCTGCAGGATTGCCGGGTCCACCAACACAGGACTACTGATTAGGAGAAATTTGTAAGATTTATTTTTGTACATTTACGCTTTGCATATTTTTAAACAAAATATATTTTACTTGCTCACTCAGTCTTCCGCGAGTCACCTTATCATTAATAACTATTCGATTAGAATGTAATGGGGATCGTTTTTTAACCGTTTAGCTAGTATGGGCATCAACCAAAGGAGTAAGGGGTTCGGCTGTGCGGTTGAAAAACGAGATACGAATTTTCGGATCCGATTCGCGTCCGAATTCTTAGTCAAGCTCGGATCCGATTCGCGTCCGAAAAATTCGTACCGTCGGATCCGATTCGCGTCCGACTTGTTATTAGGGTAGTGAAGTGCTAACGGAGTTCTAATTGTCCAAGTTGGAAAACAAATAATTGTTGGTTCTTATAGGGTGTGATCGATGGTCTGTGAAGATGGCCGGTGTTCATTTTCTCCCTACCGCTGACATCTCCCCTCGTTACCGCCATCATACCTTCTCGCAAGTCCCTGACCGTCAGCATCTCCACGACCCTCACCCAAGAGTGCTGCACTCCACACCGGTATCTAACTGATCATTTGTGACCACCTCCCACTCCAAACGGATTGATTGTACAGGTCCCCGGTATTCGATTGTATTTTTATACTTTTCTTGTATTGCCTACAATTTGTTACTGTTAACATAGATCCTTTGCGTTATAAACTTTTTCTCTCCTTCTATCTGTACATGCGTGCCTGATGAATTTGCTTAACGATTCTGCCGATGTTATATGGCTAAAGCTGGTCCTAGTGATATACTCCACAGTGTTTGCTATCCTCAGCATCCTCGGATGCTACAGATGAGTGCAATTAACAAAGCACCGACGTCGTGTATTAGCGAAAATATAAGACGCCTTGTCTTCAGTCAAAGTTCGCTGCTGTATACCCAGCAGCCCATTTAAACAAGAGTACCCAGCTAATAGAATATTACACCGTATATATCGAGGATTTGGGGGAACGTGCTCGTAAAAGGAAACATTTATTGCTGCTACATCATACATTCCTTGTGTTAAATTCACTGTAGTAGGGAATTATAGTGTGTGCATTTCTGGGGTGACAACTGAAAGTTTTACATATGAGAAAATTTGTCTAAGTAAACGGTGAGCTACCTAGATGATCGGGCAGTATGCCATGGAGGTTAAGGTTAGGAACAATCACGTTCTGTAATGTTAAAAATTTGGTTTTATGTCAAATATAAAATATGTCAGCCATACCGCAATAATAAACTATAGATAGTACATTTTGGGGCTATAAGTTTAGTCCCCAATTACTTGGAAAATAAATTTGGCTACTTAAGTAAACAGCAATCCCTTTAACCAGTACGAAGTATAAGTTGCGGACGGGATGGATCACGCCTTTAAAAGGTAACAAATGTATTATTTACCATCGGCCGTTCCTTGAGTTAGCTACACTAGAGCAACAAAGTATAATTTACAAATTTCAGACTTATCATTTATACCCAGAACCACTGAACAGCCGCTTACCTCGCTAGTGAACTACCACGATTTTCGAACATCAAGCTGTGAAAATCGAGGATGGGAACGATGAAGTTCATAGAATTTTAAACATGGGAATGCTTAACCAACTATAAAATATATCAGGCAAATCACTTAAATGTACTGAAACGTATCACTTAATTTATTTCAGGTTTCTTTTAAAGGAATAAACAATCTAGCAAAGCATTTTCGACTAACGGGATCATCTAACACTTGTAGTAATGCAAAACGACATCGGGATGTCTGTAAACTGGCAATAAAAAAATAAGAATTAGACGCGACCACTGAGACAAGAAATTTATTCGCCTGACGTTTCAGATTCCTGCTTAAACCCATCTTTTGACACATTTTCAGAAGGGGGGGTTTGAAAACGTAAGTTTAATCGACTTTGCAGTCACTTTAAGTCACTTTATTGAAGGAATAATGCTTTCACCGTTGAGCTCCCTACTACATCCAAAATGGTAATATAATCCATGGCACCTTCCATCTTGGTACCCATGCCACACACGAGGGACGTGAGAATTCCTCGAGCCGTCGAACCGAACGCACACAGCCTCTGGGACAACTAAACCAATCACAGGCATTCACAAACTGCTATTGGTCGATCAACTGATCAAGTGGCCATTGGCTCACTTTCTCATGACAATTTACATACCCACGCCCACATCATGCTAGCTGGCAGACGCGTGCGCATGACCAGTGCTTGCCGCGTGTTGGGGCTGCCGACCACTACTGAATGTCTTTACATAATTTACAACTTCAACTGGTTTTGCCTCTTTCTCTTCCCATACGGAACAGGGCGGGATAAGTGTAGGGCTCTGAGTACGAAAAAATACTGCTAACACCCCTACAAATAAACTTGGACAACGGTAGACCTGAGTAATGTAAAATTGACTTTATGGGTATGTGTGAGGTGCCCCCTAAACGGGCCACGTGATAGATGCGTTGCACTAACACTGGGCCACATCAGGGCATGGCTGGCTTTATTGAGGTTGCGCACCCAAAACAAATGCCTAACCTTGGGGGGTCTGTTGGCACGCCTAGGGGCCCGGCCGCGCCAGCCACCTGCACCCTCTCCAATCTCCGGTCTGCTGGACTCTGTCTTGACAACGGACATAGGTAGGGGAGAAGGAGAGATTGCGGTAGCTGCAGCGCAAGGCTACTATCACTTAAAACTAATTCAAGTGCAAGTCACCGTCCCTACATACCCTTCTATGGAGCATACAGTGGACATCGTCGGACGACGCAGGTCGAACTGTCGTCGGTATGTGTGAGCCAGGCTCAACCTGCCAATTCTGACACAATTTCTGAAAGCCACCACCAAAAGGAGTCCTTTCCACGTTCCAATGACCCTTAGTGATAAGATGTCCTGTCAGAAGTCCGTATTTATCAACTTCCTGTTAAGTGTAAACGGATGACCACACAGATGGTCCGTTCCAGCTACTTCGAATAAGTCATCCAACTCTAGGATGCACACATGGTTTCGAACAATTTGGTAGGTTTAGAAGATATCACCACTTAGTTTCCTGTAATTGAGAGTAAACAACTCAAGTTCAAGCAGTCTGGCTTCATAACGCAGATGATCAAGATTCTTCACAATCTTTGTTGCCATGGCCTCCACTCGTTCCAGCGCTAGATAATCCCTTTCAAACTACGTCAGCCATTATGGGATGGTATACTCCAAGTAAGATCAAACGAATGCTCCACAGCTTTTTCCGAACACTTTCTTATCAACAAAATTCCCATCTTAGCACAGGTAACACCTGTGTCGCGCGTTTAGTTGAATTAAGACTCTGTGAAGGTGGTTTAAGCGAGGAGGTTATTAGAACAGTGAGGTTCTTCTGTTCCTAAGCATTTGAAAGGAGCTACCCATTAGAATGTGTTGGTAGGAATCATCCTCCTCACTGGTCCTTCTAGTATCGAGTCTTAGGCCCACACTTACTGGCGTCGAAAATTTAAGAGCCAACGTGCAGACCAGCTGTTGGCATCCGATCTGACGGCTCTCCACAGTTTAACACCGTTAGCAAACATGCTAGCGTTGCAACCAAGGTCGTCGACACAATCGTTGATGTAGACTAAAAAGCGTAACAACCCTAAGAATGAAGCTTAGAGAACACCACTTCCAATGGGGGTAGGGTGTGCTTTCAAAGCATCAAGTTACGTGGTTCGCAATCTCCCTGTGAGGAAATATGCGATCCATGGCAGAAACATTCTTCTTATTCCAATTTCAGATAACTTATAGATTAGACATTTGTGTGAGATGCTGTCAAAAGCCCTCTTCAACTCAGTACAGATGACGTCAATCCTTCCATTTTCATCCCGTACGCAAGTTCACTGCTATTTTGAAAGCAATAAACTGGAAGGATGGGAGCAGCTCGGTCTGAAGACGCGTTTGAGCCCTGAGAGTAAGGGACTCTCCTCCATGAACTTAATTGTCACCTTTTTAAGTATATTTTCGATTATCTTAGAGGTTGGGCTTAGGATCCTTTGTGTTGACATTATTTCTAGCCGCAAGCTTGTATATTGAGAACATATTTGCAGTCTTCTATACGGATGGCAGTATCCCTTGTTCAAATGATGAATGGAAGATATTCGTTAGTGGCTTAGGGAGTTCACTTGCAAATTCTCTCAAGTCCTTGGTCGATTTATTGTCCAGAATTGATGATTTTGCTTCTTCGAGATTCTACAGCACTATTTCCACTACAGATACCAGAAGGAGTAAAGAATCAAGCAACAGCACTGTTGACAAGGTGAAACTGAAGCTCAGTTTGTCAAGTGAGCACCAAGGCAAAGAACCGGTTCAAGTGCTCGGAATTATCTCTATCTTTGACGAGTTCTACACCATTATCATTCTTAAGTATTGCATCTGGGTCCTTTTTTAATTGAGTATTCATGTATTTCGATAAAATTTGGGGCTTATTTATAGCCTGCTGGATAATTCTAAATTCATTGTTCTTCCTTGCCTTACGGGTCCACATTTTCACCACATTTCGTTTGGGGACAAAATAACTCGGGTGTTCTGGTGACTCCATTCCCCTAAGTTTCTTCCATTTTTTCTTCTTTACCTGCCTGTTGGGTTCTCTTATTAACTAGACAGGGAGACTTGTCGTTTTGTGTACCTTCGCTGGAAAACAGTGCTCGATCAGGTCTACTGTAATCGTCTTAAACGATCTCCAGTCATCCACGGGATTCCTTTTGAGCATACAGTTTGGATTCACAGATATCAGTTCATTCCTCATGTTAAAATAGGACTTCCTTATAGTTCGCTGCCCTTCCGTTCTTTTCTGGTGTTGGGAATAGATTAGTTAAGCCAACAGTAGGATAGCATCTTCACTCTTACCGAGAGGTACACTAGAAAAAAATTAGTTGATGTTAGAGAAATCATTCATAACAAATAAAGCCCAAAAAGTGGCTCACTGCTATTCTCTAAATCTGGTTGGTGACCTAACATTGAATGCTAGATGGAGGTCGACTGGTGGGCCCATTTGGCTCTCCGCTGAAGGGATTTGGCACACCATCGACTGTCAGATTTTACCGGTTTATTGCCAGTGCGTTGAAATTTCCAGAAATAAAAACCTATTGATGGCTAGCTGCTTCCTTGACCAACTTAAGGTATGACTCGTCAACTGCACTCATAAGGTTAAGTGGTTTGTATACCATTGGAAATTATAGGTGTTGCAAAGTACTCTTGTTATCTTTATATAGAGGGATTCACATTCAAGGGCGAGGGTGTATGTTCGATAAACTGCCGGGATTCTGTTCTTACATATACGACCACCCCACCACCCTGTCTAGTTCGATATCCTGAGTGAAAGGCTGGTATCCTTGTATCTTAATTTTGGTATTCGTGATTTCGGTTTTAAGTCAAATTTTCATTATGCCAACGACATCGGGGTTTCGGTTTGAAACTAGAGCCTGGAGTTCGTTTATTTTCGAAAGAAGTCTTTGAGCATTAGTGTACAAAAACTCAATTTCGACTGATTAAGTCCATGATGCACGTGTCTGCTCATTGTGTGGGACTGAATGGTCATCGAGACGAACTAGTGTGCCTTCCGCCTAAGCTGCTAGGGGTAAAGGCTTTACCCAGAGTAATGACCTCTGGGCATGTATGATTTCACTGTTTAATTTTTAAAGATTTTCATCTACTAGTTAAGACCTCCAGAGGAGTTCTGCTTTGAGCATTCCCCCCATCTCCCGTTCAGCGGGTGAAATATCCGGCTGAAAAAACCGCTGAGTGGGTGTTTCGGAGTATCGCTTTCCTGCTTAGCAATAGTTGGTCTTTTCCCTCATTCTGAAAGTTAATCTTCAGTGGTCTTAGTTAGCCTGACTCATTCTTTGGGTCTCTAACTGGGCCCATCCGGAAGGCCTATATAACTGTGGCTCTCTCCTTTGTCTTGAGGATGGGTTAGAAATATTGTCGGAATGGTTGCAACTCTTCGTGTATTCTTACCTCAAGAGTGCGAAAAGCAGTTTTAGGCATGCCTTTGATAACTATTCATTTTTTCCGATCCACTCGGGGGCCCTTCGCTTTTGTCTTGTTTCCAGATATTATATTATAGTCACTTTTGTTGTCATCCACTTCTACTTTCGATAGTTTTTCTTGAGAAAGCGATAACGCCTAATTCTGTGCATATTACAACTCGTAGGTTAGCTATGACCTTCGACTGCGCGATTTTTGCTTTGCATGTGCTTAGATTCAGCCCGCTCATACTGACGCTCTGGCTTTATCTGCCTTTTTGGGATATCCCGGGACTTTTATTTGTTTGCTAAGATCTCTGCCAATCGTCCTTTCTCCGCACCGGAGACTGGTTAAAAGCTACACCGCGCACTGTAAACGCAGTATCATCTTCCTCATTGGTTGTTATGGCTGAAGAAGCTGTGTATGCGTATGTTCGTTAGTCTTCCTCAAGTTCCATCGTCAACCATTTCTTTTGCTCGGGTAAAACGCGAGGAAGTTTCGTCAACTTCTCTATCTCCAACTTTAGCTTCCCCATGTTCTTTTCCATAAAAAACTTTTGAATGAGTTAAAAGCATGCTGTGGAGGCTTCGTCCTCATAATTTACATCGAACAAATTAGACTCTTAACCCGTTGGGCTGGAGGCAGTTTTAAAGAAGCATGTACAGAATTATAGTCATCCCTATTACGACTAGCGCTTGTTCTATTATTTAAATTTAAATCAGTGGGCTCGTTGTGCGGCGGTACTGCAGTGGTAGCGTCGCAGCCTAGAACACACTGATACTCGGGTTCAAACCTTGGTGTTGCACTCATTTAGCACAATTCCTGAAGGGGTATATTTTTGACTCTTATTATAGGTCGGAAAAATGAGAAAAGTTATTACAGTTACGGGAAGAAGTTTTTAGCGAGATCAACTGTAGGAATACAATAGCGAAACGACTCAGTCGTTTTTAGATCGGAAGATCTCGTAGAGATGTTGGCATGAAGTGATCAGGAAGATATCGGTTGTTTTTATGCTCTCCTGCTGTACGCTCATGAGGATGAAGAGATTTGATCGAAGCAAACGGGCGAGCTCCAGAAAATAGCTCAGAAGAAGAAGAAGAAGAAGAAGAAGAAGAAGAAGAAGAAGAAGAGGCGATCCCTGGAACGTGATGTTTATTAGCCCGACATTTCGGATTATCTCTTGAAACTATCATCAGAGAAAGTTATAGAAAAGGGTCCTTGGGGCTCAAGTTGGGCAGTATTTATAGGGTGTGGTTGCCAGGAAACCATAGGCCTACTATCGCTGGCAGTCCTCGTGTTCATCAATACGATGATTGATTTTTGGCCGGTTCCTGAGCCGTTAGTTGCCATGGTTTCATCTGACACATTAAATCACTCCCCAGACATTCCCTCACTTCACATCACCCTTTCATGTGAATGCATACTGCACGCCTTCCCAAGTCATCCAATTACTATCAGTTTTTCAACGAAATTCCAAACACTGTTGCATTCCACCGCATGCCTGATACTTTTGATGGAGTACCGACAATGACAAGAGTGACCAGAATGGCCAGTACTGATTTATAAGCCATCAGCAGCCAGTCATATCCAATCCCAAGTGTGGATCACCTGGGATTCGAACC
Source organism: Schistocephalus solidus (assembly GCA_017591395.1). Taxonomy (NCBI): domain Eukaryota; kingdom Metazoa; phylum Platyhelminthes; class Cestoda; order Diphyllobothriidea; family Diphyllobothriidae; genus Schistocephalus; species Schistocephalus solidus. The sequence goes on along the minus strand of WEDG01002087.1, from coordinate 234,911 downwards.
CGGAATCTTTGGTCATTGAATCGAACGTCTGACCGAAGATTCACGGGCTCGTTGCCTCGTCGGTGGTGATCGGTAATCACAATCATGATTAATTGTCGTTCACCGATCAAGTTACGGGGCATGCTCACCCCATTGGGCCTTGGGGCTCGATCTAGAGCTTGCGCAGATCGTCGCATAGCGACTAGTGACATACACATGTGATGGAGTATCGACAAAGACAAGGGAGACGGGAATAGCCATTTCTGGTTTATTAGCCATCATCAGCCAATCCTACCTAATCCCAAAGTGCGGACCACCTGGGATACTTACTAACCAAGGAATACTTATCCAAACCAACTTGTTTGTTCTGCGTGGACCTCTTATATGGTTTAAAACGCGCTATTTGTATTGCATCAGTAGCATTGACATTCGAATTAACTTGTTCGGTCAACAAGCGTGCACTACTCCCAGACAGACCAGGAGCACACCTATTTGCCAGCCCTCTTTTGAATCCTGGCAGCAGTGTATTCGCCATTATGGCCCTATGCAGTCAATTTCATTACAATGCGTAACAATACGTCATTCCTCCTAGAATTATGTGTTCAACTGAATTAAGTCCTCCAGAAACCGGAAAATGTAGATTATAGCAAAATAATGAGTAGCAATAAGCAAAGACATGATCGAAAAAAAACTTGCCAATTGGCAAGGGCTATTATTTTATCAGAATGGTGCATCCTACCGGTGCAGCCAGTGAGCTGTAAAATTTACGATTTTACTGATAAGTGGAGAGGTGTGGCTATTGCTGTTCTTCGTGTCCATCCAATGATTTAGAAGGCGTGACTTTAAATTTGGTATCGTTTGCCCTGCCTCCGTATTTTATATACAAAGATAAACTCATTCCTTGGTAGTAGTGAAAATGCGATTCCCAGGTGGTAAGTCCGAAGAAGAAGGAACGTTCCCCGGGAGAGGTATCTTGGTTGTCTGATGTTTTGAGTAATTGTTTCGGCTACCAATCTTCAGAGACTGGAGAGTCATGCTCGCACCTCCCATTATACGCCACTGTTCGCAGTGCTCCCGTCCTGTGTGGCTGTGCGCTGCGTCCCCCTTGTGGCACCGGTGTCGTCACCCCCGCCGATCGCCTGTTCTGCCGCGTCAGCTTGTGTCGGCCATGGCGTCCCACTACGGCTTGGTTCACCCCGGTCGCCGTCACACCTCTTGACCCCTTGTGGTGCCGCATCAGCCGGGGTTTCACTATGGCGTGGTGCACCCCCATCCGCGTTGGCTGCGGAGATAGTTGGCGGCCCCGGGTGTTCCATGCCGTGACGGTCTCCTGACAGCCAGGTTCTTAAAACCAGATAGGGGGGCCGGCAGATTAATGTGGCGATTGACTGAGCCGTATGCGGACATCCAGGCTTCCTTTATCTGCCTTGAGGTGTTATCGTCTCCTCGGCCCACAGTTTCAGCGGCGTCAAAGGTAAAGACCTGCTCCATCTGCGCAGCCTGTGTTGCAACCTCTGACTTTGGGTCCAACCTTCGTACGGCCAACTGATGCTCGTGCATTCACGTTTGTAGCTGTCGCCCGGTTTCTCTAACTTAGTTGCATATCCCGCAGCGGCCCTGAAATCGGTAGACCACGACTGACCTCTCCCGATTAGGAATAGGGTATTTTGGAAGCATCCCGTGATATCGGATTGTTGAGATAGGCGTGTGGGCAACTCCTATTTCTAGAGGCGCAGGGGATCTAGCTGCGGTTTCAGAGACCCATTTCATGTACGGAATGCTTCGCCATGTCTTTGGCTGACAACTCTCTTCGTTCCGCGTTCTCTGTGGCATTCGATTCCGTTCAATGAACGTTCGTGGATGGCCTATGGCTGTGAATAGTTCCCAGAAAAGCTTGATCTCGTCCGGTTTAGCAGCTGGCCTGCTGCAGTTAGTTTCTATTCGTCGATATACAACTTCCTTTTGCTGTAGCGGGTGTTTGCTGTAGTTACTCAGCATTTGCAACGTTTTCGTCGGATTTGATGGACTGACGTTGCCATTTTACCATCCGGTTGGCGGCAGATGAGGACATCCAAGAACGGAAGTCTACCCTCCACTTCTTCTTCCATTGTGAAGTGTGGGTCGGGTAAAATCAAATTTAGGCGCTCTTTATAGTGGGTGATTCTGTGCTGATGGATGATGACGAAAGTGTCATCAAAGAAGAGGGCCCAAAATTATGGTTCATTTTCGTCGAGCAGCCGTCTGTCGAACTTTTGTAGAACCATCTCGGTAATGAGGCCAGAGATTGTGGACCCCACAGGAGTGCCATTTATTTGCTCATATGTGATCCCTTCAAAGGCGAAGAAGGGCTAATGCTCCATGAGTTCTATGAGATCCTGAGCTGTGATCTAACCCTCGTGGTCACCGTAAGGTTGATGTAAAAGGTCACGGATTTTTTGAACCGCAAGGGTCCACGGTATGGACGTGAAGATTGACGTAACATTCAATGACACAATCCGCTTATTCGGTTCAATCATGACCACCTTTATTTTGTCGAGGAACTGTTCTGTGGAGTGAACTGTCGTTTGCGAGCCCGCCGTGAGGAACCTCAGCTTCTGGAATAACCAGTGTATTTGGGCGTACCTGTGAGGGAGACGATTGGTCGTTGGGTAACGTCTGGCTTGTGTATTTTTGGGACGCCGTAGAAGCGTGCCATAGCTGCTTCTGTGGGCTTTGCCAGTCCCTGACGGTGATGATTTTTTCTTTCTTTAATCGAGTCAAAGTTCTCTTTACCTTCGCCATTAGTGACTTTAGCTTGACGGCGTCGCGGACTTTGTAGGACTCCAGATCATCGAGGAGCGTTCAGATTTTATTTCGGTAGTCCACCTTGTCGAGGACTACCGTTGACCGGCCTTTGTCTGCAGGTAAAACCATTATTTGGGGCTCTGTTTTTAACTTCCATAGGGCATTTGCTCTTCTTTTACCAGCGAAGGGGTTTTTCGGTGTGACATGAGCAGAACAGTCGATCGGCGGGGGTGACGACACCGGCGACACAAAGGGGATGCAGTGCACATTCAGTGGTAAAAGGCCAGGAACAATTCGAATCGGAGGTGCGAGCATGACTCTATATAAATCTTACTGAAGAAGAGCAGTTTGCAATTCGCCGTAGTACTATACATGCCTTAAAGAACAAAAGTAAGCGCTCAACGTAACCTTGCGATGAAAGTAAAGCAGTAAAGGCACTTTAGCAAGAAAAAGACATAATCATTCTACCTGCCGACAAAGGAGGTGCCACCACCATCCTAGAGAAAGAAGACTACATAGGGAAGATGCTTTCACTCTTAAAAGACGATTCAACATACAAACCTTTGTCTGCAGACCTCACAAAATCCCAAAACTCGTTAATTGAAAAAGCACTAAAACGCCTTACGGGAAGGAAATTAATATCAGAAGTTCTTGCTAAATCCTTAAAACAGGAAGAACCCACCATTGCAAAAATATGCGGTCTTTCAAAAATTCCCAAAACTCGTATCCCACTGCGACCGAATTATACAATTTCAAAGTAGCTATTTCACCAGCTACATCCACTTAAAAAGAACGCTGAATACTCCATCGAAGATTTGAAAGTTTTCTGGAAAAATTAAAGGAATCACAGTTACACCTGACGAGGTAATGGTTTCATTCGATGTGGTCTCGCTCTTCACCTCGATCCCTCTTGATTTAGCGAGATCATGCACCGAAGAACTTCTACAGGCCTACACCACCGATGCACCTGTCGATGCTTTACTTCAACTCCTAGACCTTTGTCTAGAAACCAACTTTTCCTTCTCCAGCCAATGCTATCAACAACTTAAAGGGGCCCCTATGGGTCGCCCATATCCAGCTTCCTGGCCGAAGCCGTAATGCAGAAATTGGAATTGGCCGCTCTCCCTAATGTAAAACCAAAGTAGTGGCTGCGATACGTAGATGATACATGTGTCATCATCAAGAAATCACTGTTAGTCCTGTTGCACGAAAATCTAAACTTCACCTTTCCAGGAATTGAATTCACGTTCGAAACGGAAGCTGACGGAAAACTCCCATTTCTGGATGTCCTCGTACCTCGGAAAACTGATGGATCACTCCAAATCTCAGTTTACCGCAAAAAAACATATTCTGAGGTCATCCTTCGCTTTGAGGGTAATCATCACATCTCTCACAAAAGGAGCTCTGGCTACAGTCTCCTAAATCGAGCCAAAACACACTGCTCTGATGAAGAAAGTGATCGAGAAGAAATTAAATAACTTGTTCTCTAAAAATGGATGCTCGCGTGACTTCGTGTATCGATGCCTGAAACGGCAAGAATCCAAAGAGAAAGGTATTTTAAACGACACGGCCACCCAGGCACCCAAAACGATGACCTGACGAACTCTTCCATACATGAAAAATGTATCAGAGCTTGTCGAAAGAAGACTTAGAAAACACCAGATACAAGTAGCACAATACCCTACATCTTCTTTACGCTCACAGCTTGTACACCCTAAGGAGAGGGTTAGCTACCTTGATAAAAAAAGTGTTGTCTACAAAATCCCATGTTCCAGTTGTAATGCCGTTTATTGTGGGCAAATCTGTCTCAAACCGCCTACACGCACATCATTTAGCGGATAGAAGACGAGACCATTTATCCAAATCGGCATATCGATTTGGATGCCCCATATCAAATCGTTAAGGACAAACTCAAAAGCACAGAACCAATCACGAAGCGATCAAAAAATGCACTCCACGCGATTTTTTTCGGAATTTGCCCAAACGTAGAATCCTTTAGTTAAACACGATTAATTAATGAATTGTTCCTGTACACTACCCGTAGTCTGACGACGAGCTGGGGGACCTGTCCCAAAAATTTGCGCATTAAAATTTCTCTTTTCCAAAGTAATTTCATCTTTTCTTATTAAATATCTTGGGATGCCTGTATTTCAATACAGATATATGCATATTTAAGTTGAACTGAGAATTTGAACCGAGAAGGTGTACCCGAATGTATTGTATCATTCGACGTTGTTTCTATGTTTTCCCTTATACCACATGACTTGACCATTGGCAGCATAGAGCGATGTCTAGAGGAAAATCCCATCGGCATTCCAAAGCAAGACGTTTCAGACATGCTTAAGCTCTGCCTTAAGAACTATTGTCAGTTCGATGTCAAATACTATCAACAAGTTAAGGGCACCCCAATGGGCTCTCCAATATTGAGGCTACTTGCCAAACTAGTCTTACAGCGACTAGAAGAAGGCGTCTTACAACGTTTCAAACCAAAGTTGTGGCTCCGCTACGTAGATGACACATTCTTTATAATAAAGACTTGTGACATTGAGCAATTGCACCAGAGTCTGAATGGGGTCTTCCCGGCTATAAAATTTACACACGAAGCTGCAACAAGAGATACACTACCATTCTTAGACGTGAATATACAAAGACTCAGTGGTGGTGGACTCGCAACAAACGTCCACCGAAAGGACTCTACTGTGGGAATCATGCTTAACTATGCAAGTAACTACAATGCGGCCCACAAAAGAAGCTGTGTTCGCCTCCTTTTCCATCGGGCCTTCCGCTATTGCAGCAGCGATGACCTTCTTAAGAAAGAACTGTCGTATTTATATCGGTTCTTCCGGTCCAATGGATACCCAACGAGCTTCGTGAAAAACTGTCTTCGACGCCAGAGACAAGCGCAGAACCTTGTTTCTAATGGAGATATAGTGCCGCGGAAATTTTATTCCTTACCTTACATGCAAGATGTTTCCAAAACAATCTCTCGACAATTAAGTCACTCTGGCATCTCTGTTGCCTACAAGCCTGCATTCTCCATACGCGCAGCACTATGCAAAGTAAAGGACCCCCTAACCAAAGAACGATTAAGCAATATCATTTACCGCATACCGTGCGCCAACTGCCCTTCTGTTTACATTGGCCATACAAGCCGACGTCTTGGGACTCGCATCAACGAACATAAGCTAGCCATTCGCCGACGTGACCCCTTATCACTCGTGCTAGCGCACTCCCTTGCATGCGACCATCGCTTCAATTGGGGCGGTACCGAAGTGAGCGCCATGGCCAATACCAAACAAGCTCAAGAATTCCTCGAAGCTTGGCACTCTAGCACAACTAGAATTAACTGCCCCTTTGTCAATAGATGAGATCTGTCCCTTGGTAGAGTCCATGGAAAGTGGCCTATATATTGAGCTATACCCTAACAGTGACAGCATCTTCTGACTGTAGTCTGATTCGTATAATATTGCAGTTAAGCCTCATTTTTCTGAGGGGATAAGGACAATGTCAGACCTTTTAATGCTCTCTTTGATTCAGGTGATAAAGACGAAAAATGATTCCGATTTTTTAAGGCTTTAGACAGTGCAGTTTTGGATTGCAAACCGTTCATCTTCAGTAAGGTTTAATGTTGATATGGTGGATAACAAACCTGCAAGGAAGTTCAAGTAATGTGAATCAGAATGGTTGTATGTACTCCCTTTTGAGAGCACATACTCTTCCATTATTTTAAGGTCCCTAGAAAACATATTGACGACCTTTGTTGAATATATATATATATATATCAAGGAAAAAATTTCTGAAATTATTAAGTGAAGGACATGGAGTCAGATGATTCGGACATGACTTTTTAGGGTTAGACCCGAAATTTCAATGAACATTTGGGTCGACGACAATCAACCACTGTGGAATAACCACGCAATATATATATATATATATTATATGTATGTTGCTATAGGTGCAACAGGCAAGACGTATACAGCTGTTTCACGGTCGTTACCGATCATCAGTACGTCATATGCCTTGTGCAGTGAGGAATATATACATGTCAAACAATCGTATGACACTCACTGATGTGGTTAGGATCACACTTGATCCCATTACGTCCACCCGCCAGCTAGCCACTGGCAATAAACGGACGTTGTGTCATAAGACACATGCCACATATATATTATAGGTATGTTGCTATAGGTGCAACAGGCAAGACGTAGACAGCTGTTTCCCACGGTCGTTACCGACTCATCAGTAGGTCATATGCCTTGTGCAGTGAGGGAATATATACATGTCAAACAATCGTATGACACTCACTGATGTGGTTAGGATCACACTTGATCCCATTACGTCCGCCCGCCAGCTAGCCACTGGCAATAAACGGACGTTGTGTCATAAGACACATGCCACATATATATTATAGGTATGTTGCTATAGGTGCAACAGGCAAGACGTAGACAGCTGTTTCACGGTCGTTACCGATCATCAGTAGGTCATATGCCTTGTGCAGTGAGGAATATATACATGTCAAACAATCGTATGACACTCACTGATGTGGTTAGGATCACACTTGATCCCATTACGTCCGCCCGCCAGCTAGCCACTGGCAATAAACGGACGTTGTGTCATAAGACACATGCCACATATATATTATAGGTATGTTGCTATAGGTGCAACAGGCAAGACGTAGACAGCTGTTTCACGGTCGTTACCGATCATCAGTACGTCATATGCCTTGTGCAGTGAGGAATATATACATGTCAAACAATCGTATGACACTCACGGATGTGGTTAGGATCACACTTGATCCCATTACGTCCGCCCGCCAGCTAGCCACTGGCAATAAACGGACGTTGTGTCATGACACATGCCACATATATATTATAGGGTATGTTGCTATAGGTGCAACAGGCAAGACGTAGACAGCTGTTTCACGGTCGTTACCGATCATCAGTACGTCATATGCCTTGTGCAGTGAGGAATATATACATGTCAAAACAATCGTATGACACTCACTGATGTTGTTAGGATCACACTTGATCCCATTACGTCCGCCCGCCAGCTAGCCACTGGCAATAAACGGACGTTGTGTCATAAGACACATGCCACATATATATTATAGGGTATGTTGCTATAGGTGCAACAGGCAAGACGTAGACAGCTGTTTCACGGTCGTTACCGATCATCAGTAGGTCATATGCCTTGTGCAGTGAGGAATATATACATGTCAAACAATCGTATGACACTCACTGGTAGTGGTTTAGGTCGACGCAGTCCATTTGCGTCGCCCGCCATAGCTAGCCACTTTTCTTAATAAACGGTTGTCGAACGCATATATTGCCAGGTATAACGCGGACATGGGCATGACAGACGTTTGCGGATGGACGCGGGTATTGGTCGTGGCGGGGATATGACAGTATTCGTGATGGTAGCGACGGTGGATGGCATTCGCGTAAACGGATGAACAAATGGGCAGGACGAACGGATGAGGATGGATGGATGAAAACGTCCATTGCGTCAGAACTTTGGCGGACGGCAGAACGTCATGGCGGGACGGCGCGTCGAATATTGATGTGAAGATATGACGTATTCGACGATGACGGAAGAGCTAACGTTTGGATAACGATGCCGTCGCGCGTAAGTGGGTTCGATGCTGAACAACGACGCATTTCTCGCTGCGGTCGGAACGATGAAACGAAACTGATCACCCTCTTACCCTTTCGCTAATGGCAATATTAATCTTTAACATCCGTTAATACCAATTAATGCTGGCGCAATAATAAGGATCAAGTGTGATCATCCGTAATCGCTACGATATATATTCTCATGCACAAAGATGCACTGACTCGATCGGTAACATTCGATATTAATATCCCGTCTTTGCCTGATACCTCTCTTTATTTAATACCTATAATAACAACCAACGTAATATCTTCATAAACACAACGTCGTTTATTTACCGATATTAACGACGAACGAACCTAATGAAGTGTGATCTAACTTTACATCGAGTGAAAATCATACGATTGTTTTGACGTATTCCTCGCTTCACAAAACCATGTTACTAATGATCGGCTGGCTGATGAAAGCTGGCAATCTACATTTTCTCTTTCTTCTAATAATGGCGTAATCTTATGTTTTCGCCGGTTATTACCGGTAATAACTTTAACGAAGCAACATATCTCAAAGTGTGTTCTATCGTGAGAATGGCTGACCGTTTGTTTTAACCTTCACTACACAAACATATTCACTGATGATTGCTGACAAATGAAACTTTATTTTATAACGCTGTTACTATAACAACAACCGCCTATATTATATTAACGTAATGATAACCATGTTTACGGCGTCATTTATTACCGGTGTCGACAGATGAACTGCGTCAATGGATAAATAATGATCTAACCGTCGTTGATGCCGTTGGGCGCGTATATCAATACTGCTGCAGTACCTACGATGATGGGTATTGACGAACGTTCGATACTATTCGACTGCTATTCTGCTGGCGTATCTTATGTGTTTTACAACGTCCGTTTATTACCGGTGTTAACTTTGACGATTGGTTGTCGGCGTAAGGATCGAAATCATTGGTCAATACGGTATTTTGTTTATATATTCTCTGCCACAAAAGGCATATGTTGTAATGATCGGCGGCTATAATGGCAATCATAAATTTTCTCTTTATTTATACCTATATATGTGGCGTAATGTAACATCCGTTGTGCGGTATTAGCGAACCCTGATGATCCGTGGTGTCATACGTTTGGCACAATAATATATTCACCACTACACAGGTATATATTTATTACTGATGATCATTAACATTTCGTGTTCTTCAATCTACGATACCTGTTACACCTATGTGGCGTAATCTTATGTTTACAACGTCGTTATGCCAGTGGCTATGCCGAACAACATGGTGATCTTCTTTCAGTGAAGGTGTCGCCGATGACTGACTGTATATATATATATATATATATATATATCGGATAAATAATTTATGAAATTATTAAGTGCAGGACATAGAGTCAGGTGATTTGGACATGACTTTTTAGGGTCAGATCCGAAATTTCAATGAACATCGCACAGCAGCAGAAACATCGGCGAAACACGTGTCTGGGCTTTTAGCTAGTATCTATGTCGGAGAGTACGGTATAACGTCTTCGCCATATAAGATTCATACTACTCGTTTGTAGAATGGGCATTACGTGGTTATTCCACAGTGGTTGATTGTTTTCGACACAATTGTTCATTGAAATTTCGGATCTGACCCTAAAAAGTCATGTCCGAATCACCTGACTCCATGTCCTGCACTTAATAATTTCAGAAATTATTTACCCGATTATTCTCTGGAGTTCATATACCAGAAACCACATAGAGAACGCTGGGGGACCCACTGAGGAGCCTAACCCCTCGTTGCTGTGTCACACAGCAGCAGAAACATCGGCGAAACACGTGTCTGGTCTTTTAGCTAGTATCTATGTTGGAAGTACGGTATAACGTCTTTGCCATATATATATATATATATATAGGATTTTCATGGGCGTTAATGTATATTAACGCCTGCCTTGCCCTGACTCGGCCGCTGAGTTGGTCCAGCACATCTACCTCGTTTCCCGTTGCGGGGGATGCACGCGTGCGGAAAGTCATCACGTCTTCTCAATGAAGCAGCACACTTTGGTTGGCTGGTCCCTGGAACACGAGCATTTCGTAGCCGGCTTAACCTGCTGGGCCGCGTGTGTTCACGTTTTTCACCCGCGTTAGGTCGGATCTGCACCCTGCTTTACATATATTGAAGTCAATGAGCTCATTACTAGGCTTGAACCCCAAAAACTGCCTCAGCCTTTAATGCCCGCGTTTGCCTAGACGGTTTGTCATCCCAGAATAACTCACACGCTGGTGATCCCTGCGGCTAGATGCCTCGAAACCTCTGCTTTGAAAAGACGAGCAGCTTGGCATGCACGCTCTCTTGGGCTAATAGTATGCTCATACACTGCGGAAGGAAACTCGGTTACACCAAAACATTTCCGACGAGGACTAGCTGCATCTGCGAATTCCCTCTTGTGAGCGTAGTGATTATTATGGCTAAATTGTAAGCACTGAACTAAGGTAGCCACCTGTGTGCACATTGTTGGCTGTAGAAAATGGGCCCAAGAGACATCTGAATGCGTAAATTCAACAAATGCTCACCACTTACCAGACAGAAGTCAGCAGAAGTGGGAGATAGTAAGTTGGTAAACTAACACGGAAATGTCTCGGGTTTGTTCTGTCTTCCTTCAAATAATTATAGTCCTGACCAACAGCTGGGTCCGGCAACAAAAAAGCACTAGTATACTGCGCAGAGGCTCAGCAGACAGGGCTAGCAGATGGATCATGAGCATTGTATCAAACCAAAATTCGTCAGTCCTCGCCATCTGTCAGTCTCTGTTGCTGCAGACCACGAATGGGCGCACACCAATCTACTGACTTTCCGAAGCAAACAAGCTCCATGTGGTGGCAATGGTTTCGAACAGGCAGCCAACTAATAGGCCGAAGTTGGCAAAGTTATCATTGCAGAGAGGAGAGACGACAGAGAATATGGATAGATTGATACAGTCTGTTTAGGGCTTATTCTGCCTTCATTCAGCCAATCTTAACCCTGACTACCAGCTGGGACTGGAAACACAAGCATGCGCTAGAGTGCAGCACAGACAGCCTACACACTGGGTGTAGCAGATGGGTCATATCCACTGCGTCGAACCGAAGTCTATCAGTGCCTCGCCACCTGTCATTCTCTGTCGCTGCAGATCGGGTTTTTATTAAACAGGAATAGGCGCACATCGATCTATTGGCTTCTGGGAGCAAACAAGCTCCGTTTTGGAGGCAACGGTTACGAACAGGATACAAACTACCAGGCCAAAGTCAGCCAAGTTAAGATTGCAGAGGGGAGTGGAGACAACGGAGCATGCGGGTAAATTGATACCGAACTGCCTCGGCCTTTTCTGCCTCCATTCAGCCAATCATAATCCTGATTACCAGCTGAGACCGGAAACACGCAAATGCTCCCGCATATGGTGCAGGGGGTCCACAAACTGGGTCTGATAAGCAACTTCTTGAACTGACGTTCGTCGGTGCCTCGCCGCATGGCATTCTCTGTCGCTGCAGGTCAGACATTTTTATACGCAAGAATGGAAATATATGGATCCGAACAAGTTCTCGCCGGAGTAACAAGAAACTGCACGAAGTCAGAATAAGCTCGAACCAGTTCTGTGTCAATTTACCCAAACTTCTGTCGTCTCCCTCTTTGCTTAGTCGATTACAGACCGCATCGGGAGCCAAATGAACGATGGGCACCCATAACTGTATAAGCAAATGATGCGCTTACGCTTACAGATCCTAGCAACACAGTAACTTGGTTTTAGTGGTAAAAAGGACGAGGACTCTCTTTGCGTGCACTGTCTGCATTCGGATTCAACGGTTGTATCGCACTTCGGGCAGTGCAATAAAACCAAGAACAGTAATAAACGAGCAGTGCGTTGGTTATTTAAAAACGGATCAAATGTTGTTCACATATCCGCTAAAGGTTCTACTTTCGAAATGTCTGCTTACTCCACTTAATCATCGATTATGCTTATAATAAGGAATGCAGACGTGGTAAATCACCCATGAAACGACAACTGTTGGTATTTTAACCACTGAGACCTACAATTTGCAAAAGGCTTTCCCCCATACACCTGTTATACTTCATACACCGATAAGATATTATCGCACGTATGCCACCAAATGACTCCTAGTTTCTATTTGCGATTGTGCGTTCGGAGTAGAGAATTACGAATTATGAGCATGAGTTTTTATATGGTACGCGTTGTTACGGACTGAAGCCAATATGGAGCAGCCATAGACCAGTTCATATTTGTTTATGAAGTGTCCTTTTAAGCCCTTATATGTTAACCGAATGAAGCTACAAGTTCCACCATATTCAATGATGATAGTCAGCACCATGGATAAGAGTTCATGGTAATTTCTTCATGGCTTATCCAAAGTAGTTCCATCACTCCAAGTATGGTGTTTAAGTACTAACATTTGCGGTTTCACTCGGCCACTTTGCTTCAATGCACCAAGTGGTACAGCCTATTCGAAAACAATTTTGTTGAACTACAAGCCGCTAACACCGTTTTCTTATAGCATTTACTATTTCTTTATTTGCAACCATGAGCACAGTTAAATACACTTTTATCCATTTAATTTTAACACGACCGAAAAAGCCGCTTGTCAGGTGGATTAGAACTGAACGCTGTGGGGGACGAGGCAGCAGAAATTGTTTGATAAGTTACGCCATTCGAAGTCGGATGATGGTGGTTAACTTAATGTTGAAGTTGTTTGCTGAATAGCATAAGCATGCCACAAAGTTGGGCTGCATAGAAGCATCTGTCCTCCTTCTGGTTTTGCTGGAGTATTTATACGATCATGAATGCGTGCACATCGGTCCAGTGGCTTACTGAAACAAGCAAACGCCGGCTGAGCAGAACAGGCACTCAACTATGAAACTGCAATAGTTAAAGTTGTATTAGTAGATGGGGGGGGGGGGGGGACTACCGGCTTGGGCTTATTGTGCATTCACTCAGCCAATCATAATTCTGGCTACCAGCTGGGACCGCAAAGTTCCGATTGCTGCAGTGTTTATATTTCCATTACCATGAATAGATCATCCACAAGTTTTGCATTTTCCGTACTCAGATGGCGCCTCCAGAAGAGAGATAATGCTGGCCTGATTTGGGCCGCACTTTAACTACCCATGTGGATTCTTTCCTAGTACGTAGTCGGGAAGAAGCACCTCCACTCATTTGACTGAGTGCGTTAGATTAATCGGGAAGTGTGTCTACTGCGTTGGCCATTAATCAACGTTAAAGAGAGGGCTGGGGGCAACACAACTCTCTAAAACGAAAACAGAATAATCCGGAGACGGTGCGTTTATGCAATAAACAATAATTAATCTTGCGCCAGGTTTGGAAGCTGGAAAAGCAGCACGAAAGGGTGACCGGCAGGCACCTACTGCGCGCCTTCGCAAGCGCTTTCGAGGGTGCCACTGGCAGTGTGCACATTATCCTGCCCAGATCGGTAACAGATCACCTGGTAGTGGCTGCCGTGACGACCTGCCGCCTAACGATAGCCTATCGTGTAACTGCAGCGATTAGACGGCAGACGATTAAATACTAACGCTGAGTACACGCAGTCTGTATGGCTGTCAAAGGATATATGGCCCCCGGCGACCGATTACCCTTAGTTCGACTAGGGATTCGATGTTGATGGGGTAGCAGTTGAAATCGGTCTCTACAGATCAGTTATATAGCCCCGATAATCTTATCTTGAATGTCATCCTCAGATCTTACCGGACATTTCAAGGACAGGACTGCCTTCATTGGCTTCGAATAGACGAATATCGTAATTCTTAGAAGAAAAATGCGAGACGGAGATCATCAGAAGGTGAAAATTAGTCTTTGATACGACGGCTATCTGTAATGTGCAGATCACACGCGATTTATACACGCTTTAGGTCGCTTTCACGGCGAGCCTAACAACTGTTTGGAACTTCAACTTTAGGGTGATTGCCTCCAATTACTTTCGGAACTGCGAGTGAGCTATTTACGAAAGTTACTTGTCGCATTAGGAGAGCGTTCGTCGGGACGGTTTTGCACATGAAAGTTGATTTCATCCGCAAATAACTCGAACTGTAGCAGACTAATAGTTTGGTGGTGGTAGGGCATGGAAATAACATAATGATAAATACCTTTGTTAAACGGTGTTCAACTGAGGCGCCGTTTACCAGCGAACCAGCACGAGTACACCACCAGGACTTCCCAGGATTTGAACCCGCCGTTAGAAAGGAACTGACGAGTAGTGAATTTGGTAATCGGCCAAAACGAGTATTTATTTCAAAGAAAAAATCGGATTGCACAAAATTGGGGTAAAAAGGACTCGCGTACTGCCTGATTACATGGAAATTTGAATTAAAGACTGAGATTTTCCGACAGGGGTTTGGACAGACAGGTGTCTCCTCCAATTGTAACAATCGCTACCAGTGGCAAGACGGAGTGCAATTTAACGAGATAATTTTTTTAAAGTAATTTTGATAGACGAGAAAAATCGACAATGACACAGTCTTAGAAGTACTCTAGCTGGGATCGACCATGCACACAGGACGAAAATGGGGCAGAGTTCAGGACCACCAACTAGGTTTCTGCTTTCCCAGGAGCTTCGCCAAGCGGAGGTTGCTAATTCAAGCCGTCATTTTGAAGAAACCCGGGCACCAGCCGATACGCGTTTCACGTGCGATCGAGGACACCCGTGTATAAAGACAAACGCTCTGGAGTGAACACAGAAATCGCGGGATCGGGCTTTGCATCCAGGATTCCGCATAGATAAGTGCATTTGAGGAAGAGTCATACAGAGAGCAACAGCATTTATATAAGTGGATCCCGTGTTCGCTGACATCCATAAGCCATAAATCGTATGGGTAGAGATAAAAGAATAGGCAATAGCTGAAAGCAGAGACAGAGACAGGAAAGGAGAGGATGAAAAGAGGCGGTGACTAGCGAAATGCCTGCGAAAAACCTGCTTTAAAGCAGGGAGCACTGGTCGAAATCAGGTTACTTGTAGATCAGCAACGTATGTGACTAGCTCGGCCAGTGGGCAAAATCCTCTAAACAGAGTCCACCTCTCCTATCAAAAAAGAAGCTGAAGCCTTTGACGACAATAATGGTGCGCTAGTGATGTTGACGTTGCGACGAAAGCAGAGAGAGTGCATTCCAAAAGAACAGTAAATTTTGGGATAGTGGATGTGTGGGATGGTGGTGGGAATGGGAGGGGAAGAGGAGGTGGACGTTGTAGACTTGGTAGTGCTGAGGAGAGCGCTGGGAGTTCTAGGCTTCCGCGACGCAGACCTCCAGCTCCTCCACCGCTGGATATTCCACAGAGAAACGAAGAGTAAGCTCCCTGGATTCTCCTTAAAAATAAACGTGTATTTCAGTTAGTGAAAACAGGTCTTCAATTCAGTTACGAAAATATAACATGTATAATGCATGCTGCAAACTCTTCGCTCGTGGCACATAACCAACAACTATTGATTGTTATCTGATATCTGATTATCTGATCTGACCTGTTATCTGATTATCTGTTATCTTCTGTTGAAAAAGTATGAAAATTCTCTATGTCTGCCTCCTGTGTAATTCTATCTGACCTTTTTTCGCGTTGTTCCTTTCCTTCTCTGTTTTTCCCCTGTCCAATTGAACTGAACTTCTTTGCTTATTGCCATCGACTTTAACCTTGAAACTACGGGTCACCCGTGTTGCTGCATTGCTCTCATACACGGATGTGACGGACATTAGTGAACACACATCGTTTATTGTCGTCTAGAGTCAGGCGCTACATTTGGCCGTCATTTTTTGGCTACGGGTATCCACCGTTGAGGTTTGTATGTGGTTTATTCTTCCTTATTTTCTTTATTTATAGTACCATGCTAAACCAAATTGTGGCTTGCATTTAGAGTTAACGTACCCGTTACTCGGGGATACCGAATTTTCGATAACATTGATTTTTATCATTTCCTCTTTCGATTCGTTCGCCTCTAACTTTGAATCGTGGTACCAAATGCCTAATTCGTTAGCCGGCTTTGTTGAATGCCCTTTAGAATACTTTTTTTAAATTGGATTGCACAACGGTTTTGCAAGTAACCATCAAAACCCTCTGATTGCAGGTGGTAATTTTTATCTGAAACAAAGTATGCGCTTTTTTGGACACTGGGGATAAATAAATAATGACAATCAGTCAATAAAAGAGCTTCTGACAACCACCCATTCGGTTTGTTTAAAATAACAACTCAATGGTCACGTGCAAAGACGGTTTACACCGGGAAGACGTGTTACCCGTTAGCCTAGCTGGTGGTTATCCGGCACGTCCACAGATGGCGGATAGTAGACCAGCCTTCAGTGAAGGTTAGCTGCAAAATAAGTAAACTCTCGGGTCCGACGAGTAAGCAGTCGCAGACCAGCAGCGACAGTTCTATCAGGGCGCGGAGGGCTGAGGTCTGGCACGCCGACTGCCTTATAAAATGCCGCAAATCCCTACAACGGCACTGTTACATGGCGATCGTGAATCGTCATTAAATAAGCTTGCTTACCACCGCTGCATTGTGGTTAGGTTCTTGAGCCAAAGCGCTAGAGGAGACAACTTTGGTTAAGGTATGGATGAATTGGATTGGGTTGAAGGTTAGGGTTTTGCTTTACTTCGGATTATGTCTCTATAGAAGTTACCCTTCCATGAAATGTTTGGCAATATCACCTGCAGTACCGGAAAGGAGATTAGAGTAAGCGTTAAGGTTCAGGTAACGGTAGGGGTTTGGTTAAGGTTATGGTAGAATTGGGTTGGGTTGAAGGTAAGGGTTAGGGTTTTGCTATACTTCGGATTATGACTTTATAGGAGTTACCTTTCCATGAAATGTTTGGCAATATCACCTGCATTACCGGAAAGGAGATTAGAGTCAGCCTTAAGGTTCAGGTGACGGTAGGGGTTTGGTTAAGGTTATGGTAGAATTGGGTTGGGTTGAAGGTTAGGGTTAGGGTTTTGCTTTACTTCGGATTATGACTTTATAGGAGTTACCCTTCCATGAAATGTTTGGTAATATCCCCTGAGTTAACGGAAAGGGGGGGCGAGGAAGGCGTTCCTATTCTCATGTTTAATCAAATTGGCAGTTCAGTTGAGACGTTGGACCGGCTCTTAGTTAAACCTCCTCCACCCCTTTCGGATCACTTGCCGAAGGGACTGCGGTTAGAGTTCATTCGGTAGGATATTCCTACAGAGGCAATATGAAATTCTCATCCGGCCCAATTGGGAAATCAAAATTAGTAGGATCGATAAGGACAAAGACATGCCAACAGCAAAGAATCCGTGTTTTCCCACTTATATCATACATATCTGCGCCTGCCTGCTGTCAAGGGAGACTGTGTCCATTGACCGAGAGACCGAAATTGAAACTTACTGCTACCATCTAAGGAGTTAAATTGATTGAAAATGTCATACTGCAGATATGAAGTCAGAGAGTGGTATAAACACCCACCACAATGCTCGCGAACATAACAAGGGTAGGATTATGTACTGCACTACTACGGAATATTTTTTTCTCAAACGGTGTAAAGCGAGCTCCCTAGAATACTCGGATATTGCTCCATACTCGTAAGACGGAGGTATTAACTCCCTATCGGACGGATAGTACACGAGTTTTCGTGAGTGCGGACGGTAAGATGCGCTGCCGGCGAGTAACCAGCTTGGAACAGCCATATTCATTCGTCTCTGCTCTTCAATGGAATGAGGAAAGATCGAGGTAAAATACGAGTTCTTGATGGGCGTACGGACAGACCCGACCCCGTCTGCGTACATAGAACAACGAACCAAATGTGACTCCTACTGGAAATCTGCATTCGCTTGAATTAAAGGAGTGAAGGAGAAGGATAAAAAGAAGGGATTGGATCAGTGGGCTGGGGTGCACCCACGAGGACTAACGTGGGTTGCTGCTAGGTTATGCAATTTTTTCAGTTGGACTGGCTTATTTCTACGCCCCCGCCTCACTCCTACCAAAAACAGTCCTTCAGATCATCTGTAGAATGCTGACATTACTATGAATCGCAGGTGGGCGTTCACAAATGGAAATCACCCGTCCCGTACAGCACAGCCTAACATACCACAAAGTAACTGGTTAGAAAAACAACAAATTTAAACCAGGCAATGGCGAGGAATCGCCTTTTGCCTATTTTCGCGCACAAAAGACGCTGGCATTTTGCTAGTTCTGTTGACCCCACACAAACAGTTCCTGATTTCGCCAAAATTTGATCCGGAGGACTGTTTTGGGAAGGGATGGATAAAGGTTACTCCAAAAACTGGATGTACCCCAGATTCGAAACGACAGGCAGTCCCACAGCACGGATAAGCGACACCCCATAATTAAATTTCCAAACTAACCTGGATGAAGTTCAATGTCCCACTCGATGTTATTATTCCTGTTCATCCTGATAGGCTTCGATCGATCATACTTCTCCGGATGCTTTATAGTCGGTTCCAGAAGAGAAACCTGCGTGTAGGGAGTAAAGTCATCTTTTAGTAAAAACCCAGAGGCAAATCGCCTGTCGACAATGCAAAGCCTGTACAATGGTGATATCTAACGAGGACTAGAACTTTTTGAATGACAGCACCGGTGTTTAATGATGACGGATTGTGTCGGCAAGAAAAGGTCAGATTAATCTTCTGATCCACGATTAAATCATGACACCAGAGCATCAGTGAATCTTTATTGAACGCAGACATTTTCATCACACTGGAGCTCTGTCTCAAAGAACGTGGGGGCCATGAATGCGGACGTGACGTGAAATGTCTTTTACTTCTCGCGAAAACACACCAACTTTGGATCATTTTGGATTGTTTCCTTGACAGAGACTAACTGTCAGGACGTGAAGTTTACAGTGGATGGATCTGGCAAGATGCCACCATTAGCAGTCACTGAACCCAGTGATAACTTGCGTCCATTAAAAAAGAGGAGTTAACGAGAATTAATCCCCCTGACTGGTTAATATGCAGTCAGTTAACGCAGTTCCTGCAAAATATACGAAAATTCCAAGTCCAGCAGGATACTTAGAACATGCAATATCCAGTTAAAAACTCGTCTAATGCTCTAACAACAGGACTCCCGATCAGATAAATTTCATTGGATGAACCTTGCAGCGTACACTTCAACAACTCAGCCAAATATTCCCTCTAGAGTAAGAAACCGATCCCATTTTACAGTGAAAAATATGACCAGTTCGTCTACACGTGCCACACATAGACCTTGATTTCAAATCCGTATACATTAGGCTACCTTAAATGTGACTTGGAGTTCCCATGGGTGAGATTGAGATAAAAACCACATAAAGAAGGAGCCATTGCAGCCTCACCCTCAGTTCTGAGGACACTGGGTTATCCCGTCTGTTGGTAGTCATCAAAGTCACAACACTTCGCGTGTCATGATGGATTCAAGCGCGCCAGATTTATTACATTGAATAATGTGCTGAGGTACCGTTAGGATGGGTTCCCCAGTGTTGGCCTCCCTCTCCCACTGCTGTACAACTGTCGACTTACCCAGCATGTGAGCCATCTGGTGAGCGTGTAGGCAACAAACTGAGAAGCCTATCTGTGGCTTAAAGCCCCCGCATTATATTTATAGCAGCAGAGTTGCGTACCTTAATCTTGTCCTCGCCGCTGGCAGGCAGTTGATCAACCACAGTTACTTTGACTGGACGTTGGAAGGTGTTGTGAACATCAATAATTTGCTTGAATGTGACAGATGCCTTCTGGCTACTGCCCGATCCAACCTCCTTCGCCTTGAACATCGGCCGGTAGATGACCTCAATGCCTGACTCCGCACCGAGATTGCAGCTGAAGTCCTCTCCCGGCGCAACTGAATTCAGTTCAGACTAAAAATGTGTGGGGAAAACATTTAAAAGCGCACGGGGATATTTAAGTTTTCTGACTGTGCGAATGCGTTACATTTGAGAGCCTGTAGGGCGAAGATAAGCATCCGCATTTGGGTACAATTTAAGAAGCCATTTGACGAGGGCAAAAGTTCCTACTTCCCAGCTGGATGTCAATGTCAGCCTCCATGTGTGCTACTTTCTAGGTTCCATTTTTGTTTCGAGTTAAAAAAACGTCCTTTCCTCTGTGATACACCAGCTCGACAATACGCACGCTCCACCTTTGTATGAGGCAAGACGTTAAGATGCCCCGTATGGAAGCGTAAGCAGGCGTGCTGCTGGCTTACGGATAGCTGAACTCTCCCCTGACCTATCCCTCTATTATAGCACGAGCTGAAACAGCGGCCGTTTTTGGCAAAAGACAATTGGTGTAGGACCTCTCAGCTGCAGTTTATCCTACCGGTTTTTTCGCCATGCAAGTCAGAACTCTCTGGCCTACGCCAGCTGCTACCGTTCGAGGTCACGACTCATTTCTTTGTTTCAGAACCCTGAGTGGTCAGTTGTCAAGCTTTGTGTCTTTGCCGTGAAGCAAAACTCGCAATTGCTTGTTATGAAAGCTAACGAATTCGTCGCCGAAAACACTAAGTCCCTAAAGAGTCCCTTTCGAAAAAAAACCGATAAGCCAGTTTACAGAACACAACTTAACTGATTCAAAACTTGTCTACGATCGCATTTCGTATCCTCTGTACGGCCAGAAGCCAAGCGTTGTAACCTTCAGGCTTCCATTGCGCAAGCAAATTGCGGGCTCAAAAAGTCTTTCACATTTAAATAAAACCCCCAAAATCAGTACTTTTCCGATCAAAAGACAGTTTCCAAATTTGTTCTTCTTAATCCAAAACTGGGGACTGTTCGCAATCCACTCACCTTGCCAATGAACGTGTTGTCTGAATAAATATTCGTCGGCCCGGGTAGAATATAAAAATTGCTGGTGTTCCTGGCGTGGGCCTTCAGGAAGGTGGAGAGAGAGCGCTTGGGCACCGTAACGTAGTCGTACTGTGGTTGAATATCCAACAGACCGACAGTCACACGGACCTCCTCGTTAGTGCAAGGCACCAGCGCCGGTGGTCTCGGCACCTCAAACAACACGGTTGCCACCGGCGGCTGCTGCGGTGGCACGGAGGCCACGGCATGCGAGGGGTCCACATCGGCGGCCGTGTTGAGCAGTAGGCTCGTGCCGAGACCCTGGCGAGAGGTGGCGCGACTAATTGAGCTTCCACGTATTCGCTGACTAGCCTGTCCGTCCGTGGTGCTCATGGCCCGCTGCAGTGTGCTCATTGGAGTAGCGATGGGCCTGGGAGACTGACCAAGAGAGTAGGAAGCGTGCGATAATTTCATGTGCTTTAAACAGTATAATTGAGTATGTTTGAGGGTAATAAACAGTGTACGACTCGCATACGTCGTGCTAATGTTTGTTAGAGATTATTGCTCTGTGCTCAGAGCGAACCTCGAAAAAAGCAACGATGCTCTATGTATTCAAAGGTTGATTCGGAGAGGATTTCTATTAGCCTGAAGAGGATTTTGGAATTCCTGTCATCACAGGATGATGACCTACCGGTTATCATTCGGCCCTCAGCCCTATCACGTTTTCGCTGAAACATTGGTATAGAAATAGGGAATGGAACTCATAGGCCCAGTTAAGACGAATGAAGCCAGCGTTCATTAGGAGACCCATTGGTGATTCAGATCTCTGGCAAAATACCGGTAGAGCCCTATCTGGACTGCTTACTGATAGAATACCATTACTATTAGAAATAATGGAAACTGAGATGGCTATTTCCGGCTTATTACTCATCATCGACCGGTCATACTCAAATCCAGGCTCTTGGAACCTTGAGACTCGAACTCACGACACGTTGGTTAGAAGTTCAAGGCTCTAATCATGGGGCTACGGGCTCGTTGTCCTGCCGGTTGCGATATGGTTTATTAACAAGGGGAGATAGACGCTAAATGATTGCATTAGGGGACACACCCGTACCGTTGTGTCTTGAGACTCGCTCTCCAGGCCCGCCAGTAGTTTCAGAGCGGTTAGTAATATGGGCAAAATAACATGACTGACAAAGACAAGGGAGATTGGAATGGCCTCTGGGGTTGGGTATGGGTGGCTGATGATGGCTACTATGCCCGTAACGCGATCAGTGAGTGCTCTTCTACCTTTCTCGGCTAATACCTAAGTTGTGAGTACAGTAAAATAACATTATGACCTGCTATTTGTAGTGAATTTGGCTAGTTTGATGTAAGACAGGTCACGCGTTTTTCCCTATAATCAACCTAATGTTATGCACGAAATTCTAGGGACTGCATCATTTTAAAGGGATATTTTAATACTATACTATTATTAAAATTTGCAATGATCTTCGGAGGCCATGCTAGGTAAACTCTAGGAAATGAGTGACACACGAAAGCTTGGATCCTCTGCTATGACCGGTACCCTATAATGACACGACTGGTGATTAAAACCAGTAAGGTGTTGGCAAGTGACATAAAAAAATCAAGTTTCACATTTTAGATGTCATACAGGGCTTGTAGTTTGGCCGGCTGACAGCGGAAAACAAATCAGTGATACATACACGTCATTGTAGTTTCCTGTCACGGTAGACCATTGTAACTCGGTAAATTATTATTATCAACCCTTATCACACAAAATTACTAGGCTAACTTGGCCATTAGGAATTTCCGTTCTCAATAACAGATCGATTTCGGCAGAGCTCTTAAGTTGAACACACACATTCAGGGTTGCAGCTGTCGGTTGAAAAGTAGTGTTAAGTTTTATAGCTCATGCCATCGTAGAAGTCGCTGATCCCAGCTGTCAAAACACAAAATCTCACACGAAACTGGAGCTTCCTTTTTCGTAGCCAGGTTTCGCCGGTCCTGAAAGACAATATGTAAATCACCACGAACTGCATTAATCACAAGAAAAGTAAGACGATTATCCCACTAACTGCGGCTTCGCTCTGCCCACATTAAGCATTCGAATTAAGCTTCTTGTAAGCACCTTGTGATCAATCAGTGCAGTAAAGGAACAAATTGACCTAAAAAAACAACATTTGGTCCCTCTTTGATGTCACTGAAGTCTGGATGATAGGCGATGAAATCCCGCGTGACAAGCATTCGCCTTCGGGAGCTCGAATTCGCCTCAAATTCATGACCACTAACTGAAACAGCAAACCTTTTTCCCTCTTCTTTTCAACTCCTCAGCCTACACTCAGTCCGATGTCTGGGTTTGTCCCAACCAATAACAGATTGTTTATTCGGCAGGATCGGGAAGACATTGCCGATACGAGTGGAGCAGTCTACGGGAAGCAGTTTCGAGGCCGTCTGGACAGCTGGGGGTAGAATTTCATTAGTTTGACATTTTAGATTCACGGTCGAAGTCAGCATCAGGGGATTGTAGAATGTGACGAATACGTTCGCTATGCCACCACATACCTCTCAAAGTTAAAAGCCCCGGATTAACCATGGGTGGCCACACTATGCGCGATGATTGCAGTCCAGCAAAAAGCACAATGACCCCCCACCCCTCCATATTCAATGGGGTGATTTTGTCTGAGTATAGTCATTAGCCGCGCAGGCAAGCGCACTCTCTCTCTCTCTCTCTCTTTCTCTTAGCAGCGCTCTCCAATGTCCGTCCAGGCACGCAGAAGTGGAGCTTTGCGGCAACCCTACCGGATGCTGAGGGCAGTGGTTTTGCAGTCAGCACCCCGCAGCAGCATAGAGCCCTAAACGGCTGCCAGACCTGCGGGGGGGGGAGAAAAATTGACCTTCTGACGGCCAGGCATCGCGGGCCTGTTGCTACCGTAGGCACACAGTGGCCAGCGGCGTAGATTGACCCAGTAATCACGGTCGTTATTCTAATGCCAACAGGCTGCAGCTTCGACCCGGTCAGTCGCGATGGGTAGGGATGGTTTTTTTCGTCCGGTTACCGGTTCCCAGGTGTGCGAGCAGCGAAAGGTGAAGCCGTCTGTCCTACTGTGCGAACGCACTAGCGGGTAGTGATGAGTCATTCGTGACGAGTAGAGAGGTAGTAATGAACAGGTTGGGGCTGAACAGCGGTCTGAATCAAAGGGCTTGGCAGACCCTGCTGCAGAGGTACCCAGTCTACCAGTAAATCCATCCAACAGGTCTCGTAACTGTCACTGAACCTCTACCAGACACACTGATGCTGCTGCTGCACCATATCTGTCGGTTGTTGATGCTGGGAAACCGAAATTGCTCTTTGAAACATCCGACACCCAAGATGCGCACATCATCTCCCTGCTGGCTCCGGACACCCATTTTCTCACATGTTCCAAAGTAGTCCGCTTAGTAAGGTATGACAAACAGGAGCTGCGGCATTTTCTAACTAATGAATGTCAACGGAAAGGTTTGATTATTAGCAGTCCCCACGACCGATCCTATAATGAGTGTTAACTTAATCGGTCATATTACCTGATAACTCGGTTGATTTCCCGCAACTTCAACAAATTCACAGGAGGAGATAGTCCGTCATTCTTGACACATGGATACGCTAGGAAGGGTCCATGGAAGGTTGATTACCAGATCCTGGGTAGCACTTGAACAAGACCCTCAGGACAGAGAAGAACTTGACTTGTCTTCCCTCCAATCATTCACCTTTTGATCATTTATGCCTGGCTTCCGCTATAACCGCTCCTCACTCTCATGTTTCTGTTATCTTTGACACCGTTTTATGGCTAATAAAAGCATGTGATCTCTGTTACTTGCTTTATGTGGTTTCGTGGGCACAACATTGAATCAAGCAGGTGCCAAGCGAGTTGTCAGTGATAGAGGCATATCTAAATGACATAATAAGGGCGCTGCGGCAGAATTGAAGCCTGGACCTCGGGTAAGAACTCAGTAAATCGATGTATCGATCTGGCACCGATATACAGAGTCCTGCGAAGTTACCTCAGGACCTGCAGCGCTGGCTGGTGATTGGCCAATACCCTATAACTGCTACGTGTTCTGTTGTTATTGCTGCTACTGCCATATATGACGATGAACGATTTCGGATACCTCGAAAAGAAAACAAATGTTTCCGGTACTCGACCATTCTCCGGCTTCCTTCAGCGTGACTATCGGACGAGCCAGTCTGATTTTTTTCACTTCTTACAGGGGCAGCGATAAAACGTAAACCCTAGGAGCTCAGCTCCTGCAATGAATGCCAGTGAAAGCACTGGTGACCTGTTGCGGCCGGTAAGATGGCACACCGCGATGCTCGTGTGAAAGGTCACCCCGCTCGTCACAGGCAGTCGATCATTAGGCGACAGCACGAGGGGTAGGGGCAGGGTCAAATTCACACAGGGGTCATAAAACTGGCACGTACTCAGTCCTTTCACGCATCTGACTGACTAATCCTCAACGAAAGCACACAAAAAGGTTCAGCGATAACAACACACACCGCGAGTAGGGGTTCACCACGCACACACAAAAATAATGGCCGCATCGCTACACTGGCAACCGCACATCATGCCTGTGCAGCGCGAAACAAAACTACCTCTTTAGCCAGTATTGACTGACGTTCTTACAGAAGCCGTTCTGCCCAGCGAGAGGAAACTTTAAGACATAAACTTGGAGTACAGTTTAGGTACCCTAGAAAGTGATGAACGGGCGCTCACCGACCGACTCACTAGCCCCGTTCTGACTTTGTGTTCACTCTCGAACCCCACCAATAGACGCACAGTGGCTAGTGTTATAGACAGAAGAACATTTCCGACAAAGACAAGGGAAACTGGAATGGCCATTTCGGGCTCATAAGCAGCCAGGCATACCCAACCACAAGTGGTAGGACACTTGAGGCTCGAACTCGCGACCTGTTCATTAGAAACCGAATGCTCGAACCATTGAGCGTTTTCAGGTGACTTAAAAAACTATTTCCTAATGCTAACGACGAGTGTACTTAGTTTTCAGTGTGTCGATGAGATAAGCAAAACTTACTGGTCCGTCCTTCGTGTTCGGAGCCACTTCCCAACTTTTTAGTGTCGACTGTGAGTGATAACCATTTGAAAAAGGCGACTTCGTGTGAACTTTATGGCATCAACTTTTCTCGAATGATACAGACTGAGCTTAATGGTCAATGACTAACTCAATCAAGGTTAGGGTCACGCGTTATCGAAACCTGGGATTTTTGTGTTGTTGTGTGGCTGATGATGATTGATTAGTCAGAAATAGTCGTGCATATTTATTCTACGGCACACCTACACCGTTTAGGCCACATGCTGAAATCCTACCGTGTTTTTTCTTCAGCTCCCCATCTAAAGACCACGGTCACGCCCATGACTAGTAAATCCACTTCAAAATTATTATCTCGCTGACACACTAAAGACTACGAGAAACGGCCTAAGGTCACCGTGAGCAGTCGACCAGGTCACCGACGCGAGCGCGCGCGCACCCTCCAATCAGGTGTATAATTCCCTCGGCCACCGGAAGTTTGGGCAGCGTGGCTGAGTTGACCATTTCAGCCGGCCGCTAAATGCCCGAAGCCTAATTTAACTTTCTAACCATATAGGCGTGACGTTCAAGGCGAATGACCCCATGTTTGCTCTGGACTCCATCAGGCTGCTGCGGCGTGGACGTCAATACCATCACGGTGCGGGTTGATACTGGCTCAGTGGCTATGTTAGACTGTGTCATTCAAATTACGCTTATTTTTAATCTGCCAACAAGGTTACTGTCAGCTTAAAGAAATGGAAACTTCCGCCTACGCCTATAAAACCTCGTATATCTCAATTTACTCAAAGCTGCAGATTAATTTATGCGGCGATTAAAAAAGAACGATTAAAAAACCGGAATTTCTACAAGAAAGCGCACAGGGAATGCTGTGGAACCCCCTGATGATACAAACCCCTCGCAGCTGTGTCATGTAGCGGCTGAATGTCAGCTAAACGTGTGTCTGGGCTTTTAGGTAGTACATGTGCTGTAAATATGGGCTATCAGGTTATCCCTATTGATAGGGCTGCCCATTCTCAGTTTAATTAATATTATGCGGTTATCCCGTGGTGGCTCATAGAAGTCGACCCAAATACTCATATAAACTTTTGCTCTACCCCTATAAAACATCATATTGACCGACTTACTCCAAGTTAATAAACAATTACTGAGGAAATTAAAAAGCAAGAATATGTGCTTCTATAGGAGCATGAATGACCTGCTCATAAAAGTTGAATTTTCAACCTAGCTATCTTAAACATCTCAGGCTTTGTAGGTGCGAGCCCGAATTAACGCGTGAGCTCAAGCTCCGAGGCATGAATTGCGAAAACGCATCTACCATCAGCCTTCATCTGGCGAACGCTCCACAATGATAAACGTTTTTGCGGTGTTAGATAACTGGGAATAGGGCTTCAAGCCGCCGCATTCCCGGTTGTGAACTTCAGTCATACGGGCTACGAAGTACCGGCAGGATGAAGCCAAGATTCTGCCTCACTGCCGACTTGCGATCGCATCCATACAGACTAACGGCATCTAATAAACTGACTTCCTTAGTAAGTCCGTCATTTCGTTTATGCGCACAGGATGAACATGGCTACACATGAGCACTATATCTATCGTTTGGTAGCATTTTAGCAATAGCAGCACCGTGGATTTTAGCAAAAAAGAGGTTGATTTGGTTAGGCAGGCAGTCAGTCAGCGTTAGGTTGCGCAGTGCTCAGACTGTTACTATTAGAGAACGAAAGTGTGCGTGTGCTATGGTCGACAGACGCCTCACACCTCATCAGCCTGTGAAAGTTGAGACCGCGGCCTTGAAGACGAACGCCTCAGCTTCGTATCCCCCGCGCACACTGACTGGGCCCTTGGAGAGCGCGGTAGGGTCGCGACCAGGTAGTTCCCGCGGACTGTGAACTCCGCCTCCGCCATGAGGGACGGGTCGAAAGGAGGCGGTTCTGCGTAATCCCCTTGTCGAGATACCGAGACAGTACTCGATAGGCGTCGTTGGTGCTGTTTACCCTTCTTGCCCCAAGTGGCGGCCGATGTGGGTAACTCATTGGCCAATTTATTCACACTGTGCGTTTGTGCGCGACGACATGTAAAAATCAATAATCGGATATAACTACTTTGTGATAAGTAAGAACAGCTTGTGCACAAAATACGAGTGCGAAAGGCATAGATTAGAGAGACAAAGGTGGAAAACTTCACATTTGGTGACCCCTCCCCTTAACAGCATACATCAGCATGTCAAAAAGTGGTATCACGCGGTGCCCTTCAAAGATTCTGGGTGAGGCAAGAGGGTGCGCGCGTGATCGAAATGGGTGACCTCACCTCAGCCATGAAAGGCCCATTCTCGGTTGAAATCGCGGCTCCTGGCTTGCGGAAGGTATTGGCAGTGCGTGGGAGCCGGCTCTTGGAGCTGGACTGTGTACCAGCGGTCAGTTGAGGGGAGGGGCTGGAGGTGATGAAGCAGCGCGATGGGACAGCGTGTCAGAATGGAAGCGGGTGAAGCGAAGGCAATGGTTAGGCTTGCAATATACAGTAATGGTCAGGCTTGCAATATACAGCTGGCCTGGCTTTACCTGAGTTTGGGTGGGTGGGAAGGGGGTTGTGCGGGGATAGCACGTCCAGCAAGCCAAGCAGGTTATAACATTTCGGTGCTTATAGGACAATCAAGGACATCAAAGCCGACTAGTGCTTAGATGGTCGTGAGGTGCAATTAGGGATAAAAGTGGAAAAAGGGGCAATTTTAAAGTTGTGCCGTGGCGCAGAGGAATTCAACTGTCAGTAAAAAATAATAAGTCAAGCAAGAGCGTCAAATCGGCTGCCCCACCACCGCCACCGCCGCCGCAACTACCACCACCAGCATCATAATCATAATCAGCGATACCAATACCATCATCATAACCAAAAACGCTGGGTGAGTGTTTCAGAGTCGCTATAGTTTAAGCATATTCCTCAGTGAGGTCAGGCGTGGTTACCGGCAAGTACAAATCGATTTTTTTATAAAAATCAGATGCCCTCGAGCATGCTTTTACGCAGAAATAGGTTTTATCCGGCGTACTACTATGACTGAAATACTGCTATCAGAGCAAATCCGGCCTTTGAAAAGCGAGCAGTTTCCTCACATGATACCAGGCCTTCGGACGAGGACGGTATGTGTCGGCTGCAAGTAACCTCGGAATGGGTGTAAGTTTTCCGTCGTCAGTACAACATAGATAGGCCTCGTCCTTTTGGGAATTCGGTCACCCTATCCATAGACTGCCATCGACACCTGAGATGACACTGGACTCGACGGGCAGCATCCTTTTGCCCGAATTCCAAGGACCCTGCCCATGCGAAGTCTCCTCCAATTCCGCATTGTATCGCGTCCAGAACTGGTCGGCCGTTGACTCAGTTCGCAGAGGCAGTTTTTACAAGCTCCGTTTATAAAGCTGCCTTGGCTGAAAAGCTAATCAAATATTCAACAACCGTTGGCGGCTTCTGCAACAAGGTAGAGGTATGCAAATTCATATTCGTCTCTTTCAGATAACTCCCATTAAAATGCCGTTCCCGTTGTGCTGTCAGATGAGAGGCCTCATTCGCGAATTAGGTGACCAGGTTGCGATTTGGGACCTGCATGGCCTTTAAGAGGATGGCCCTCTGCTTGAGTCCCAGACCTTGGATGATGACCACGTGAGGGAGCAGAACGCAATAGTAAAAAGAGCAATCGTATTTCGGCGGCTGCATTTGTCATTGGTTCCCGCTTCGCCGAAGCTCGGATAGCTTTGGAAGGGCCATG
The DNA here is from genome assembly GCA_017591395.1 of Schistocephalus solidus. NCBI lineage: Eukaryota > Metazoa > Platyhelminthes > Cestoda > Diphyllobothriidea > Diphyllobothriidae > Schistocephalus > Schistocephalus solidus. The sequence goes on along the minus strand of WEDG01002087.1, from coordinate 204,926 downwards.
TCTGATCCATGCGCCATTAGATTGCAGTGATACTCGAACACTCGGGGGTGCAACCCGAGGGCTTGAACGCGCAGTCACTCTCATCAATGGTTTCGTGTCATTTTGGCTGAGCTCGAAAGTATGCATCAGTTGCTTGAACGTGGAATGTACTGAGCTATTCTGACTGCAGGAGACCTCCATGTTGCCGTGTAGTTGAGAATCTACACACCACGTATGCGGTGCCATGACGACGAGCAAACGACAGTTGAGAAGTGTTTACTAACAGGGGCAATACAGAAATAAACGGTTTTGGCTTATTTTCCATCATTTGCCACTGTTACACAAACCATAGGCAGCAAACCAGAGTCCAGCACCAAACCCAGTTCAGTGCTCATTGAACAACGCCCTCAGTAGTGGACTGCTGGCCTTGCGTCATGTCGACTGACATTGCAGGTGCATGATAGTGGTGCGTACACCGGCCTATCTCGCTGCCGTTTTTGGGCGGCTGGTAGTCTAGAAGGACGTTTAGCAGCCGAAAAATGTCCAGTTATTGGGACGGGAAGAGGTGGCGCAGTAATGCAGTTGATAGAAGCGGACAGTGCATTGTATCGCAGGCATCATGGTTTGTGGAGGCAGATTAACTTGTCCAAAAAAAGACAAGGGAGATTGGAATGGCAATTTCCGGCTCATTAGCCGCCATCAGTCAGTTACACCCCCAATCCCCCGGATGATGCACCACTCGAGGCTCGAACGCGCGACCTGCTGATTCGAAGTCCCACACTCTAACCCACTGCGCCAGGGGCTCGTTGTCTTGCTGGCTTTATTTTATTTATTTAGATCGGTGAGCGTTCATCAACGAATTACGGTTTGTATATCGAACGCTTCAACTGTCGTACCATACGTTAGGGCCGCAGACGCAGCATAGTCCACGTTTTGGTCTGCCCTCGTTTGACCGGAGCCTCACCGAGTTGTAACCGACAGCGAACGCAAACACGGTCACGTAGCTATTGCCGAAGATTCGCTAGCTTCAGCTGCAGCTTAGGGATTCTGCCCCGCAAAGTTTCGTTGGACATCATACTGTTGCTGGAATATATTTACCATAAGCGCTCTCAAGTTCCCAATGTAGAGGGTATTCCCATCTAGAACAGCAGAACCTTTCACTTTCAAAAGACTGACTCAACGCCCAGCATGTAAGGTATGACGTGCAAGGGGTGAGTGGCGTAACAGCAAGTTTTACCTAGTTCTTTCAAGATTGCCTCCTTGGTCGAGCAATACAAACAAAGAACCATGAGCACTCGAAGTTGCCGAAAACGCAAAATCTACTTGGTACGGAAGTGGTGATTATCAGTAATGTAGCACTAATGCCATTAAACTGGATGCGTGTGAATGTGATCACGTGCGGCATATCCTCAAGTCGACTTCTGAACACTTATGAGAGCCACTTGAAACCCCCTCGGCGACTATCGCCTCATGCTTCTAATCTCAAGTCAAACTGCACCAGCCATGCCTTGTTCTGTTAGAGCTGGCAACAGTTCTTCCATATGTCCATGCACGATGAGTCATAAACGAAACGGAGGCCTTGGAAGTCAATGTTGTTTCGAAATGTTGTCAATGTTGTTTCGATGCACACCTCTATCGAGTGATAGCTCAATAGACATGCTCTCAGAGGGCCCGCATCACCAGAACTAAACAGTAATTTGGTCCAGTAAACTTTATGCGATTTCCAGTGAAAGTTAACGGATAGCACATTCGAAGTGCGGCATTTTAGCCCCTTTTTGAAGCTATTCATCGCAGATCTGATTGCATCAGCCGCTAAGGGCAAAGTTTTCATTTCTGGAGTCGTCTTGAAACTCCCCCTTGTCCCAAAAAACCTACATCGTGTGAAATCCGTCAGCGGTTAATTAGGACAATGGTATCTCAGTGAGAACACTGAATAGAATTGAGACTGCGATGCTCCCGGCTGGTAACTGCATTATTTACCGCCAAAAAGGGCCAGTGTGCAATGAGTGAGATTTCTAAATGTCGTCATAGCGATTTTTTCAAGTTTCGCGGCGCGTGGCGAACGCGAATGAAAATTCTCCAACGTCCTGCGACGGTCCGCATTCCCGTGTTCACCCCCCCCCCCCCATGACTACGTCCCCATACTGTAGTCGACGTCCAGAAAATTGCCGAGTCAAATACGTACTTTATTCACGCCGAAGTAACCAATAGGCTTCTTAGTGGGGCAGGCGTCAACGCCAGAACTTGAGCCTGTTGGTCTCTTCAGCGTTTTCTGAGTACACTTAAAAGTGACTACAAGGAGCACTCCTGTGTTGTATTCGTGCGAACTTGCTTGGAGGAATTAACGTCCTCACACTTGTAATGCCTCCAACGTGGGCGAGCGCAAACCAGACGCATTAAATGAGAAGGTAAAACCGGCCATTGGTCATCTCCTACGATCAAATGTTGGGCGTGGGCAGTGGGGGGGGGGCAGCAGTCAACGTAAATAAGCATGTTTATTTGCGGGGACCGGGTGACTCGGAGATGACCTTGAAAATCGGAGCCTGCAAACCCCTTACCTTTGCTTGTAGTGCAGACGCTGGAGGCCGAGCGTGGGCACTAGACCACAGGAGCTGGGCTGTGCCGTAGACAGTGTCATTCGTTTAGGTTCCCAGTCCTCTCCAGTCGTTTGCTGGACCATCCCGTAGTAGATTATCTGCAAGGTATAAAATGAAGAATCAAAGTCTTGAATCAATAAAAGAATGTTTGAAGGTCAAAACATCTAACCAGAGGAATCAATGGGGGGGGAGGCAATAGCAAATGTCTAACCGAAGGAAAGTGCTTGAGTTAATTAAAAGCTGTTTAACAAAGGATAATATATCGATTGGTCACACCATGCGGTAGGTCGCTGAACACTTCTCTGCGTCTGTGCAAAATTTCGCAATACAAAGTTCGACTGCACGTTCGAAAGTAGACTGAACATCGTAACACCTGCCTGCAAGCTGATGGTTTCAGTCGTGATAGGATCCTTCACCGATCTAGTTACTCAAACCTGGGATTGAGTATGACTGGCTGACGCAAGCTAAAATGCCAGAAATGGCCATCCCAGGTCTCCCCACCTTGGAATTGAAAGTGATTAGATAATCAGGTGTCACCAGCCGAGGTTCCTTGAAGCCAGATGCGTTGCTGCATAGACTGTTAACTCTTATGAGGGTTATTAAAGCTATGCATCTAGAGCCGACAGGGGTCAAAAAACTACCTACAGTTTATCTGGTAAGTGACTTTGCTACCGACAGTTGAGTCGTCAATTTCGAGAATGTCCGCTGTATGTTACACAGTAGGGTGGTGCAAGGACGATGACTTGTGCTGGATTATAGTGAAAGCAAACTTTTACTGTATCTACCTCACTCTCTGTTCGGCTCCCCATTTAGGCCTGGTGTCCAGACAGATTAAAGAATATCGGAGATGGGAACTTCGATACCACTGCTAATATGAACGCCTGCTAAACCTCCCCCTCCTAATCTTTCTAGAGGTTATACTTCTAGCTTGGAATGGGAACAGTCTACAAGCAACTGTTGCACTTCGGTAGGCATGAGCGAAAACGCCCGCGCTCCGGTGATTTCTTCGGTTGGAAAGCAAAACGCCTTGCACCAATACTTTTCAGTCATTTGCACAGCCTCAACAATAGGATCATCTGACCCAGCACTACCGGAATCGGTGGCAGAAAAAAAGGATCAGGCACAAGGGAAACGCATGGAAAAAGTGGGTCTTGTTTATGCTACGTCAACACCTTAATGCCATCGATGCCTAGAAGCCCTGTTCGGAGGCATTTCAGCCAAGTAAGCAGCCCTGCCCGTAAAAACACCGTGCTTTTTACTTAACAAACATAGGTAGGTCTATCCTCAAAACAAGTTATCTTTCAGTTTAAAAAAGGTTTTAGGAGACTTTTTAATACCGTACAAGGTCCCTTCAAATCGCATTGTAACTGTCCGTTTCTTAACGCCCTTCTTTAAGCATACAAAATAAGCACCATCCATTGCAAAATTTTATGAGAGTTATATCATATCTTCTTAATGGGATAGAAAAATATACTATATTTTTCAAACTGAACGCATAAAAATTATAGATTGAAAATCTATAAAAAAATACACGGCACTTCGGTAGCAATGATTTCGTTTGACCCAATTGTAAAAACCTCAGCGGCCTCCGTGGGATTCGAACCCACGATATAGTACAGCTAAAGCTCTAGCCAACTGAGCTACGAGGCCCCACCGGGAGCCGTCCGCTTAATCACAATTGGGTCAAGTTACCCTCCCGCAAGTGGGTAAAATGAATTATTAAAATCAGTCAAAATCCCCCTATTAGTTATGTTTCATCAAATACGGTTTGTTCTGGTGGCCGAAAAGATGTGTCAGCAAAATCCCGCATCCTGGCGAGGAAGATAATCAATATTAAAAATCCCGCCTAATCGAAAAATGCATTTCAAAATTTTGATCAACCTTGCAGGAGAACAGTATGCTTTAAAAAAATCATACATAAACATCGCCTCCCGCAGACTTAACGCTTGAACAAATTGTATCATTCAGGTTTATGGAGGAGCTTCATTTTTCCGAATACTTCGAAACTTACCCGCGTTTGGGGTTTAATAAACAGCACGCTGTAAAGTTTCTATTTAATAAAAAAATTGCCCACACTTTACAATCATTAAAGAAGTGTCCTAAAAACTTCGCATTTTGGTTTTAAAACAGAAGCCACCTTAATCGGCTTGTAGATACGGTTGTACTTGAATAAGCACTACACGGTCTTATATATTTTTGAAACCAGAAAGCATACTTTCTTCTAGTAGATACTTTAAAAATAGATAAGTCGCACCCAAATGCATGGAACGAGGATGTTTTCAAAAAATTGTGTTTTATGCAAGAATCGGAGAGGAATGGCTGCCGTTTTTATGACGGGTCGTCGGAAAGACGCACATTAAAATGCCAACATCTTCGCTTGCCAGCACTATTACAAGCTTATGCAGTGCACGCCAATCACCTGTTACAACTATACTCTAATATTTTTTCTAACAGAAATAACGTCTCGGAGTTTCAGTTAACGTTCCAGTAGGATTAGTAAAATAAAAAACGATAAAATGGGAAGAAAATCAAGCCTGCAAAGCTTTCGAGAACCTTTCAAGGGGAACGAATTTCAATGGTATATCACTCCCTGAAACGCTCGAGAACCTCGCTTAAATGCAAAAAATTACTGATTGGTTAATTTTGGAATCAATTGTTTACTACTGACTTCTCATGGATTTGCACTCAGAATTATTGTCTAAACAGTCAAAAGATGTCTGCCCTTTCGCCATCGGGCGCCAGGCAAACAAGGTTCAGCCAAGGTGCGAATATTTAGGCTGAGAGACAAGAGCAAGTCTCCAGGCTGATTGTCGAGGCAGTTGGCCTTAACATGGTTGTCTGGAGTACAAACTTCAGGTCACACAGGTTTGAGGTCGAGGTAGAACCGATTGACAACTGCGAAGATGCACGACCCAAATATGCTAATTTGCCCACTCATTCAATGCATTTGCAGTTCTCCATACCTGCTTAATTATGCTTTGACAAAGCCTGTTGTCCAAAGCAGCAGTCTACAGCAGTAAAAAAACCAGAGTTCTGCTTACGACGTCTGAAGGTTCCGCGGAAGCGCAACGGGACGCCTACCCAAAGACTGTCCTTTTCTCGGTAGTTCGAGACATCAGTCAAGTCTTGATGGTGATGAAAAAATCGATTGGGGAAATAACAAAAATAGGACCATGGGAGAAGGTTCAGACCACACGTCAGTTCGAAGGTCGTAGTCCGAAGATGTCTACTGTATGCTCCACAGAAGAGTGGTACAGGGACGGTGACTTGCGTGCAAATTAGTCTTAAGTGATAGTAGACTTGCACGGCATCTACCGCACTCTCTCTCTTCCCTCACCCGCCTGTGCCCAGTGCCAAGACAGTCAAGAATACCGGAGGCGGGGTCAGGTGCAGATGAATCATATCCAACCATAGCCATAAAATGACAACAGTGGGTGGTGCGGCATGAGCCTGCACCTACGCGTGCCCGTGTTGGGCACGCGCACCTCCATGTGCGGCATTTTTTATGGAACCTAATCCCAGTTAATAATAACGCCTGTCGCACCCTTATTTAACCCCCCCCCCTGTGTTGGTTCAGCGCATCTACCACGCGGCTCGTTTATGGGGCAACACACACACACCAGTGTAGTCAAAGTGAGGCTTGCCAACTCCCTGAGGTTGACGTTCATCGTCGCATCACCTAATGTCGGAGGAGAGGGCTGGTGAGTCGCGATCTCAGAGGCCATGTTAGCGTCCTCGATAGGGACTTCTGCATGTGGTTTGCAAGACATGTGTGCAGTCAGATCACACACACACACACACACACACATTGGCCCCCAAGCTCATACTAACACAAACGTCAGGCAAAGCAGCAGTCTAAACTAACAATTATTAGGCTTACTCTTTTGCATGAGAAGAGAGCTTGAACTTAGTTAAGATCTGGGTTACTGTTCACTAAAAAGGCATATAACAGAGGAGCACTGATGCACTCTTCGAGAAAATGAGGTGCGCGTGTTTCACCGTGTCTATGTACAATTAAAACCGAAGTAAATAACAATTTTACGGATAGTTAAGCACATGTATATTCTGCAAGTAGGCGGCTAAGTGAAGCAGATGTTAAATCAATCCTTCAGTCACGAGATGGAGTTTATAAAAGATGCTGAAGGAATCTTTAATTTTTTTCCGAATTTAGTGCGGTTGACAATGATTCGACAAGATAAAATCCTTGTCCATACACCTTCCAGCACTGTGGTGGTGTATACTTCGTTCAATACTGTCTGGACAGACAGGGTGGGTAAGGAAGCCTTGTATGACCCCCTAAACAGGACACGAGAAAAGGAACCGTTCACAACACAAGTGGCTTTGCGCTAAATTCCGCAGAAATAAGTTTTAACATTCAGGTAAGGTTTAGAAAGAAGTTTGGGGTAAGGTTTAAATTCGAAGTTAAGGTATTATAGTGTTAACTGTAGGATTTCGGCTTAGGGTAGAGCTAGGGTTGCAGTTTGGTTTTAGGTTCCGGTAATTTGTATTTTCAAGACACAGGCATATTTCTTCTTCCTGAAATTTACTGTACGGTCACCTATTTTAAGCGGGCGTGGCGGTTCCCCGTGCCGTGTCCTGTTTAGGCGGCCATACAATGTATCCCTACCCAGTAATGAATTGGTTTATGGTGGTGAAGGAAGCACGCGCAGCCTTCGCACATACCTCATGTCCCACTTGCAAAACAAAGTCAGGAGATTGGTGTGTGGACGCAGGGGTACACAATGGTAAAGCAAGGCACATCTGTTCTGGGATCTCCACTAGAAGACAGCTGTCATGAGGGCCACAGTAGGAAGATGCACTTGTAGCTTGACCCTATTCTGGTGAAAGATTGTACTATCCTGCCAGTTGGTAGCCTTTCAGGTCATGTAAAATTGCATAGAATTTACTTTAGTGGAGGGGGGAATCACTGGACTGCCATGGTGTAAGCTACCTCAAGGTTGACCTCGCGCCTTTTCACTTCGTTCACGCCGGACTTACCACCAAGAAGAGCGTCTGGAGAGGATCGTATCGGATGCAAGGGCCGAATGGACGTAAAATTTCTAACAAGGAGGTGCCAAAAATCTGCCTGGTTCTGTTTAGGTCGAACGTAATGGCCGGTTTCCTTAGCATAACCCAACTTGAGTAAACTTGACCTCTAAATGTTGGGCAAAAGATGTTTTACGAAGAAAGTTCGCGAAAACTTGCTGCCCAGATGAATCCATTCATCATGCCTCAATCGCCACGATGGGTTACAGAGCCTATTCCGAGCTAGAGCGGCTAGCATGATAGCAGGTCCAAGATAAGAGTGGACCGTGGTCTGCCATTGAACGTACACACGACCAAACTCAATAGCTCTATTGACAGAACCGAATAATATGTAACGCTTGGGCATTAACAAGGTTGAAATCTGAAGTAAACAGGGAGGGGATAGTGGTGCCGGCACCCGACCAGGCAGAATTTATGTCCAAAAGGCAGTAGAAATCGGACAACTGTATTTCCTCTTGATATAACCTTAAAGTGAAGCCAACTTCCTGGTTGTAGTAGCATAGCCCGGACTCTAAGCCCCTCAGAGGCCACTTGTCCATGTAAGATTAAAGTCAACTTGTGCAAACTAGGTTATTCCGTATCTAGTCCGGCGCTGTCGAGCTAAGGTCCGAGTTTCCGATTGGTATAACGGCAGTTTCGGCTTTGCCCATTACTATCACAGTATGAGTTCTGGCTGCGATTTGAGGGCTTTGGTCACATGACTATTTAACCTTTTCACACATACACACACGTTTCAAAAGCCTTTGAAACCGCATGATGCTTCATATGCCCAAAAACTCACCAATGATCTACTAAGCAATGCACAGAGTAGGGATCGTAGAAAGGCACCTTAAAGTATCACTTTGGTTAAAATCTTCAAAAATGACGTTCAAAGTTCGCATTGAAGGGTAAGTAATATTTGGGTACCACATCATTGGAAAGATGGTTACATTGAATGATGTCTTAGAATATGGTGTACCCTAGCAACTAGTCGTTCCTTCTGGCCAGCACTGTTGAGTAGAAGGGTGAAACTTTGAGTACAACACACGGATTACCTTCATTGATCCATCACTGTTAAAGAGACGAATATCATACGCCGGCTTCCAAAGGCAGCGTGTCACCACGTAAGTGATTAGCATCTCAACGGGCCCATCTTCGCGCGGTTCAATGAGGACACTCAACTCCCTAGAAATGAATAGAAACCAGATGTTAACTGTCAGTTCCATTCATTTGCAAGCCATGGTGGAGGGCGTTGAAGGTGAGGGGTGGGGGAGGGAATATACTTTCAGATAATAGTGATGTAATATCTGGAAAATAGCGGGATGGCAGAGATCGGGCTTCGGAGAACGTCGTTTGAAATCACACGAGGCGAGCCAAACACTGCCAGCTTTAACAAAAAATCCAAATGAGTCAATACTACTCTACACATGGGGCAGGACGATAGCGGTGTTCACCGAAAGCAATATGGGGATTTTTTTACCGGTCGGGCGCAAGTCAAACTCTGATTGCACTGCCCGGGAGACGATAGTGTGCGGGTCTAGAGTTTAGTACGCGTAGGGCTCATCTAGGGACTTTGGTGCGTCTGCATTTGCAGCAAATTTCTGTTAACTTTTTCGCGTCGGTCCGTAACCCGAATAACTGACACATATGTTGCTTGGCGGGGAGGGGGCGAGGGGAGCTTGGTGGTGTGTTCTGGCAATATGGCGATTAATGTGGCGCATATTACGAAGGACAGCGAGTTGATAATTACACGCCACCAGGGTGGAATTCCGACTATCTGCGGAGGGGGTGGCGTTTGCCATTTGAAAGTATTTGGCCCCCTAGGGATGGCAGTAACTTATGGATTTAATCCTACATTTAATCCTACTGCATTCAAGTAAACATATATTTTCGGCTTCTAGCAAATGTTTTCAAATTTTTGTTCGCCTGTCTTGACCAGATCTGATTTGCCTTGACCAGCCAACCACGTCCAAACGTCAATGGTTGACTGTTGGAACCAAAGTTTAAATCAGTCGTCTCGGAGGGCAATTATGGTCTAGCACTGATGGGGCAGGATTCAGGTTAGAAGATCCGTAAAACACGGTTATTTCAGTAGAAGAAAGGGAAGATCTTATCAGTTCATTGTTTGTAGACTCGTTTCCGAGGTCACACTCCTAGACCTTAAACGAAGATTTTTGAAATTTCCGGCTTTATGCAAACCGGTAAGTTAGTTTCTTGTCATTACGGCGGTCAGTCTAACTCTTTATCCGGCTTCCTCCCACGCATGTGGGGTAAGGTTTTGTGAGTACGAGATGAGTGAATACTCTCAGCATAAATATGACATACAAACAGGACATAATTATTTGAACTAGCATAATGGAGACTATGTAACTGTGATCAACACGTTTCTGACAGCAGATACTGACTCAGAGCGTACATGTGAGTGAAAAATAGGTGTGTGTGTGGCTCTGGCTGTAATAGAAATTTAATCAATCTGGAATCACTCGATTCGTGACGGTTAGCATGCTTTCCCAAATAAAGCTCCCCATTTTCACCTGCCATTCGCTACCAGGCCTAGTGCCCTGAAATTTGGGATAAGATGGTGGCTCTTTGCTGGTTTCCTCCGTCTGTTTATGCTGAAACAACCGACTTGAGGGCACGACCCGCAAAGTACGACTGCGTGGCCTTAATAAATGAAGGTGTTTCAGAGGCGGAGGCAAGAAACCTCCCCAAAACTTGCCCCAACCACCTAGGCGCGTATGTTTAGTGCAAAGAAGTCGATCAATAGGAAGGAGGGTTTTAGAATACCACTAAATGATTCATTTCCCGCTAACAACTCAGAAGCTTTATGAGTGGAGAAACGAGAACGGTAATACTGTCCAACAGGAGAAACAGAGAGGAGTACGGCCTCCAAAACGTACGCGGTACAGTTTTGATCACCTTTGGTCTGCCAGGCGTCGATTATGTCGCGAGTGGCAACTATTCCACGCGAGCTTGAACCATCTTCGCCTCCAGCGGTGAAGACTGCATGTAGGATGGTCAAGAACCACTTCCATGTGTTGACGGATGGCGCAGAGAAATGTTTGAGTTGGCTTCAGGGTAGAGGCCAGCAACTCTGAGATCATGAGGTGGACGACAGAGAAGGTGACAAAACCACCTCAGTCATCTTTCTCGAACTGCCCAAACTAGCCAAAAGGTGATGCCGCAGGGAGTGCGGACTGTTCCATTTGGAGCGAATTCAGTGTACTGCATATACTCCTGCATTCAAAACAACTGGACGATGGCTGGAACACGCGGGTCATTGTGGCTATGGAAATGCCACGTCGAGTCCCTAGATATTTTCTACGAATTGTGAAAACCTTGCGACCTACGTCGACTCGACAGAAGCTGTCGTCATTCCTCTATCCATGCGGCAGCACCCTTGTCGCTAGCTAGTTCACACTATCTACTCCTTCAAGTTTCCAAAAGCTTATTTTGAGGAGCGAGTTCTGCCGGTCAGAGATGCCAGATTTCCAAAATAGCGGCATATCAGTCCGATCAGAAACCTTGCCAAAGTGCGGTTTCGAGTATTTCCCTGCAATTCGAAGAACGTCTCGGGTGTTTCTACAAATGCCGGCGTATTTGGAAGCTCATCCAGGCGATGGTGTGTTCACAGGAGCTACTGGCAGTCGTATTCACACGTAAAGGCGGAGCACACGGTCCCCATATCCCAGTGAAACGCTATTCAAGTAGCCAAGTCCAGCGAACGAGGTTATGTTAATAGCCTTCTTGAGCCTCCAAAAACAGCTCGGACAGACCGCCTCCGCGGGCGTACGGAGATAGCGACAAACAGAACGAATTAGGGGGCTATCACACGAATGATTCGCCTTTCATTCGCAGAACGGCCTACCCTGTCATTCATAAAAAGGGAATAGCTGGTAGCTAGCGCCGCCGGTGGTGTGATAGCCAAGGACGTAGAGCAATCGTCAGGCGGGACGAGTTATGCCTCAATACCACGGTGTGATTACAAGAAATTCTAGAGTGCGACCAATTGCGAGCACCTTCGTGATTAAAATTTACAAAGCCAAAAAGCAGCAATAGACAAATTAGTAAGCCATCTCCACTCACACAGGCTGTTTACTGAAAGGAAAGTTCAGAAAGATTAGAGATTCAGATGAAGTCTTAATGAGGAAAAATTTGGGAGGGGAGAGTTTAAGTTCGAATAGCTCATGCAGCCGAGGGGCTGAACTCCCTCCCCTCCCCTCCCTCACGGAGCAGTCACCGTTGAGATTCGAACTCGCTTCCAACCGAAATAGCCTTCAGCTGCGCTGCTGACCTGTGCAGGTGGTGTTTCGCAAGCGGATGCCAGATCAAGATGTCTATTAGTTGGGTCATAGCCTTAATGTCGTAGTTTATACTGTTGATATGAGGTCCGGTCATTTGACTGGTCAAAGATCTCCATGCTATCGAAAGCAAGATTAGCTTTCTAGAAAGGAAGGTTGATTGACAAACAGGGGAGGTTTTTTCCCCCAGGAGGCAGATCGTTTTGAGCCATTTTAGTCTGAAACTTGATTACTGTTCTCACTTCAGAATATGATACAATTGCTGGAACAAAGAAGTTTAATGGCCTGTCTTTTCGGATTTTCACTCGAACCCAGCATCAGACGCAGTCGCAGAAAAGGATTAACTTCGCCGCAACTGCACTTCAACCGGCCCGATTCGAAAGCAGTTTACTATATCTTACTTTTGGTCTCTGTGTGCTACTCTGAGTTTGTCGAGTAAACCCGTAAAGCAAGGCAGTACACGCCAATACATCGGCGTTTCTCCAGTTGGCCAGCATTCCTCAGCAAGGCCCCACGGAGCATCTATTGGTTGTTTAAAGCTTTTTGGGACACATTGGACTTCCGTTTTTCTTTTGTTCTTCTCACTATGACAATCTTCGACACGACGCAGCAGCACGGACATCCATTGCAGCTAAACAGGAATCGCTGGGGTCTCTACAGCTTCCGTTTTTCGTTCACCGTGCTGAGGGCTATCCCGCCAGTAAAACCGGGTTCACACGCCACTCTATTCGTATACCAAACGCACTTATCAACAAAGCGAAACTTGTGTGTTTCATCTGTTTACCTTCCAGCTTGACGAAAGGCAAGACGGTCTATCGCAAATTAGCTGCTAGCTTTGGTGTAAACGAAGCTCTTCGGTGGTCAGCGCTGATTGGCCAATTAGCTAGGGGGTTTCGACCGTTAGGTGGATTCTATGGTTTCGGTGTAACTTTGAACCATTTCTTCCTAAGAATTTGCGCATGCAGGTAAACGGGTTGACAACAGCTTCAAACTCTCGATGACTAAGTTAAGTTTCATGGAGGGCAGTCTTCACGCTTTGTATTTGGCGTAGACGTTTAATCGACATCTGAATACTTTGGTAAAAAGGAGGGCAGACGTGAAGGTTCAATTAAGTTATCGTTTAAAGCGTTCTGCAGTCACAGCGTTCAGTTAAAGTAATGCAACTGACCGACAAAATTTTCAAAACAAAAACAATAAAACATAAAAAATCTGCACGCAGATTTTGAAGGACTACCAGCACTTTTGATTAAAAGCCAGGCGTCTAGTGTCAACTGGCAAATTGTTGATACTCGGCTGCTATTTTTGCTCCCCTCATTCGTTCGTGAACATTATTCTGTTGCGATCCGAGCCCCTCTTCCGTGCATTTGCAGTCTTTTTGTTTGGTGTTGAACCACAGTGCGTGGACCTGGGACCTCCCCAATCTTCGGTCTTCTTGACTGTCTTGACACCGGGCTCAGATGGGGGCGTGGAACAGACAGTGAGGTAGATGCAGTTCAAGCCCACTCTCACTATAACCCAGCATAAGTCACCCTCCCTGCACCAACTGTCCTTGGAGTATACGGTGGACATCGTCGGTCGATACAAAAGCAAGCTTAGTTGATCATGTCCCTCTTGTTCACGGGCAATTTGGCTACCTGAAACATTGCAATGGAGCGCCAGACACGAGAATGTGAACTCCCTGCACTACTGGCACTGAATTCCAAGGTGAAACTGTTTCCATGTCTTAACCCTAAATCCCTTAGAATCTAACGCAGTTATTAGGGAAGACCCTAGTCAACACGACCGTCAGGCCCGGTTCCGTGTAAGATGAAATGGGATGCCAGTTGGGACGATAGTTGGCAGGGATGCCTTGTATGGCCGCCTAAACAGGACACGGAGAAGGAACCTCCTGGGCAGCTTGCAATAGGTTGTCTTGCGATAAATGTCAGGCGGGGTAAACATACCCTTATCTTAACCATAAGAATAGCCCTAGCATAAAACTAAACTGTCAACTTAGCCTTAACTCTACCCTTAGCCTATAACCTCCAGTTAACACGATAATACCTTTAACCTTTAGCCTAATGATGACCCTCATCCCAACTCTGACCTTAACTGTAAAGTTAAGCCTAACACTCACCTTAAGGATAAAATTAGTGCTCCGAAATTTGGTGCAAAACCTTATGAATTGTGGGTAGCTCCTCTTCCCGCGTTCTGTTTAGGCAGCCATAAAAGGCATCCTTACCTTCTTCTGTTTCAAGGCAAGAGCTTGACTGCCGTACAAATAAAGCCATTTCCCCTTGCTCATTTGTCCTAGTTAAGGACGCCGTTTCCTGGACACACTCCCAAGTTTGCAAATGAAGTTCTCTCGTGATACTAAATTCTTTTAGCCTCAATGAAACCCGCGTGCACTATGATTAACTGTTTTTCCGGAAAATTTTGTTTATTCTAGCATAAAATCCCTGCTTGCGCTGAACCCTAGCTGGACGCAAGGCTGTCAGAGTATCCTCACACTGAGTTTGTTGCGTGTAGCTGACAACTCACCGCTTGACTGAGCAATTCCTGAAGAATAACAAACACCCGCGGAGACCGGAAAATATGAGCGAGGGGCACGGAAGCCCAGGAAACTAAAGTGACATCTCCCACGGGGGACGAAGAAGCACAGAATGTGAGACACAAGTGTGCCAGGAACAAGACATCCCCTAGCACCGGCGCGGCCGACTGACTACTAAATACTATAAAAGTACCTCATAGCATGCTCTTCCTGTCGTTTCTCCAGATCAGCCAACTCCTTCTCGATCTGCTCCGTACGCTCCCGCATGCGCTCGAGTTCCTCCTTAGTGGAAAGCAAGTTTGTATCAAGCCTCTCTGCTTGGTCCTCGTAGACATTGAGGAAACGTTGAAGCGTGTCCATATGCATGGGATCGAATGGATTGATGTTGCGCGAGCCGAACTGTAACCAGGAACACAAAATATTATAGGTTACTGGCCAGGAAAATGCTATAAAAGCACAGTGATAGGACTGGAACCTTTCGGCTAGTAAGCTCGGTAAGGACGGTTCAGCGGTGCGGGGTTAAATTAAGGGGCAGAACCGGTGTGTAGGATATAACTCTCAATGGTTCATAATGTGCATGTAAATTGGAGCAAGGTCAAGACCGTAACTGCCGTTAGAGGCCAGAGCGCGGGTGCTCCAAAACAGTCCAGGGATTACAGTTGCCCCTCAAAATTTTACAAGAGCCAAAGGTGGAGGACTTCATGGGTTTAAGATGAAGAGGAGCAAGCGACCGCTACATGTCCACAAAGGGATTTCGGTAGGGATAGTTTACGTGCTTCCCCGGCTGGAACACGGAATAAGAAAGTTCTGTCATCTCCTGTGATAAATTCAAGGGGAATTAGGATTAGAGTTGAGGTTAAAGGTTTGGGTTAGGGTATTTACATTGGAATCTGTGCAAAAAAACCTGCATTACGGGGTTGCATTATCTATTCTCCTGTCCACCTGGAAGGAAGAAGCACATAAACGGTTCCTGTCGAAATTTTTCCGCCCAAGTTGCATGCATGCACAAATTCACAGTGTTCCACCGGTTATTAATCGGTCTACAGGACTATGAGAACCATTAAACTGCGAGCAGAGAGAGGGAAGCCATTTTTCGAAAGCATAATTCAAAATTTCCTAGCAAAAACTCTTATTTACCGTAGATGAAAATGGGTACGAAAAAGAGATAATTTCGGAAGATGGCAAACGATACATAGCGTCCGAAAACTACAACTGTCAATATCATTAATAATCGTCCGTGAATGAGTCGCAAAATTTGTGCCAGATTTGACTTTCCTTAACACGATTCCAGCATCGTGCGTAGACTACTTCATTCTTGTAGTTGAAATAAAAAGATGGGTAAAAATTAAGATATAATGAGCAAACTAGGCCAACGGATGTGCACGTAAGAAAATTCCCATGTGATTTAAGAGCAGAAAACACGGTGGATCAATTGCAAAGGCCCACCAGAAGAGGGGGAACATTATAAAATGCTGCTGGGTGCGCCGACGAGGTAGTTTGGTTCCAATAATATCTACTTATAGTTTGGAAGGACACAAAATCCACACGTTGTCCTGCATGAGCCAGCCGGTCACATTGTTACACAGCATTGGGGATAAGGAGGGCCGGAATTTGTTTACGTCTTCAACTGTGAGAAAACAGTCCAGTCAGTCGGGGTTTTTTATTGGCAGGACAGAAAACCCGTTTACTAGGACCCAATCATAAGTCAAACTAAGGGAAGGTATTATATGTCGACGATGGTCACACATCACGCACACAGCAGCGAGGTGTAAACAGTGTCTGCAGAAAAAAAACGTCACCCGTCGAATTGTAGGTGCTGCTTAAGCCGTAAAAGCTGTCCACCGGTCAGACTGCAAAAATGTCAGATAGTATAACAAGATAAAGAATATCCTTCAACCGCCTTCCTCCTTGGAATCTTGTTATAGTCTAGCGCAAGCCTGAGAACTGCCTGCGATGGCATGGGATTGCACGAGCTGAAGCTGTACGCGACGATTTAAGCGAAATAGTGAAACCTAGGACGCAGATGAAAAGGAGACTCCGTTGTCTTACCTGATTAGGGGTTGGAGTGTGAATCCAAGAGGCCATGAAAGTAAAATTAGTGTTGCAGCAATACAGTCTCCTCTCCAAAATTCGTGCCACTTAATCAGCTCACGACAAAGCTAAGGGAGGTACTACGTTCGGGGCCGATAGCAGACAGCCATCCCGATAAATTTTGATTTTTGGGTTACACACCAAATGTTTATATATATATATATATATATATATATATATATATATATATATATATATATATATATATATATATATATATATATATATATGTCCGAATCATCTGACTCCATGTCCTGCACTTAATAATTTCCGAAATTATTTCCTTGATTATTCTCTGGAGTCCATATACCAGAAACCACATAGAGAACGCTGGGGGACACACTGAGGAGACGAATCCCTCGTTGCTGCGTCACGCAGCAGCAGAAACATCGGCGAAACACGTGTCTGGGCTTTTAGCTAGTATCTACGTCGGAAGTACGGTATAACGTCTTTGCCATATAAGATTCATATTACTCGTAGTACTACTTGTTTGTAGAATGGGCATTACGTGGTTAGTCCACAGTGGTTGATTGTCTTCGACCCAGATGTTCATTGAAATTTCGGGTCTGACCCTAAAAAGTCATGTCCGAATCATCTGACTCCATGTCCTGCACTCTAATAATTTCAGAAATGTTTCGCTTGATATATATATATATATATATATATATGATATATATATATATCATATATATATATAAACAAAGCCAAAACAAGTGCGAAAGCACTCACTCAATGTGGTAAGGATCTCACTCGATCCCATTTGTCCGCCCGCCAGTTACCTACCGGCGATAAACGAACGTTGTGTCATAGGACACATGGATGGAATGAGTGTTACGCACTTGTTTTGGCTTGTTTATGTACCTCACTGCACAAGGCATATGATGTACTGATGATCGGTAATGACCGTGAAACAGCTGTCTGCGTCTTGCCTGTTGCACTCTTAGCAACATATTTGTGCTATATATATATATATATATATATATATATATATATATATATATATATACGATCCAGAGGACCGAGACGGAAACGTAGGCGAACAAAACTGGCTGTCAAAACCCGGGGACGGTTACGACTGACTGACGACGGAATGGCCATCCCAGTCTCCTTAGACTTCGTTGGTAATCATCTTACACGTATATAACCTGTCACTGCGCGATTACCTACAGGAATCCTAGATTATGCTCCGGGCCGCTGAAGAACGAGCATGTCCCAAAATCTGAGTGATGAGGGATCGTCTACCAAAATTATTTTCCTGATCACAACTTACAGGAAAACAAGCACATGAGGCCATGGTAGAGCGCCGGACATAACGCCGAATTTTTAACGAATCCGGAAATCGAATAGCAGGTCATGCAAACCGAAATTTTGAAATGGCTACTAAGCTAGAAATGGAATCCCAGTCCCACTTGCCTTTAATGGTATTAAGTTTTGCGCTAGGCAGAACCATTATGTATCCATTAGTAGAAACCATAATTGCATATGTTGATGAACGCTCACCGATCGCTAGCGGAACTCACTGGTCCCGCTTTGTTTCGAGGCTCACTCCTGAGCCACTACAGCAACCAGATAGCGGATAGTAGTAGAATAGGTCAATGAATATTGCCTGTAAAGACAAGGGTGACTGGAATGGTTTGAGTGTTTGACTTCTGATCAACGGGTTGCGGGTTCAATCCTCGGGTGGTGCACCACCTGGGGTCGGATATGACTGGCTGACGACGGATAACAAGCTAGAAATGGCCATTCTAGTCTCCCTAGTCTTTGCCAACAATATTCATCTACCTATTCTACTACTAGACGCTGTACGGTTGCTGGCGGAGCTCGAGAGTGAGCCTCGAGGCAGAGCGGGACGAGTGAGTTCTGATAGCGATCGCTGAGCGTCCACCAAAGAATGCAAGTCAATATTCCCGATCTAAACCGGCAAGACAACGAGCCCGTGGCCCAATGGTTAGAGCGTTGGACTTCTGATCAACGGGTCGTGGGTTCGATCCTCAGGTGGTGCACCACCTGGGGTGTATGACTGGCTGACGACGACTATAAGCCAGAAATAGCCATTCTAGTCTCCTCTGTCTTTGCCAGCAATATTTGTCTGCCTATAGAAACCATAATGTTCTCGAAATTTCGAAGACCCATTAGCAGACAGGACGGATACTTCTACCTCTGGAGACAACGTTATTGTCAAACCTGGTGATCGAAGGCTTGCAGGATGGGGCGGATTTTCACATACGAAGCGTGCTACGCGTACTTTACCTCAGAAAAACACACCCAATCTGACTGAGGCACCGGCCTTCGTCTTGACCTCAGTTCAGTCTGAATCGGAAGCCATCCCGGCTGTGTTAGAGATAGGTTATCAAAATTTTGGGTTGGCACCCTAAAAATCAATACTTTAAGGAACTGCGGCAATTTCGGTTGATTTACGTTTTTTCTGTGACTCCGCGCAGTCTGCTTTAATCTGACTGCCACTTTCTGCCAATTTTTGCATTCGGCATCTCACAGAGCAAAACATGAACTGGAACCTAGAAAAACCGCTTCTGCTTGGCCGCGCAATGTGTGTTGATGTGCTGTTTATTTTGCGTAAACTTAGATTGTGTGTTACCATCTAAACCAGGGTCACTGGGTCATAAAAGAACCCTCAGAGACACAGTGCTGCTCGCTTCATCGAGCAGATAGGAGAGGCTGTATAAACATGCCACACAGAACCATTTGCTCTGTGTACTGTCTGTAGCTACCTCCTCCTGGTACATTTCCACACACTGTCAAACAGAGCGCGGTCCCCTATCAATAGTTAAATTAACAGTTGATTGAAACAACGCTGTTAGCGATGACCGTGAGGGAAAACACATCCAACATGCTTGTGCTCATTCATGATGCATGACGTCAGTCCTTCCTCAGCCACACCCAGTCAGTTCTACATTCTGTCCTCATCTCACACTTTTCTCCATAAGTACAAGCCATTTTATGGAGAAAAGCTTTGTTGGGCAGATCGATGGGGTCAACAATTCGAGCACTTTTCGAGGGTGAAAGCAACAATGATACAAATGGCCACCGAGTGGACATTTTAAACAACAAATAAGGCTACCTCAGAAGCACTCCGTTCTGGCATCCTAGGCGAGGGCTCCGGCTCGACAGTCTTCTTGCCGTGATGCTTATCACTGTATGGTTGAGGCCCCGGTGACAGGGGTGGCAGGGCGGCTGCTATTGCGGCTTCACCGTCCGCCTCATTCTGCTTTGTCAGACCATCGGCGAAGGTGTCCAGCACAGCACGCTGTTTCTCCAGACGCTGCAGTTTGCCGGTGAGGCTGGCTGTCTGGCGCTGGCAGTGTCGCAACTCCGTCTGCAGGTCGGCGACGCTCTGCGACCAGGTCTCCTCCAGCTCGGCCAGAGGGCGCGTATTCAACATCACGTCGAGGATTGTGGCTGCGCCGCGCAATTCCACCCTAGGTGCAGCCAGAAGACCGGATTAAAGCCTAGGCCTAATTTATACCCTAATAATCCGCTGTTGCAGGTGCGAAAAGAGTTCAAATAGTAACAGTAAAGTCCCAGGCGGCGGGCTGAGGTGAATCTAAGACCAGGGAACAATGTGACACAGTGGTAGCGGGGCACTTACTGATCGTGTTACAGGACATATTCGTCACGTTGTATCTTAGGGCTCAATCTCGAAACTCTCCAGCACTCAATCACAATCGATAGGACAAAGAGCTCGTGGCTCAATGGTTAGGCCGATGGACCTCTAACCAACAGGTCACGTGTTCGAGACCCAGGTGATGAAACACCTGGGATTGGGTATGAATGGCTGAGGATAATGGCTAAGAAGCCCGAAGTAGGCACCCCAGACTTCCTTGTCTTTGTTGGTAATGTTCTACTGCCTATAATACAAGCAGTTTTGCGGCTGCTGGCGAGGCCCGAGAGAGAACCCCCAAGGCATAACGTGACGCAAGTACGTCTCGTTAGGAGAGTGGTGAGTCCCGCAGTACCACTATTAACATCCGTGGCCGCGGGTTCCAGCCTCAGGTGTTGCGACACACGGCTGGTGACGGCTAATTAGCCCGAAATTACCATTTTAGTCTCCCTTTCCTTCCTCGGTAATTATAATCTGCCCAGGAAATTTTATACGATTACATTTGCCTATCGCAAAGCAGATATAATTGTTGGAATGCTGCTAAGATAACCATTAAAATCAAGGGAGGCGGCATATATGCCAGTATTAATGGGGGGAGATTCTAATTGCTGCATTAGCCATGATGACAACTTAAACATAAATTCGGCAACAGGAGCATCGCCGATATTTTAAGTTCTACGTTTGCTGGCAGTTTTTCATATAAAAAATTCCGTACGTCAAGAGTATTGCAATTACATCTGGTCCCGTGTATATAGTTGCGATGGGTAGTGTTCTTTAAGACTGGTATGCGGTACGTGGTTTGGGGGCGATATAATACTGGAAGTAGGAATTGAGCATTTCATGAGATTAATGTGCTACGAAATCGCAGGTGAAACCTTTTAGTACAAGCGCTAATACGCTTTGAAGTAATGCGTACGAGAGTACAGGTTACTGGCTTCTATATCCTGTGAAAGCGATCGAATGCATTTAAAACTTAACTTGAGAAGATCTATGGATTGCCCAGGACGCAATGGAAACTTTAAGGAGGTGCTAAGTTGGTCGATGAAACCAGAAATGTGCTTATTTGATGTGTAGGATTCCTATTCCACTGCATTAATACAAACAGGAGCAGATTAGGTTAATGAATGCACATGCGGTATGATATGTGCACGGTCGAGTAGTTACGCCACCGTTTTACGGTCGCAGTTGGTAGCTCCTCCACACCACCGATGGTCGTATTAAGTGCGATAATGGCCCATTGACATCCTCGAGAATATGACGCTTTCAGAGTGGCCTCCGACGGCGTAAGTAGTCATGTGAGAAGCGCGCGGGCGAATATTTTACCCGGGGCCAGATCCGGTGGCCAGATCACGATCATCCCAACCAACACTGGTGATAAAAGTGTAGTGAGTAACGACAGGTAATGGACTCATAATGCAAACACTGCACCAAGTATGATCATCTGCGATGAAAGGGTAGTTGCTAATTTTGATCGGCTTAGTATGTTTTTAAAACTGTATACTATAAATAGGACGATGCTTATGCGTCGCCGTCTTTGATGACGAGCCTCGAGCATGAGTCCGAAAAGATGGGTGGGTCAGATTCTTTTTCCGCGATCACTTTCTCGCTTATATTATTATTGTTATTATAACGACGATTGATAGTGGCGTGCCCGGAAAGCTGTCTTCATTGGACGGAGAGTTGTGGCGGCAGGTTACTGCGGGCGGGCCTCTGTGAGCAATTATCTTGCCTCAGATTGCATGCGGGCGTTCGGCTAATTAAGCTGCGGGGACTGCAGTCCTAGGATGGAGTTACGTAACCGGATTGTTGTCATTAGACGGTCGCTAGGAGGCACGTCTCAAATTGCTCCAGTGGTCCGACAAGCCACCTCAGTACAGAAGAAGTAGATGTGATCACTGGAATATGAACCTTATTTACTCGAAGTTTCCGTTTTGGGCTCGAGCTCATCATCCAAGAGAGAATCATTTACGGGGTTTTAATGCATGAGGGGTCACGGTATTTATAGGACACAGTCGCCATACTTCCGCATGCCTATCAAGATTAAGGCTTCCCATTCATAAGACGG
The DNA here is from genome assembly GCA_017591395.1 of Schistocephalus solidus. Taxonomy (NCBI): domain Eukaryota; kingdom Metazoa; phylum Platyhelminthes; class Cestoda; order Diphyllobothriidea; family Diphyllobothriidae; genus Schistocephalus; species Schistocephalus solidus. The sequence goes on along the minus strand of WEDG01002087.1, from coordinate 182,719 downwards.
TTTTCTTTGGTGCGATAATTCCTTGATCGCCGGCATTCGAGTAAGTATCAGCCGAATGTTCATAACTCATGTTACATTATTATTATTACTCATTATGATTATTACTCGTTCATCTGGCTCACTAACACTGGCGGTGGAAAAATGCTAACCTACACGCTCCCCGCGTGGCTATTCACTCTGTCCAGACCAAGTGTCAGCAACAAATATGGAAAGGTATAGAGGTCATTCGCTAGTTAATCGACTGGAAGCCAGTGAATAATGACACAAGCAGTTCGCAGATTAGGCGACAGTCATCTCTCGCAAGATCTTCCGCCTCGTCGAACTTGAATGCGTGGTGACCGGGTCCTGTCCGATTAGCTGCGACTTGAGAGCTGGAGTCTTTTCTTTGCACTGCTGCCGCGTGTTCAGCCATTGGCGAACAGAACAAATTTCCAGTTCCTCCGAAGTAGTTAATTTGCCCGAATCTACACCGGAGCCGATAAAGCTTTCCAAACATTTCTTGTCATGACAGTGGGTCTTTGGTCTCAGTACCTCATCTGTACGAAACGATCGTCTGTTGGCAGCATATGGGTCGAGCAAACAAATAAGAACACGATGCTAGTAGCAGGTGCTGGTGGTGACGAAAAATCCAGTAGTAGAGTGGAGATAGAGTGTAGATAGAGTGGCGCTACTACAGCGTGAGTCCTACAGTTGCTGTTCTACTACCGCTCGATTCCTACCCTAATAGGGACTGGTGAAGAATCAGAATCAGGTTTGAAATATGCTGAATATATTGCGAAAATGAATTCCGAATTTAATAACGAGTAAGAAACAATTACTATTTAATAACACGTAGGACTGCTACGAATTGATCTTCATCTCTTTTCAAAACACTCCAGCAGTTTTCATCCAAGTGGCTCTGAAATAAATGTTGCGGAACTCAGCGATTTTTCTTAAAAATCGTAATCTTGCTACCTAACCCACTCCTCTCTATTTGCTGGGCGTACTGGACGGATTTGTGATTGCAACCCAGTCTGATTAACTTGCCGATAAGCTGTTCATTCGTCAGAATGTACTGCTGAGCCTACTACTTCGCGTTTAATTATAGAGATCAACGTCACTGCATCTCTCGTTTGTATTTAGAAGTACCTAACATCAACCCCCCTGACACAGTCCAAAGAAACGATAATTTTGCCTTGGATGACCATCGTTTTCTTCGTCAGGTGCATCTTCATCTAAAAGACGGTCATAATTGTACTTACGGTGCCCTGAAAATTCGGCCTCGTCGATTTGTATTGGGTTTTCCGGTGCTCCAGTCAGCTTGCCTCGCCTAATGACAAATGCCCTTTCGGAGCAGACTTCTCGACGGTAATCGAACTAGCCAACTACCGTATTTTGGAATCTCCCAATAAGTTTGGCACTTCGTCCAGTGACATTCTGTTGCTTTAGAGATAAACTAGATCCAAATTAACGGAGATTCAGATTACAGTGGTCGTCCTTTCAAATTGAAGTGTTCCTTCCCCTTTCTTACTGGTCGAACAGACTGACAACCCTTTCTTCTGCACGTCCATACCGGCACATTCTGTCCATGGACCTTCTTGCACGTGAAGGCCAGATTAAGAAGGAACCATTGCAGCCTGACTCTCAGTCCGCCAGTCAGCCACTACACACAAAAAAAAACACACATTGTGCTGACCACGCGATCCGAGTTATCCCGTCAGTTAGCAACCTTCCAAACCACGGCTTTTAGCGCACCGAAATAATTTCAAGCTGGTCAGATTGTTTATAGTGAAGAAAATGCACTGAGCCTTCGACCTCACACTCTCCCCCACCCTCACGATCAGACAACCGTCTGAGCCAGTGAGTTGTCTGATGTGGGAGTGGGCGCATTGGCTGACGGGTCGGCGTACCCGTCTTCGCGCGCCACAGCACGACATTGCCCCCATAACGCACACACCAGGATTCACTAAATCAGGGGATATGGAGGAGCCATCGCCGTCTGAATCCCAGTCCACTGGTCAGCCACTCAACACACACAGCACGGCGTGGTCTGGTGTAAGCGTCAGATTGGCAGCCTTCCAAGCCACGGTTGCTAGGAAAGCGTGATATTCTCAGGTACATGATGATAGTGAGGGTGTTGTCTATGCATTGGTGAAGGTAGTGTGCGCTGATGTGGCTTAGTCTCCAGTGGTTTACCACAGGTTTTCGTGGAGGTGCATATGTCCTACCAGGCCCATGCGGTGTGTGTAAAGGAGCGGGAGCAGTGAAGGCAGTGGAGACGGGCCGCAGGCACTGGTTCACCAGCCTCAGTGCGATGGATGTGAGTGGAACGCCAGTTCGTTGAAGACCTAACGTCAGCTGAACAAGGAAAAAATGAAAGACATGAACAGACTAGCGCTAATGCCTGCATCTAACTGGCAGTTTTCCTCGATGTCCAGAATCCCGGCGATTATCTTAGGAAAGTGGAGTGTTGCTGTCAGCAGGTTTGCCCCCTAAACGGGCCACGTGGTAGATGCGTTGGACCAACACGGGGGCCACATCAGGGCACGGCATGCGTTATTCGGGTTGCGCTCCCATAACAAATGCCGAACATGGAGGTGTGGTGGCGCGCCTAGGGGCGGCTCGGACTTAGGGGACCCGGCCGCGCCAACCACCTGCGTCCTCTCCCGCCTCCGGTCTTTTTGACTCTGTCTTGACACCGGGCTCAGGTGGGGAGGAGGAGAGAGTGCGGTAGCTGCAGCGCAAGGCTACTATCACTTAAAACTAATTCACGCGCAAGTCACCGTCCCTGCACCACCTGGTGTGGAGCGTACGGTGGACCTCGTCGAAATCGACGGTCGAACTGCCGTGTCAGCAGGTAATTTAATGACGCGGCAAGCGGTTGTCATGGCAGCCGTAGCAGGAGCGATAAAACCAACATATTTAGATTGCCTCTAAGACTGGTTTTGCGTTCAGTCAGCGAATGTACGGCTTCCAGACGGTTGCTTTAAGTTCAGCCGATCACGTGTATGGAGGATGTGATAAAAGCAGCGGCCAGTCCAAACCTTATTTCTCGTGATATTGCCTACAGTAAATAGGGCAATTCAAGATTGCCCTATTTCGCGGGCGGTAAATATCAGCTTCCTAACACAAGTCCTTGATCCAAAATTCATGGAAGACCAGAAGATATGCGTGGATAGGAATGAACCAACAAATGGCCGTCTCAGTATATGCCTGTTTTGTTTTTAAAAGAGCCAATCATCAGAAAGTTTTCAGTAGGGATTGCTTGTGGCCCCCTTCTTTCCGCTCACCTCCCCCCTCGGGCAGGATACGGAACTAGGAATAGCCTGGAATTCAGGCGGATTTGCGCTAAAATCCGGGGAAAGAAGGGTAAGGTTGGCGCTAAAGTAAGGTTCGAGTGAATGATTGGGTAAGAGTTAAGATTAGGGTTACGGGTGAGGTTTTGGGTTAGTATTGGACACAGGAATATTTATGCTTAATTGAATTTAGGCCTCACCACCTTATTATGGAATGCCGATCAAATTTTCCCATTAAATCGTTGTAAATACTCCCACTCCATGGGATCCGGGCCAGGTGTGGTGGTACGCCCAGGGGCGGCTCCGGCCCCGCCAGCCACCTGCGCCCTCTCCCATCTCCGACTCTGTCATGACACCGGGCTCAGGTGGGGGAGAAGGAGAGAGTGCGGTCGATGAAGCGCAAGTCTACTATCACTTTAAACTAAATCACGCACAAGTCGCCGTCCCTGCACCACCCTTCCCTGAAGTATACGGTGGTCCTCGTCGTAATCGACGGTCGAACTGTCGGGGTGGGGGGGGGGCTGCGGAATAAAATGTGATGACGACTGCAGTTATGCAAGGTAACTTCATTTGGTTACTGTGGCGAGAACATCCGACAGAAACTGTTGACGTGGTTTGGACTTTCCATACGGCGCCCATTCTGGGTACATCTTGAGAGGAATTTATTTCCACTTCTGGAGCCTATGCTGACAAAGAGTCTTCTGATTTACTAGTAAACCCTCACCTACAAGGTCTTTTCTGTGTGAACTTTTCAGTCAAGGGACTGTAGCTGGGAGAGCGACGCGTGCGTGCCTCAGTGCGGTGGGTTAGTAGCAGAAGCCGCAGCAGCGTCAGACATTGCATTCGCCTCATTTCCAGGACCACATCCACTTGCAATTAGGTAAGCCCCTAGACGAGATCAGATTTTAAGTACCCACACACGTACACACACACACCTGCGTCTTCGAGTGCTTCGGTAAGGACGGCAGTACAGTGGTGAATCGTGTAACAAGCCTACTGTTCCATGCACACCCTACTTACGCAAGTGTATTAACAAACATAAGTTCGGGGCACAGAACGAGCATACTTTGGTCTGCATGTGAACTGCACTGGTTGGAAATGCGATCGACAGGAGGTGAACTTGTGCGTGCAAAGGAGCGACCGAAAATCAACAGGTACAACTTCTAGGCTTGTTTTTGCACACACACACACACAGGCACATCGAAACACACACGTGTGAGCACAGATTTCGAGTGGAGACGAGGACTCAGATGGGAGCAAACTCATCGCTGGTGGTGGTAGTAGTGGTTGCCAACTGCGCATAGAATGAATCAACAGCTGCGATGCAGGTAGACAACTCTGTTGAGAGCTATGACTACGACTCGCGCATCCTTTGGTGTAAATACGATTGCGCACGTGCGCACCTGTTTGTCTGTTTTTGCGAGCCTACTTGTTCTGAACCAACAAGCTAATAATTGAATTAGAACGAGGGAGTATCAAGAGGGAGGGGGACGTAGGTGTTAACGCGAAGAATGCGTCCGTGTGTGCGAGCTGCAGGGTCTGCCAAAGCCTTTGAACCGTAGTATTTGAAATTGGAGACAGCCGTTAATTGAAGGATGAAAACCGGATTTCTTTTAGATGAAGGTAGTGTAGCTTTTTTGATCTTACGAAAGACGGTAAACGCTGATTACAGTGTCACCTGATGGGAGCGGTTAGGGCTGCTAAAGGCGCTGTTTACCATTTTCTTAGAAAAAACCAAATGGTACTATGAACACTCACCGAATAGAATCCTTATCCAGGGCAGATGAAATATTCTCGAAGAGCATTTCCACAATCTCACCTGCCTTGAAGACAGGCGTGATGCTGCGACAGAGTTCCGCTCGATCTGTGAACACCGTCACATGGTTCAACTGCAGATCGGGCAGCGCCAGCGTCTGCCGCACCTGGGCGATGCCTGCTGGCCCACTGTTGCGACTACGCTCTTTGCGTCCAAGGGTATCCTGCTCGTCGCCTCTGTTCGGAATGGGAGGCCGGTGATGAGCAAAATGGTGCTCACCATTTAGTGCAGCATTTGGAGTGCTCATATGACCTTGGGGCACAGCCTGGTCGAAACCTTGTTGTTGGTCTTCCATTTTGGTGGAATTTGAGGTTCGGCTGATTACAGCGGCTGTTGCCGGTTGAGGTTGTAGAGATCCACTGAGACTGCACAAGGAAGAAATAAAGGGGAGTTGATAGGGGGGGATAAAATGGGGTCCTGCAAGCACTAGTTAGCACAGGTTAGGTGGACGTAAATGAATAACGCCGGGGGGAGAGGGGGCAACACAATTCAGCGCAAGCTTGCAATAATGCAAGAAATGATTGCAGGCACAGCTGCCGGTTTCACAGACGCACGCACGCACATGGAATCTGGCGCATCGCGCCTGCCTCAGTAGCGCGCATTTCCAAAGTTTGATAATCATTGGTGTGTTCAGCGTGGGTGTGTGAATGCGTGCGCCGAATTACGGGGTAAGACGCGCGCGGACAGACTCGTGACATGGACTGCCGTCAGGAGCCGCCTGCGGAACAGGAAAGACAGACAGGTATCTGCGCCCGTGTAAGGCTCGGGCTTGTAAGGGTGAGACAGACAGGCACGAGCATGCGCATATGGCCAAGGCACAGGCATTCAGTTGTGCGCAGGATTTTAGGTTCCGCAAACGCGGTGGCAGCAGAAACTTGAGAATACTACTGAATTACGTAAGCTGATGAAGGTTGACCATGGGCCTGGGAAAAAGTACCGCTCCAATACGGAAATGGACTGTATCTCATCCCATTCTCTGTCCGAATCGTGCCATCCCAGTTTAAAAGGGAATAGAGGTAACGTCGCGAAGGCGGAGACACGATCGAGTCTGCTGTCTAGACCCTCACTTCTAATGGCCGAGGGACGACTCCATGCTCATTACAAAACAATTTCGGGCCTTGTTATTACCTAGAGCCGGTCCTATAACACCATTGTACAGTATATAACATAAGAAAGTCTCAGCTGTTTAATTTCCTCAGAGATTAATCCATAACTTGGAGCGACATACAGCTAGCAGTAAATATATTGAGGTAAAACGGTACACCATACTGACAGCACAGGTGCTAGCTCCAATTTTCAGGCCTGAAATACTTCCAAGGACGCCAAAGAACGCTAGTCAATTTGCACTGGAAACAGCCTCAGTAAATTATATCCCGTTCTGTCAACTGGCGGCTTGGTTTCAAACTGAATTTTCCAACAGTATAATTTTGCATTACCTTCATAGAGCGAGAGCAAGAGAACAGATAGAGAACCATTTCGTAAAATGAGAACTCAGATGTCCAGAATGTGACTGTCACCAGACTGGTTCAGTTATTATGTTTCCAGGAGTCAAAAGTATGACAGCCAGACAGTCAGAGACGTTCAGATCGTACCCAAGTGCGTAGGCGCAACACGGTTGACTTGCGCGTATATAAATTTATAGGTATGGTAGATTTTCGCAGCGTCTACCACCCTATCGCCTCCCTCATCCCCGCCCCTGCCTCCAGTGGCAAAAAATATGAAGGCGGCAGCATCTTCGCGCCGGCGCAGGTTCTGACAGGTCAATACAGTCCGTCTACGCTTGCCGTACGCGACTTGCTCCCCGCTCAAAATGTACCAGGCTACACTATGGGATGACTCGGAGCTAAAATTAGTGGAAACATCATAATGGGCACAGTGAGAAGAAGTAATACCGGCCTGAATCTTAGGAGTCTAGTCACTGCACTCTGCGCACGATGAGGACCGATTTATACGCAAGTTGGCAACACTACTATCCACGATTAGTAGCGATTCGTGAAAGATTCGAGCACGTCAGGTTTAATACAGTGAGGAATGCGCGGGTTTTTCGAAAGGCTGAATTCCCCTTGGTCGGTGTCACTCTCTCTCTCTCTCTCTCTCTCCTCCCACTCCCAGGTCTGAGTTTGTCAAAAAAACTATTGATGGGATTGCAAGCAATGGTGGACAGGGGCGTTAGAGAAGATTAAATTGTTTGAACGGCAAATGGACGGTCATACAGTTTAACTCGGTGGATCCTAGTTAACTTCAGATCGAGAAAAATGCTTTAAATTGGTTGTGATGTGGACAGTCTTAGTGACTACGGTCGATTATAGGCCTAAAACGATATCGCGGCTAGAATGGAGGACTTAGGTAGTTTTGAGTAGCACGCACCATAATCCCAAGTTAGCTTGATCATTCAGGTCCCTCCGGCCGCATGCAAAGTTCACACTTGCTAAGAAATTACTACTTAAATAATAAGAATTTTGCTCTATTGGCTACTGATACCCTAACATATCGAACCATATTTTGTCGAAACCAATTTCAAAATATCCTTAAATGCAGTCGTTTGGTAAAATAGTTCATCCTCTGGTAAGTTCCCGTGCAAAGAATGAAATATCTTCCGTTCGCATAATTTCCGAATATTGTTGGACCCGACCTGCCGTTTCGTTAGTATTTCGGGTTTCTGAACTATAAAATTTTTATTCAGGGAAATCATAATTCCTTAATATTATTACTGTGCCAGAGACGGTCCATAAAATTTTACAGTCGATATGGAACACGGTGTGTAATTCAGATGAAACATTACTGAACTGATGGATACGGTGCTATTTGAAAAGACAAACACAATTTTCTACTGAAAGATACTGTTGTAGAGTATAAAACTTAAAACGACGTGGTATTAGAGAATAAGTTGCAAAATTGTAGTTTGATGCATTATTTCCTAAAAATATGCTTCGATTAATAAGGGCACCTGAAAGCAAGGCAAGTAATGTATGCTACTCAAGCAGTCAAGCGTGTGCAATTTTTGCAGGCTGTTGGATAGATGTTCACTCAAAGAGGCAACTCAGGTATTACTGAATCATATCAAAATTATGTAGCATGCTAACAATGTTGCAACCCTCACTAAGTAATCGGTAAGTATGACTTGAATGGCCGCCTAATCAGCACATGGGAATATGAACGCCCCGACCACTTAGCATAGGTAGCCTTGCAATGCATTTCGAAGTAGGCAGAATTCCAGTGGCTTAACCATAATACTAACCTGAAAATAAAACTGAACTTAAACCTTAATCTGAACCCCAGACCTAACCTTAACCTAAACCCTACAGTTAACACGAACCCAAACCTTAACCCTTACCGTAATCCTGACCCTAACGCTAAGTCTGACCTTAAACCTAATCTTAAACTTAACCATAACCCTCGCCGGGATTTGGCACAAAGCTACATGCATTGCAGGCGTTTCCTATTCCCGTGTCCTGATTAGGCGGCCATACAAGGCATACTTACAAAGTAATTCTTTCGTACCCAAACCACCTGTAAGCATTTCGATTAATGCCTCATGATATAATTCCCCTAATATATATATATATGTAATGGATATCTATATAGATATAATGGAGACATGGAATGGCCATTTCTGGCTTTATTAGCCGTCATCAGCCAGTCATACCCAATCCCAGTGTGGCACACCTGGGATTCGAACCCGCGACCTTTGGTATTTGAGTCAAACGCTCTACCATTGAGCCACGGGCTCGTTGTTTTGTCGGTTGTGATCAGAATATGCTGATAGTGTGGGGCTCACCGATCTGCTTAAGGAACATGTATGTTCCGTTGTGCCCTGGAGCTCAGACTAGAGCCCTCGCAGGCGGTCGCATAGCGACGTGTAGCACATATAAGCCCGTGACTCAATAGTAGAGCGTTTGACTCAAATACCAAAGGTCGCGGGTTCGAATCCCAGGTGTGCCACACTTGGGATTGGGTATGACTGGCTGATGACGGCTAATAAGCCAGAAATGGTAATTCCGGTCTTCCTTATCTTTGTTGGTTCCATTCCATCATATGCTACACGTCGCTATGCGACCGCCTGCGAGGGCTCTAGTCTGAGCTCCAGGGCACAACGGAACATACATGTTCCTTAAGCAGATCGGTGAGCCCCACACTATCATCATATTCCCGATCACAACCGACAAAAACGAGCCCGTGGCTCAATGGTAGAGCGTTCGACTCAAATACCAAAGGTCGCGGGTTCGAATCCAGGTGTGCCACACTTGGGATTGGGTATGACTGGCTGATGACGGCTAATAAGCCAGAAATGGCCATTCCGGTCTCCCTTGTCTTTGTCGGTTCCATTCCATCATATGCTACACGTCGCTATGCGACCGCCTGCGAGGGCTCTAGGCTGAGCTCCAGGGCACAACGGAACATACATGTTCCTTAAGCAGATCGGTGAGCCCCACACTATCATATATATATATATATATATATATATATATATATATATAACATATGTGTTGTTTTCTGATTCACTAACTGTATGGGACATGTTTGTACCACTGTGCATTGCTGTTAACTGCGTTAGATGCATAGACAATGCGCCCTAGCAAAATAAACAGGGCCGCATTCAGATTTTTTCCATAGGTGTATCTCCTTCTCGCCGGTCATCCAAAGGACTCACTCAAAAATAACGATTGTATCTGCATAGATAAAAATTCAATCATTTATCTAGAACAACAGTAATTATCTTTCAAAATATTGTACCTTGTAAACTTACCAAGGTCCCCGTACTTCTGACTTACTTTTGACCTTGAAGCCTTTAATGATCGCCACTACGACTGTTGCCCGCCAAATGCGATGTATAAACAAGCAGCCTAGAAGCTGCCTTCGCAGTTGAGTCTAGTCTACTTGCTGTGAACCGAAACGCACTATCGATTTGTACTTTAGATCCAAACCCCATCGAACTTCAACGCTGAGATTCTGGTGCTCAGAAAGCTCATTGTTGCTGTTTTACTTGCGGCAAAACGACCAATTGTTGTGGGTTAAAATTTCACGTCGTACTTTTCTTAGTGTGGAAAGTGACTGGCTATTGGCGGAAAAAGGGAAGACAATAACCACTCAGCAATAAGTATTTATTGCCCCCTAATTTGCGGCAGCTAATGAGAGCTCTAAAGGAGAGCTCAGATGCCAGAAGGAACATCCGTCCCCCGCTGTATATTCAGACCAGACCGATAAACGCTAAGCTAACGTGACCCCGAGAAGTCTCGATTACGGCCAGCAGAGCTTGCTAGCAGGGCAACTCGACTCCGATTCAACTCTTGGATCTTATTCACCCGGACTTGTTTTATGACTGACTGATGAGGGTAGACAGGCTCGAAACTGTCATTTCCATCGCCCGTTTTTTCGTTGCGAACACTTCGCGGTCGATATCCGATGATTTTAAAAATTGGAAATGATGATAAATAGGGTATGGTAAGAGAAAGGTTTGGGCAACCTGCCGCATGAAATGAACAATGTGGGATTTGTTGAAAAAAAATAGCCTGCCTGCATGTACTCATTGACTCATCGGTTGCGCTAGCTTCACAGGAAGCCGTTATCGGTAGTATTACACGGTCAATGAGAGAGAGCTCAACAAACTCCTGGGATTCTTGCTTCGCCCGCCGCTGTTCATAGTCCTCAAGTAGCAGAATGATCATGCCGGCCAAAATGGCGCCGTAGGTGGAAAGTCTGGCCCCGAAGTAAGCGCATATTGGGAGTCCGATGAGCAAGAGGAGGAGAAGGATCAGGGTGAAGGTCGTACCCACCACAGGTGACTCCATCTTCTCAAATGGAACGGAAATGGTGCTTTATTACACCTTTCAGGGAGGCTGCACCGTCATCGAACTGAGGGTGACAAGACGGTTGCCTTGTGTGTGCATGGTCCTAACGCAAACAGCAACGCACTCACATACCCACGCACCCGGCGTGCACCTCTGTAGAGAGATGTGGTGAGAGAGGGACTCAAGACTACAATTGTCGCCACAGTTCAGTGTCCCGGCATGTGATTTTGAGAATGGCGCGAGCGCGCCAGAACGTTAGGATGGGAATCAACTCAGCATAGCAGGCTGAAAACCGGTTCCAGCTAAGGTGCCGACATTTTGGCTCGACGCTTAATTGGCAAATTATAACAGGATCAAAATCAGCTTTGATGTTTTGCCATAAGGGTCAAATTGAGGGTTTCATTTTAACAAGCCACCAGAAATAAAAGAGTAGCACCGGTGTGAACAGGCGGGACTTGAGTAGCCTGTAATTGCTTGTCTCTTCCAAACACCAGGCCTGAACTGCCTTCCAAATCAAATTATGATGCCTGCTCTCTAATCAGAACAAAACCTCACGGCTCCTACGTGAAATACACCGCCACCTGTAACAGCAGATGGGGGAGAACACGTGGTTCAGTGTGAAGTGAGGATAGCTTGTGTGCCGTACCCCTACCCCAGGACGCTAAAATTGTAAACCTCTTTGCTAACATGTTTAATTTCCGTGGAACATACCGCGTGAAACCAGGAGTATCTACTTTGGAAAAAACCTTGTCAGGCTCGGTTCGAAAGTTGGTATGAGCGTCTGAACTGAAATACATCAGCTACCAACATGCAGGCATTAGCATACAACTAGTTAATTAGATACCATAATTAAAGCAGGGTACTGGCCATAAACCTGTGCTACCAGTGTCATAAAAAATTAAGTATTTGAATGCCCTCCTTGAAATGGAGGCGGTTTTCAGCTAAATTTCAGAAAGGATACTTATTCCCGTGTAACAATCCTGTCCTAAACCCTAAGTGAGTTAACCTAGAATTTACGCAGAGGCATCTCTATTACACGGGAAGCCGATTTTTGTGTCTTGCCGGGAAGATGCATACAAGCAACCCTTACCCATTGCTGGAACGTTCAACTTGGTGGTGGTAGGTTATGTACAGTGCCATGAAAGCCAGAAACCCCGAGGCTCATGTTCTCCTTTGTGCTCGACAATGGAAAATTGCACATTTTGCTACTGTTTCACGCCAGAACAATTATCCTTTTTCACACTGATTTCAAAGCAAAATAATTTTACCGAAGTCTGTGCGGCTGAAACCGGCAAAGAATTAATCCCGGGGTTTTCAAGCCACTATCCGCTGTGACTATAAATGTCTTGGAGCCTTTACAACAGAAATAACAACAGATGCAATTTTAACAAGGACCGTATACGCCTTAGATTACCCAATGTAATGCCCCACCCGTAAAATCCTTATTACCCCCGGACCTGGGGCTTCTGGCCTTCTTGGTGCTGGACATAACCTACCGTTACCTTAAATTTGAAATTCGGTTTCGGGTTATGATCAGCACATGGTTAGAAATAAACCGGAAATTTCAATTTCAGTGTGCAAAGTGCCTATCAGTGAGAGCTTTCGGACGAAAGTTAGCCTTATTGTGCTTAGAGAAGTGAGGGGGGCGGAGGGCGTGGGCATGGTGAGACAGTCGCGTCTGCGGAAAATAAACCCGAGACTGTGATTCAAACTAAGCGGTTTCTACCGTCGCATTTTTGCCAATAGCACACATGCCAAAAAGGAGGCATTGGGTGACGCCTGGCGTGCCCCCTAAACGGGCCACGTGGTAGATGCGTTGGACCTACACGGGGGCCACATCAGGGCATGGCAGGCGTTATTCGGGTTGCGCTCCCATAACAAATGTCGAACATGGACGTGTGATGGCACGCCTAGGGGCGGCTAGGACTTAGGGGACCCGGCTGCGCCAGCCACCTGCGTCCTCTCCCGCCTCCGGTCTTCTTGACTCTGTCTTGACACCGGGCTCAGGTGGGGGAGGAGGAGAGAGTGCAGTAGATGCAGCGCAAGTCTACTATCACTTTAAACTAAATCACGCGCAAGTCACCGTCCCTGTTCCACTTTCCCATGGAGCATACGGTGGACATCGTCGGACTACGACGGTCGAACTGTCGGGTGACGCCTGGCACCACCATTGCACGCTGTGACACAAAGTGAAGGGAATAGTTGGGGCATATCTGCGTAACTGGCTTCCTGTAGCAGGAAATACCTAGGACACCTACAGTTTCTGCCGCGCCAAGTCGCACACACGACAGTTCGACCGTCGATTTCGACGAGGTCCACCGTATGCTCCACACCAGGGGGTGCAGGGACGGTGACTTGCGCGTGAATTAGTTTTAAATGATAGTAGCCTTGCGCTGCAGCTACCGCACTCTCTCCTCCTCCCCCACCTGAGCCCGGTGTCAAGACAGAGTCAAGAAGACCGGAGATGGGAGAGGGCGCAGGTGGCTAGCGCGGCCTGAGCCGCCCCTGGGCGTGCCACCACACCTGGCTCGGATCCCACGGAGTGGGAGTGCCATAAAGGCCACAGTAAGAAGGAGCCATTGCAACCTGACTCTCAGTCCACCAGTCAGCCACTCCACACAAAACTACACATTGGGCTGACCACGCGGTCCGAGTTATCCCGTCAGTTGGCAACCTTCCAAGCCACGGCTTTTAGCGCACCATGATAGGTTCAAGCGCGTCAGATTGTTTATGGTGAGGAAAATACGCTGAGCTCTCGACCTCACTCTCCTCCCCACCCCCACAATAAGACCACTGTCCGAGCCGGTCAGCTGTCTGATGCGGAAGCAGGCGCAGCTGCTGGTGACCTCGTCTACGTGTACTACGTACACGACCTGGCCCCCCAAACACAAGCACCAGGATTTCACACAACAGGGGGTTGAACGGCTTACATCTCACATGTGTGAGATAGCCAGAGGTCACGTTAAGAAGGAGCCATCGCAGCCTGACTCTCAGACCACCAGTCAGCCACTCCACACAACACACATTGGACTAACTGCGAGGTCTGAGTGTAATTGTCAATTGGCAACCTTCCAACCGCGGCACTCAACGTTACCGCACTCTCTTCTCCTCCCCCACCTGAGTCCGGTCTCATGACACAGTCAAGAAGACCGGAGATGGGAGAGGGCGTAGGTGGCTGGTGCGGCCGGAGCCGCCCCTGGGCGTACCACCACACCTGGCTCGGATCCCTCAGAGTGGGAGTGCTATAAAGACCACATTAAGAAGGAGCCATTGCAGCCTGACTCTCAGTCCGCCAGTCAGCCACTCCACACAAAACACACATTGGGCTGACCACGCGGTCCGAGTTATCCCGTCAGTTGGCAACCTTCCAAGCCACGGCTTTTAGCGCACCGTGATAGTTTTCAAGCGCGTCAGATTGTTTATAGTGAGGAACATGCACTGAGCTGTCGACCTCACTCTCTCCCCAACCCCCACCATCAGACACTGTCCGAGCCGGTCAGTTGCCTGATGTGGGAGTGGGCGCATTGGCTGACGGATCGGCGTACCCGTCTTCGCGCGCCACAGCACGACCTGGCCCCCATAACGCACACACCAGGATTCACTAACTCAGGGGATATGGAGCAGCCATTGCCGTCTGACTCCCAGTCCACTGGTCAGCCACTCGACACACATAGCACATACACTGAGCCGACGGCGTGGTCTGGTGGAAGCGTCAGATTGGCAGACTTCCCAGCCACGGTTTCTAGGAGACCGTGATATACTCTGGTAAATGGTGATTGTGAGGGTGTGTTCGATGTATTAGTGTAGGTAGTGTGCGCTGATGTCGCTTAGCCTCCGGTGGTTAACCGGAGGTTGTCGTGGAGGCGCATGTGTCCTAATAGGCCCATGCGGTGTGTAAATGTGCGGGAGCAATGAGGGCAGTGAAGGTGGGCGCGTCGACTGTATGTCGGAGCCCCAGGTACTGGTTCACCAGCCTCCGTGCGATGGATTCGCAGGTGACCGACCAGGCCGATGCGTGAGTTGAAGTTGCGGGCGCAGTGTGGGCAGGAGAAATCGGTAGAGGCCGGGGGGTGTCATTCATGGTAGTGGGGGTGTCAGGGGCGCTAAGAATGGCAGGAGCGGAGGGTGTGCATGGTGTATCGGTGTTGGCGGCATTGTGGTGTATTCCGCTGTCATGGATGCGCATGTGACCGAATAGGCCCATGCGATGAGTCAATGCGCGAGGACAGTGAGGGAAGTGGAGGCGACGATCTCCTCTGTGTGATGGTGTTCCAGGCACTGGCTCACCGGTCTCTGTACGATGTATTCGCAAGTGACCGACCAGGCCGATGCGTGAGGTGAATGTGCGGTCACATTGAGTACAGCTTAGGAGAGATTCCCCATCGCTGATGGTGGTGGTGGTAGTGAAGGCGAAGGCGTAGGTGGGGGTAGCAAGCGATGAGTAGATGGATGTGGTCTCTATGATGGTGGGAGTAATGGAATTGATGCCAGGAGTGAGGGTGGGAGAGTCAGAATGAGGGTTGGCAGAATTTGACGTAGAAGTTGGAATTGTCGGATTGTTGGTGCATTGCGTCCGAAGATGTCCAACCAGGCCGATTCGCGCGCGGAAATGCGTTGACAGCACGGGCATGTTGGCAGGGCCTGGGCATTGGCGGTATTGGTCCGGAGTCGCACACACACACACGCACACACCTGCAGACCTGTCAGTTAAACGCAAGCAAGCTAAACCACAATCTGCTTTGAAGCGCACTTGGCACATAGGCCATGGAGACCACACAGCGATACATTATTGCGAGCCTCAGGACCCAGTGAGTGCATCAGTGGGTAACCATGTGCTTAATTATGGAACTAAATTAAGGCTATAACAATCAATCTTGCTCCTTCCACTTCCTGGAAGACGATTATAAGAGGCATTAAGAACAATGGGTGAACTGAATCGTGCCTGCCAAAAGCATGGCTGGCTGCCCATCTGCAAGCGAAAAGGCGAGTTGTAGGAGCCCAGTGAGTGGAAGTAGATGCTAGCGCAGAGACAAGAATTTGCCTCACCTGCAGTTTCGACTTCTCATCAATAAGCCCCATCATCAGAGACAGTCGTAGCTAAGGATGCTGAGGGCGTAAGGAGTGCGGTATCTATAGGATGCAGTCGGCATGTCTCATGATTAGTGCTGGGATAATTACTTGGGCATTCGGCTCGCTGATAGTATCACTAGAAACGACGGTCGGCCGCGACCTCCCCGTGTGACCACTTAGCGCTGAATATGCCGGGGATAGGTTATTGCTCTTTTAAATTGACTGCAAGCAGGAGGCATATGACATAAAAACAGTTTGCGGTTCACTTGGTTGTCACCTTACGAGAGAAATTCAGCTTCACCGCACTCATAGGCGTAGCAGAGTTCGTCTTAGGTGACCAAGGCTACATTTGCATAGTCAGATCCAAGGAAACTACCACTTTGGGCTCTGATATGGCGTTTTATAGCTACACATGCTAGCGAAAAAATTTCCTTTGTTAGTAAGTAAAGGTGTTCAATTTTAGCGCAGTACTCCCAAACTTTGAAAGTTTTGCTGGTTGTTCGTTGCTTCGATTCGGTGATGACTTGTTGATAACCAGTAAGTCACTTTAGGTCATTAAATAGGCATTAAAATAGAAATTTACGGAGGGAGCGTTTTTTGGTTTAAATCTCAGTTCACTCTCTGTATCTTCTACCGATCCTATTCTATATTCCCCCATGCTTGTTGATCAAATTTCAGAAAATACATGCAGTTCTCTGTTGCTCCTTGCATGCTCGAATTTTCCCCGTTATCCAGGGGAACAAACACAACGAATGCAGGCGAGAAAGCGATCAACGTACAAATGTTGAGTCTCAGCGATGCTAGCAGGTTTGCCCTTCATGCACCCCACAGCATGATAGACGCACGGACGGAGACGTACACATGAATGTTTTTCATAGTGAGGCAGACTAGGGTGGCATCTACCGCATTTTCCCCATCCCTCACCCACCTGAGCCTGGTCTTAAAGTAAAGATAGGAAGAACGGAGTCGGGATGGGGCGCAGTGGCTGATGAAGCCGAATAACCCGTCTACGCGTGCCACACATGTCTGATCATTGCCAAATGAACCAAGATGGGGGAGACGGCTCGGGACCCAACTGAGTGTGAGTGCCCCAGAAGTCTAATTTTCCGACCTAAGAAGAGGACTGAGTTACCAGTCTGTTGGCAACCTTCAAAGCCACGGCTTTTGGTATGCCTTGGAAGTCATGGAGACGGAGTTTCCACATTCAAACTTGCTCTCCCTGCTCTATCACTGGCACGAAGCCACTGTCCAAGTCGAGCAGTCAGGTGATGCAGCGTCGCTAATCATGGTAGGCATGTGGTGGCATGGTAAGTGCCTCCTGTAAATCCTGCAACCCTGACTTGTCAACTACAGTCATCTGTTGCTGCCTCTGACGATGGATTCAAGTGCTAATAAAATTCTCGTTTCAACCATCACATCTCCTTTTTCTCACTAGCATCCCTCTCAACTGACCAGGCACTAAACTGGCATCCTGAGGCCGTGGCCGTTCCAGGGAGCTCAAAAATACCTCACGACTCTGAAGATAGTATGCATTCATGTAAGCATAGGTAAACAATTTCTGACACTATGTCGTCAGGGCTTCGCATCTCCAGTTAGCTTTGGCGGTTAGGGTATGATATGTCGTCCATAAAACTCGAATAAAACCACGATTTTCCCAGGCAGTAGCGGTGAATTTAACGGTAATCAGACTAGAGTGCGAGGGCTTTGTTCAGCGTCCACACCACCATCCGTTCAAACACATCCATTTTTGTTACAAATATAGGACAGGTGATTAACTCGGATGAGGGGGGGGGGAGGCGACAGCTCGCTCCTGTGGTCCAGGTAATACTTCCTGCCTCTGACGCAGCGGTACCGCCCACTTTAGGGTTTACGCTCACGCACTTGCGAAATCGAGGCCTGTAACCCGCTTATCTGCGGGAAGGTGTAGGCGATCGGGGTGTGTACGCTTGAAGATAAACAAACAGTGATTTCAAGGGCCCTCGAATGCCAACGCAGCCGAGTGCACCTTGGACCACCAGGCAGGGAACAACTGAGACGCTTTGTGCGGCCCGGGAGGGCCCGCGTGATCAGATACTCGTTAGCACTGCTGATGGCTGCAAAGCGGCCACTCTAGTCTCAGCTCCCTTGTCTTCATGCTTCACATATCCCTCTTCGTTTTTATTTCGTTATTTTCTCTTTCTTTCTTTCTTTCTTCTTCTTCTTCTTCTTCTTCTTCTTCTTCTTCTTCTTCTTCTTCTTCTTCTTCTTCTTCTTCTTCTTCTTCTTCTTCTTCTTCTTCTTCTTCTTCTTCTACTTCTACTTTGGTAGTTGCCCCTCTTCACTGTTGTTTTTGGCGTTATCTTACGGCCATCAGTGCTTTTATAGCCTCCACCCTACTAGAATTTCAAATTCCCCTATCCTTGTCGCTGTGTAGGTGCGGCTGTCAGTCGCTGCAGTGTCGCGTAGCTCTCACCAAGATGCAACCATGTGATCCTCCCAGCCTTTTGATCAGTTGTGTGATGCACCTTCTTCCACACCCTAGTTCCCTAACTCTTGCATAATCACACACACGATCGCAGACCGTCGATTGCATCAGCAAAAGCATCACGGATTGGGAAGTATTAAGGTGGGGGGGGAGCCGGGTCGGGTGTGGCTGCTGCACCTCGGATTACGAGTCGATCACTTTTCCCCGTTTTAACGTCTGACAGCCCGCCACAGTTTCCGGTGCTAGCATAGCTCCCCCCCCCACCACCACAGTTAAGGGCAAAGTACGGCGTGCCAACCATACAACTCTGGCCATGTGGGTGTGTGCGTGCGAATGTGATACCGGCACAAAAAACGCATCAGGAGAACTCCTATTGATTGGCTGGGTGGATTAGGAGAAGGCGCAGATTTTGAAGCTGGTGTTGTCAGCATGGGCGGCAGTTACATGAAGATGCTGGTATTTTGTGCGGCTGTGGTTGGACCGTAAAGAGGACAGAAATGTAGTAATCTATCGCTGGCACACATTTGCACCAATCTATGCATCAGCGAGCCTGTGTTTTTTCAGCTGGGGGTTGCACGTCCTGTATCTGTTCCAGCAGCAAATACGAAAACTTAAAGATGCAGCAATAATATACAACCCAAGCAAAGCCTATGAATGTAGATTCCTTCCTTGTACAAAAAGACAGAAGAGAGAGAGAGAGAGAGAGAGGGAGAGAGAGAGAGAGAGCGCGGCGGGGCAATTAACCCAAACAAAAGACCTACACAGAGGCTGAATAATACCGGGTCACGTTAAATGTGCTCACAAGACCGAAGGGACTTTAGAAAAATACATGGACTTGATAACAGATTATCAGCAACGACGCCTCTGGCATCTGCACCCCCCGCGGCATCCGTGTTGAAGCATAAATACTGTGTAAACATCTAATGTACAGGAAACGCGCTCATGTGGTATGCATTTTTAAGCTTTCAGAATTAGGCTCTTCCAACCACTCTGACCAGAATCCATCGCCCTTTAGTGTTTAGCCCTGTTGAGGACAACCACCTTACACTCGAGGTGACCCAGGGCAAGCATATCAGGGTCAATCGTAAATGCCACTATGGACAAAATAAGTTGCCTTATAAACGTGACGTGTGTGAATTTCCGGACGGGTGCAGTCAATTAATATGGCATTTAGTGGATCGGGGCCTGTGGATATGCCCATAATGTCCGCTAACTGGGTGTCTACGGTTGTATCTTCGACCACTCTGCTTCCCTCGCCCTCCTCCTCCTCCTCCTCCTCCTCCTCCTCCTCCTCCTCCTCCTCCTCCTCCTTCACCTCCTTCTCCGCTATCTACCGTCAGCAATAAAACAAGATCTCCTCTGTGTCTCAGCTCCTAGCCAGAACATAAAAGTAAAGATCGCGCTGTATAACGTTTAACAAATCAGCCAAATTCCAACGTTGGGGCTACCAAAACCGTAATTTTTTAAGCTCTTAGTCGTGGCACTAGGTGGTGCAGCAGAGAAGATGCACACAAACACATACAGATGGGTTAAACTATGCACAACGGACCGAAGAATCTGACCTCGTAAGGAAATGGCAAATCCCACTGATGGAGTCTCTGGCCAGCATGCTGTGTTAACTGTTACTCTTTTTGGGGACTGTGACAACCAAAAGAACTCCAGGAGTGAAGTAGTCGATGCTCTTGCGTGCGAAGGACAAGTTGAATAGTGGTCAGATATCTTCCATCGAAAAGTTGTATGTACTCACACGTTTAGTGTTTGCTGCTAAACACCGCTGAAGGCTCCCTGGCTGGTAAAACAGATTTTGGGATTCTGAACCAATATTCCTGTTTCATCTTTAGAGCAGGTCACGAGCGTCCCCTTCCTGTGCTTTGAGCATAACACAGCCTGCCAAATGGAAACGAAACTTCCCTGTCAAGTGACCACTTTTACTTGCTTGATCACCTCGTGTTAACTCGTACAAAAGTGAAGTGTTGCAGGTAAACGTGTCCCTCCGGTTATAGCAGAAGACTGTGTATGAAAGATAACCACAGTGGACTGAATGAGAGACCAGCTAGCCAACGGAGGAGAGTCCAACATCTGGTTTTAAAAGAAGCAAACGCGTTTGTTTGTGGATACAATTAAATCCCGAAGGTTCTGTATCTCTGTCAACTCGACCTGTCGCTGGCTATGGTGTGTGGATCCAAAATGTAGGGCGAATGCGGGTCTGGTTGCAGCTGTCAAGTTGGGTTCTTTTCGAGTAGATAAGATGGTTCGGGACAGCCCGAAATGGGACTTCTGTTAAGGATTTAACTACACTAAACAACGGCTTGGTGTAACTTAATGAGGATACCTTAATTATAAATAGGTACCCATGACGCAAGGGCACACCAGGTGAAACCGAGGCATGGCTGTATGTGTAAGACGGTAGACAGTGAGCATGGACGAGTAAGAGCTTTCCGAATTTAAACGGAGGGGTTTTTAAGATGAAAGTGTTTCAATTGGGAACCATGCGAAGCTCACGTGAAAGAAACCTTTACAAACGCTGAGGATGGACAAACCGATCGCATTTTATTGCTTCAACCACTACTCGTATTCACGCACACTGGGAGAAGGGCAGACTTTGGAAATTAACTTCTCTCACAGACCAGGCTTCTCTGTCGTGTCGAAAACCTACTCAGTGCAGTAATTAAACGCCCAGGAAAGTCTACGCTCCATCTGTCGGTGTCAAATTCCGTAGTTCTTCAATGAACACAAATGATCACTCAGCCTCATAGGGGGTAACAAACGAGAAAACAGGGAAAAATAGCACAACGTAGGAAACCTAGTGGCGCAGGCAAATTGGAAACGTGACAGGACCCGGTCCACTAAAAGCCTAAGTTCTTCTCACAGGGAAATAAAATCTCTGAAGCATACAGGCTAACAGATAAATAAAAAACCAGTCCGGAGTACATCCAAAAGTGGTTACAATTATCCCACTGTTTTGTATTTTTAGAGACTTCTTTATTGAATATGACCGAGATGCTCAACAAATGCTCACCAGGAACACAAACTGCACTTCCTCCGGTTAACAGTATTTTGACGAAAAGTGTACAAGTGGATGTTCCGATAGCTACATGATCACCAGTTAAGATAGAAACGTTCTAAACT
Organism: Schistocephalus solidus; assembly: GCA_017591395.1. Taxonomy (NCBI): domain Eukaryota; kingdom Metazoa; phylum Platyhelminthes; class Cestoda; order Diphyllobothriidea; family Diphyllobothriidae; genus Schistocephalus; species Schistocephalus solidus. Next base: position 161,176 of record WEDG01002087.1, on the reverse strand, counting down.
CTACTCACAGATATGGCATCGAATAAAACCCAAAACGTAGGTTTCACCGATTTGTTTCCTTTAAATAGGAGCATTTCACATTTACACAGGATCTGATCATATGACGCCTGTTTTACATGGGGTGAAAATAATTTCGACTAAAATTAGTGAATTAAGTTAAAGAAAAGAAATTGCAACTCCTGGACCTTGACCCATGTACATGCATTGATTTCAGTCATAATTATGAATACATTCTGAATTCCCGAATAAGTTTAACTCAACCCGCCATTACACTTTCATTCAGGGTTTCCAAAATCACAAGCTGCATGCTATCCTTGGAGAGAAATTCCTACATTTATGGACCCTATTACGAAGAGGTTATATAGGGCTCATTAGATTTGGCGGTGAATAGGGACCATGTTGTATACTCTACAAGCAGCATTACTAAATGGAAAATAGTCTTCTTTCAAGTATGGAATTTGAAGAAGAGGTAATTTGCTACCGACTGAGTACAAGAAAGAAGTATTCATATACATGTTTTCTCTAAAGGATATTTGAATTTATAAGGACACTGAGAATCAATGGAAAACTGCAGACTACATTAGTTGCCATTTTTTGCATAAGTTAGATTTTGAAGGCAACCCGACAGAGGCTTTCTCAGAAACTGGCGCCCTGACAATACTGAAATATCTCGGAATCATGCTGTACGATAATTAAGCTGAAAATTATATTTAAGTAATATTTTCTAATCGAAAAAAAGTCATATTTTCGGTTAAACTCTATCGTATATATAGGTTGCTAAGGGTAAAGCAGACAAGATGCAGACAGCTGTTTTCTGGATTTTACCAATCATCAGTACGTCATACGCACAACAAATATACATATATATATATATATGATAGTGTGCGGCTCACCGATCTACTTAGGTATTGTGAGATTTGCGTTCACCAACCAGTTTACTGGACATGTCCGTCCCTGTGCGCCGGAGGTCTCACGCCACAGCCCTCACAGGCAGTGACATCGAGATCAACAATGATAACGGAATGACTAAAAACAGAGACCAAGGGGATTTGGATAGTCAAAAATGGTCTAGTAGCCGTTATCAGCCAGCCACACGTAGTCCCAGGTTCTTATAAACTGGGATTCGAACAAGGGTTTCATGTTCTTTGCACCGTAATGATTGTTGGGGCTATAGTCACGCTAGCATGGCACTAGTACTGGGGATCATGTCTTCGGTCGCCACCGCTGCGGCTGAGCGGGTCGGTGGCGAATATTGTCCGTCCTCACGCCTCACATCAGGAGATAATTTGAAGCGCTCACTCACATCCGTATTGAACTTAGTTATCAGCCTTTAAAACGCTCATCTTACTCGCGCTCTCCCCATTGCCCTGGCTGCTATGAGCAATGTTAGCAGCAAAACTACTAAAGACCGCACGTTCTTGTGACGCGTCTAACTGTGTAGATGCTAAACCAGCTACCATCCCATCCCGCCACGGCGCACTCCTATCGCGTATACACCTGGTAGGATGTTTGAGCATAAATCACAGTGAGACTAGCATACCTGTATCAGGAGACCTACCTCGCCGGTCCACAATGCCTAAAGACATGCCGTCATCGGAGGGGTCTATTCGGGCATACGCGTTTGCATTAAAGTTTACGAGAAAACTGCACTCGAGATGCCATCATCATATCTTGCCCTACCCGTAGTTTCATCATGACGCATTATCAAAATTTGTTTTACCTAGTACTTTAAGCATGTGAATATAACACTACTAGTGTAACGATCGTAAATGCGTGCAATATATCCGTTGTGTAGAAAGCTTGCCGTTTCAACGTTTGGTGTGTCGAAGTTGGCGGCGGCGCAGATTCGCTTACCCCGCCTAGCTGCGATAAAACGGTGTTCTAGAGGCGCCGGTACCTGCGCGGCGATGTTAGGTAGAAAAAGGTGCTGCGTATAGAATCATGGATGTGCGTTTGTAAACAGAAGCCAGAAGAGGGGATGTCGCAAACTAAACACCTTTCGTCGTGTAAACCAATTTCCCTCATTGGTAGGATGGGGCAACACTGCGACAACTGTTTGTTGATAACGCGCAATCAATAAAAACCACGGGTAGGGCAAGATGTGATTTCGAGTACGTTTTTATCGACAACTAGTACGCAGAGTACAGTCAATATTACCTGAAATTCTGAAGCACGTTTTGGATTAGGAAAGATCACTTAAGTTGGGTATTGATAACGGTTATCGTGCAACACGTCAGGATACGGAAATTTTAATGCATATCTAATAGATCGCCTGAAATTACAGTAGTCGATAACAAAATGATTACTCAAGTAGGATGCATTTTGCCCACAGATTTTTGATGTCTCTACAAAATCAATTTTATTATATAGAACACTCAAGCAAGAATATTATTTGTTGGGCTCATTTGATGGCCAACTAATTCTACTTCATTTTTTACTAAACAAAGGACTAACTTACGAGATTAAAGTTTCTATTTGTGAAATCTGTTAAGCCCGCAAAATGTCACTCAGTTAGCATCTTATCTCGTAGTTTATTTATACCCCTGATGAAGTAAACGAGGATGTCCACAACCTTTGCAAAATTTTATGAGCAACATATGGTATCTTCTTAATGACATAGAAGAATTTGCGCTATTCCTTACACGGAAGGCATACAGCTTGTAGAACGAAAACCCTAAACAGAAGTGCAAAGGCAGGTCGAACTCAACATAATCAAGAATGGAAAAAAAAACTTTTAAAATCCTAAATATACGCTTCCCTTAAGTATAAAATTTGATGAAGACGTGATTAACTATCAAAGGAGTTCAAAAAGAATGAGTATCCTCATGTTTTCTATAAACTATATTTAGACTTACTAAAATAGAATAGAAAACATTTGTACGACTTAAGCAGTCATTTTTGAGCTACTGCGGTTTTTGCGGGTGGCCCAAAAGACGCGCAAACAAAACTGGTGTCCAGGCGTGTCTTAAATAGCTTGGAATTGTGTAGTCGATACTCAATATTATAACCCAATTTAAGTAATCCTTTCTTTCTGAAAAGGTATTTCAGAATTTTCGTTAAAATTTCATGAGTGTCGTTGAGCGCACTCAGGGTGAAAAGAATTTACGTCCCGAGTTTCCCTTTCTTCTGTTTCTTCTTCTGCTTCTTCTTCTTCTTCTTCTTCTTCTTCTTCTTCTTCTTCTTCTTCTTCTTCTTCTTCTTCTTCTTCTTATTTTTCTTCTTCTCCCCTTCCTTTCGAAAGCAAGCTTTTCAAAACAAACCTGATACTACCCAGTTTTCAGAGCTCTAGGTAACACCTGTTATTGGCTTTTACGTGTCCGAGCCATATGCATTCCACCGAAGCGCGAATAGAAGATTAGAACCAACATATACTCCTAAATTGGTCACCTTGAAGGCTCACAAGCCAGAAAGCAGGGGACCTAATAACTCAGGTGGTCAAACAACTGTGGCTAGTTTTGAAATCGGTAGTTGGATTCAGTAGCTGCACGAGTTTTTAATTTCAGCGCTGAATTACGGCAGAAGTTGGCCGTAGTCCTCAACCAATTTAGTCTGTCAAGATCACTCAGCAAATTTTCGCCTGCTTCTCTGAATAAAATCTGAAGTTAGTAAAGAGCAGAGCCTGGGAATTCGGACTCCGTCCTCAGCCCCCATTGTCCCCCTTTTGGAGAACGGTCTATTTAAAAAAAGCTAAATCCGTCTGCTGAGAAAGAAATGCTTAACACTGACTGCTGCCCTGGAAATGTAAGTTCCGCGCTGTTCAATGCTTAATAGAAGTCGAGAGATTGATCTTTTATTTCTGTAAGCCCATAGTGCTGGCGCACTGAAGATCAATGTGCATTTCTTTGTGCTGTATCAGTGTCAACAACCAGATGCTGTGAATGTATTCCACTGGTTGAGTAAGCATCACCCAGATCTCTTTTTAGGCTTTAGCTACCAATCTCAATGTCTCGTTCGAAAGCACAATCCAGATGGTTACAGTTGTATTCTTTAAAAATCCCCGAACGAGGTGAAAACCGATCACTTTATAGCACAACAAAAAAGCACAGAGGGGAGCCTTGACTACCAAAGATCACACGGTAATCACAAAATGTCTGACATGCGTGCTTACTTTAGCCAGAGCCCAACCAAATCGTTATTTATCACCAAAATATCCATAGCGGTGGATCAGAAATGGTCCACTCGCAGTGGCGTTGACTTATAGGTTCCTAGGTAGCCACTTTAAGTACATAAAATGTTAATAATAGTGAAAATGCGATTGCCATGTGATATGTCAAAAGAAGAAGCGACATTCACGGGGAGAGGTTTATTGCGTGTCTGACATGTCCGGCAGTGGTTTAGTCTACCAATTTTCAGAGACGGGAGATTCCTGCTCACAGCTCTAATTATATGACGCTCTTTCCCTTGTAAAAAGCCTGCCCGTACCGGCAAGGCGAGGCATATAAGGAGAGCTCTGTGCAAGAATTACCACTAACCTAATCGTCAGATACACAATAGGCCTCGACCTGTGAATGCCCCTTCTTATTTCTGCATAGAGTATCCCCCATCATGAGGGACTCACGCATGGTTGTTGACTTTAGAAGGAGATGAAAGACACGATACGGTACGGTAACGTAGCCTCGAAACTGCATAAAAACGTAAAACTAGTAGATTAAGGCAGTTCAGAGTTAAAATGACATGTTTCAGTCTCGTTTACCGTAGGCTGGGTCCTTCGCAGTCCCGTACCATCAGTGTTTTTCGTTCAAAATGTTGAAACTCTAGACCTGCTGCCATCCAGTGGACTTTTCGGACTCACTGAGTAAGTTTCAATACCGTAATCATAGGACTGCGAGCGTGACTGCTGTTGTCTTAACTTGACTGCCATTGCAATGTCTCTTGTGACCGTGACGAGCTGGCTTGTAAGATCCGATCAGCGATTCTGAAAGATCCATAGCTGAGACCTAAATACCTATCTAAACCGCATTACGCTTGAAAACCAGTGGCATGTTTATACTGGCTGGCTCGCAGCCAATAACCACTCGCTGGCGCCAAAAGAAAGACGTGAAACTGAAGGAGATTAAAGTTGGTGCTCGATAACATGCCAACAACAGCATCAAAAGCCACAATGGTGGCAGCAAACAGTCCGGATTAGCGGATCAGGAGGCACACGTGCTTCCCTTCGTGCGCATATGCACGTAGGAGCTAAAGCGAAGGTTACGAGGTCGGGGGGTAAGAGTTCGCTCAGAAAACCAAAACATTTGTATATCTAGTCAAAATGCTACATTCCGGAGTCATGCATGTCACCCTTGAAAGCCAAATAATATGACCGAGACACAGATGACTGACTAGATTAATCTTTGCAACCGTAAGACGAAGGTCCACAGTCTGATTAAACAGCGTGACTTAGGCCAGAGTATTGCTTCAAAACATGGATCAAAAATGAATGACCATTTGGAGATTCGGTGGAGACAGGTAATATACTGTTACCCATAGGGACTAGCTTTAACTTCTGTGCAGGCATCAGATGTTTTCGTTAAACGCAGGAGTCCAAAGTCGCCAGGTCATATTCGTCGGGCTGTCGATGCCTTGGGTATTTTCGCGTGCCTACTTATGGGTTATATGCTTAACTTTGCCTGCCGCCAAGCGAGCATTCTTATCATTATGATGATTACTAAGTAATCATAAGTCTGAAGGTGCAACGGACTGAAAACCCCCTGAAAACTAAGGCCATCCGACAAGCGGTGTCGATCGTGAAATAAACATCAACTTCCGCGTTCTGTGCAGCGATACAGGAACCGCGTGAAAACCACCAGCGGTGAACAAAGTTAATCACAGAAAACAATATAAAGTTGGCGAAACACACGTTTGAATTTTCAATTCGTACCCATGCTGGCAACTGGGAAGCACCATTGTGATATGTAGGTGCAGAGTTTAATAATTCAGTTTACCCGATGAGGCCTCGTGGCTCAAGTGATCAGAGCGTTAACTGTCATTGATTTAAATCCCACCGAGGCCACCGAGTTTTTTTATAACTTAATCAAATCGATATAGACGTGTATCACTAGAAGTAGTACTCGTTTACAGAATGGAAGTACACGGTTAACTGGAAAAAATTTGATAGACTTCGATTCAACTACCAATTAATACGTTGGGATTAACTTTACATTTAACCTACCGGACCCCTACTTCCAAATATTTATCTAAATAATCAACGAGATTTGTTGGTTGGTAACATCATACATGCAAAGTGAAAAAAACACGTTTATACGCAAGGTCGCGCAGTTTGGTTACATTTACCGAGGTATGAATCAATAATTTCTGAAATTAGTAGCTTGAATATTCTTTAGAATTCATATAACATAAACCACGTAGAGGAGGCTAGGAGACCCACTTAGGAGCCAAACCCAACGCTGCTGCGTCATAGAGCAGCAGAACAACATGTCTCGGCTTTTAGCTGGTATCTATGTCGGGAGTACGGCGGGACAACGAGCCCGATACTCACTGGTTAGAGCGTTTAACTTCAAATCAACAGGTACGGCTTATAAGCCAGAAATGACCGTTTCAGTCTTCCTAGTCTTTGCCTATGCATATGGCCAAGACGGTATAATTTACTCCTGACATATGTACTAACTAAAAGCCCACCAACATGTTCCGTCTTTGTTTCTGCTGCTACATGATGCGGCAACGAGAGTTGCGGCTCCTCACTGGGTCTCTCAGAATCTTTATATATATATATATATATATATATATATATATATATATATATATATATATATATATGAGACCAGGTGTTTATTCATCTAAAGAGACGATGGGCTCACGTGAGCGGTTGAAACGCCATTTGACTAAACACCTGGTTCCAGAGAACGCCTTCCCATCTTCTTCTATACAATTACATACCAATTAAAATTATATATATATATAAGCTGACAAGTTGAGGGATAATGGGATAGGCATTTCTGGCGGACAAACATACTCAACGGCAAATTTGGATAAACTGGGATTGGCGACCGGACTATTCTGATCAATGACTAAAGGCCAGTAGAGTTACAGAGAGCTCTTTTGGACTTATTCTGCCTTTTTTCAGTTAATACTACCTGAGTACAGAAACACAATCATACGCTGACGCGACGCTGTGGGTTCACAGACGGGATTTTTCAGATAATCTATGAGCACTTCTTCCAAATGAATTTCTTGAATGCTTCGTCATATGGCATGCTCGATCGCTACGGATCATAGATTTAATAACAACAGGCTAGACAGGCAGCAATTCATTGTTTTCCCGAAGTTCACAGCTCACGAAACCGTTACTGGCACGCAAATGTCGTCGTTTTTCGGTCCTAGCGAGTCAGCCACGTTTTCAGATGTGGCATAATTCTTTCTCATTGGTGAGGGGGCCCGGTCATCGACATCCGAGGTAATCGTCGTGTTATCCTAGCCGCAAAACGGCTTCAGTCATTTTTTTACCTGGACAGGGAAGTTTCTATTTGTGTGCAATCCTAATTTCGACCATTATGAGAAAGCGTTCTTTAGGTACGCGAAAGTCTTGCCAAGTCTTGGATGCCGTCTCATCACTCGTCTCGGTTTCGCGTGCAGCAGGTTATGATGTGGCAGGGTTAGCTTTTTTCTCAGAGTACCCATTGAAGGTGTCGTATTTCAGCCATCACGTCCTCTGTTGCATCTCGATGTGTCTCAAAGCGCAGATGGAGTGTTCCAACACAGCTGCCTTTATAACTGTTTGAATGGTTGTTGTTTGAGCTGCCTTTCACTCCAAATACATATACTAGAACTCTATTTCCGATTTTGGCTCAACACAAAGGGTCCTCTTTCGTGAATAGCCTCCATAGAACAAGATACAAGGAAAAGATATGTAGTTCAGCGTCTTTTTACTTCAGTTGCTCACGCAATACTTTAAGCATCTTCATGCAGGCACATGCTGTACCCTCCCTCACCTCCCATCAGTTTCCACTACAAAATTATCTCCTACAATGTATCTATGCAAGTATCATGTTTATAATTCGCATTCTTCCGGTCTCCGTTAATCCTCTTCAACTTGGAAAGCGCGTTCTTTCGACCCCTCCTAATGTGACGGTTACTATAAGTAGTTTAACCTACACCACTAGCTTTTTTATCAGTAGGCATGTCATATTTTATAAATTCTGATTCGGTCTCGAGCACAAGTAGAACATCTCGGAGAGTCTGGCGTAAATGGATCCATCTCAGTGTTGACGTTACGGTACTCCCGCAAAGATGAAATTTAAGCCGCCCATACCGAAGACTGGTATAGGCTGGGGGGCCCAGGTCATGTGTGGCACACATAGGCGGGTGTTTGGCTTCGATAGCCACTGCGCCGGCGCCTATCTCCGGTTTTCTTGACATTTTCTTGCCATCACAGCAAGGTGGGTGAGGGAGGAACGGGCGTACATGACGTTTATACAAGGACCCTCAATATGAACGAATCCACGCGCAAATGGCCAGTACTACACCTGCTTAGTGGGACACCTTGTGGTGACATCGTCGTTTGCTACGGTCGAACTGTCTTGCGCCGGAGTGTTCTTACTCAGAAATTTGAGGCTTATCCAGATACAAAGATATAAATGTAATTGCATTCCGTCCAAATATGTTTACTTATATAGTACTGTTCCTAGACATGAACGTGTGTTTATTGTGCCAATATAAACTGTAGGAGATTACAGTAAGTGTGGACTATTTGAGAAACGTCTTTTATTACGCCTCCCATGAGCTCCTTCACTTTTATTTGTTAACTCTGCCGAGAGCACTATGAGCTGACCATCACAAAAACCAAGTATTTTTAATTGTTGAGCTTTCAACCTTTTTAACTGACTGGCAAATCGTGAAGAGATTGACTGTTCTTGTGGGATTCAACCTCGCAAAAAGAAGGACACGAATTTAGTACATTGAGTGCACTTGAGTTACTATATCCCAAATGAGAGCATTTAATTTTCTATAATTGGGTAAGGTTACCCGCCTAACCTACTGTCCTTGACGTGTCCATTGCGTGTTTACATTCCACCCATACAGTCGGTGCAACTGTAGAGGAAGAACAGAAGGACGCCTTTTTTTCTCCCTGTTTTGATCACAGACGGTTTTTCATACAGACAACTGGACCTAACCCAGACGCAATACTTAGCGGTCAAAGCCCGGCGCAACAAATGTCTGGCGTTTTGGTTTAAATGCTTGCTAGGATCCACACCGAAAATACGCCTGGCAGCGTAACCTGCATTTGTGAACACTATTAAAGGGAGAAGAATTTCCTGTACGCAACCGAAACGAAATTAAGAGGTTAGAGTAAAGCTAGAAGCGGACGAGGGTGGTTAAGAGTCAGTAACTGTAAAATTTACTCAATACCAGAGTGCGATTCACAGGACGAACATTCTACTACTGCTACTACTACTACTACTACTACTACTACTACTACTACTACTACTACTACTACTACTACTACTACTACTACTACTACTACTACTACTACTACTACTACTACTACTACTACTACTACTACTACTACTACTACTACTACTACTACTACTACTACTACTAATACTACTACTACTACTACTACTACTACTACTAGTACTACTACTACTACTACTACTACTACTACTACTACTACTTCACTACTACTACTACTACTACTACTTAAAATACTGAAAAATCAAAATTCGCCGATTCGATGCAAATCGAAGTGATTACGAGCACACAGAATTGCATGGGGCTCTGAAGGGGCTGGTAAGTTGGGCCCCTTAGATAAAACCGGGAACTAGAAACGCTGATCATCGTACTGGTTGTAACTTTGTCTACTCTCAACAGTCTCGAGTTCTGAAAACTATGAGGTGTGTTGAATTAATACCGGTTTCGTCACATGCACTGGGATCAACCGGTTCAAAATCAAATCGCTAGTTTATCAGTCATTTCCACGGTTTTATAGGGAATGTGAGCTAACATGACCGGATTTGGGCTATTTTTTTGTGAAAAACAATGCTTCTACAAGAAGCTGCTTATCGACGTACAAACACTGTGTACGGTAAACAGAGGTTAATTCCAATGAATGAGTTAAAGCCGATGGATGTTTTTCGGAAATGGTATGACTGCGCAAGGCCGTTTGAACACGTTATGCCACCGACGAGAGATCAAAAGTACCGCCAAGTGTAGGCAGGAAAAGCAATCAACGCATTTAAAGGAACGATAAATGTCAGAACTCTCAACTTGGAAATGGACGAAATGCATGGGCTACAACACCAAGATTAATCAACAATGTATATTTTGTCCGATGATTACTCCTCATAAGAAACTAGTGGCCACGACGGTGCCTAAAAGACTCCGCATTCACATTCCTATTCAGTGACTAATGTTTTCCCCGAAGTTTCTTTCAGAAGCAGTTGCCCAGTAGGCAATAAATTCAGACAGCCTTCATCACCACACCAGCTACTGACTGTTTTCGTTTCCGCATTTGCATAGTAGTTGTGAGAAAACGAGCCTTGTTTCGTCTACCGGCGTATGTCAGCAATATAATTGCTGCAAAAGTAGATACAAAAAATATATTTTATATACAATTGCTAATAGGCTATAAAAAATAGGATGGCATCTGGTTTACCCGACGGCAAATGGTCGAATTCCCTTAGACGCTATAAACGACACGAGACTGGCTTCAAAGAAAGCTGACCCCTGGGATTGCGATTTCCGACTTGCGGGCGTTATTAGTAGTTACAAGGGTTGATCGGTGTTGGTTAGATGGTCTCCCAGGAAGAATAAGGGAGTATTAAGCCACTCCGTACCCCGATAAAGCAAGTGAAATAACACATATTTTAGGAGGCATACCTAATCGTGTGATCTAATGATACCACTAACTCTGACCCAAGCCTTAGTCCTAACCATAATTTCAATGGAATTAAGCGCAAAGCCACCAATGCTACGGGGCGCTCCTATTCCGCTGCCTTGCCGCGTGAGGGGAGGGGAAAGATTAACCTATCTCTACTGAAGGGCTCATTGAGCTCGCGCCGAAGGAGACATGTCTCGCAGCTAGTCTATCGTCGTTTACTTTCTCACAGATAACACTTTGGCCATCATATAAACTTCAATTTTTGGAACACATTAATAACCATGCTAAGATGGAGAGCTGGTTTTGTGGCAGCTTCCATAGCACTTGCCAAACAAACCACGCTCGACGGAAGACACTAAATACCTATGGAAAGTTGTCAATTTTGGTTTTAGTAGAGGATTTTGGCAGATTTGAATAATTCCTTTGACCCACTTGTGAAAAACTCGGTGGGATTCAAACCCACGCCAGCAAGGGGAAGGCTTTAGTGCAGCCAACGCTCTAGCCAACTGAGTTACGAGGCCCCACCGGGAACCGTGAGTTTAATCACACTTGGATCAAGTTACACGCCCAGTTTACTGCATCGCATGGAATCCACCAATTCTGATACAGCAAGCTGACTGCCCATGCAGGATTTCCTAAGCAATCAATCTAGAATTCACCAGATGACTACCAGGCACAATTAATTAGTAGAGGATTTTGGCAGATTTGAATAATTCCTTTGACCCAAGTGTGATTAAACTCATGGCTCCCGGCGGGGCCTCGTAGCTCAGTTGGCTAGAGCGTTGGCTGCACTAAAGCCTTCCCCTTGCTGGCGTGGGTTAGAATCCCGGCGAGGCCACCGAGTTTCACAAGTGGGTCAAAGGAATTTTTGTTTTGCCATCATCTCTGCAGTGATTCAGCTGAATAAAACTGTGCGCAACTGAAGCTGAAGTGAAAGCAAGAATGCGCCCAAATTTGTTGGGTGGGAAAAATGAGTCCAGATACCGTTCCAGTCAACGATGCGAGGTACCAAAAAGTGGTGTAAAACTAGGGGTGACTGAGCACGGGAGCTAGCCACAGTTTAACTCTTTTCATACTCATCCTCCTCATTCTGCTTCTTCTCTCTCCCCTCCGCTGTCCCTCTTGTCCTTGCATGGTTGGCACCATCCAATCAGTTCACTTTTGAACGTCAGCAAGCAATTCTTCCTCACGTTGTCTGTGTGCAGTGATTCAGCGCACACCCGCGTTGAAAAAGTGACACAGACATCCAAGTCCGGATGAAAAAATGAGCTAGAGAGAGAGAGAGAGAGAGTGGGAGAGAGGTGTAAAAAGTTCCAACTACAGTGGCTGTAACAGAGGTGGTGAGGAAGAATCTCCGATTAATTCTTTCTTAGTTCCCCCACCGCCTTCATAAAAAGGAACGCCACTTCGGCCATATTAGTCATCTGCCTGCCTGCCTGCCTGACACACCACTTGCAGCCTCTGAAAGAGGTCTGTCGGTCACGTATTCGGACGGGTGGCTGAGTCACGAGATGGCGCAACGGGTGTTGGGACGAAATAGTTTGTAATTGGTGCAAGGACGCTTGCGCTCGGCCCTTTTCGTTGCTTTGTGGAGAATGCAAAGCCGAATCTCGTTAGGTCGAGAAGGCAGCGAACCTAGTGGGAGTGGAGGCATACGGAAGGACCGAAAGGGGTTCAATTTTACGTCACGATTGCCGATTGTCGTTACCATAGCGTAGTGCCCACTGAGTCAGAAACAATCGCTTCTGGACGGAGAACAGTAAATGTAATGAACAGTGAGTATAAGTGGCTGTCATGTACAGCCCTACGCTTAGCGCTTCCCACTTGTCACGGTCCTGACTGAAATCGTATCCGTCTGGTGGTTTTGGGCGTCACTCCTCGATTACATGCTCGGAGACTGGGATGCGAGTGCCTATCGGTTACGCCTCTGTGCTAGAGTAAACGTAAACATTCCTCCCCGCGTGTACTAAAAGTGGGACGGTCTTAGCTGTGACATCGACTACTCCATCTTAACGGTCTCGTCGCACCAAATTTGGTTTTCCGACTCCGAAATCAGGGCAGGCAGTCTGCGTGACGCTCACTGAAGCTAACAGGGCGGACCGTTGACAACCCGCTTTCGAAACCTGTACGCAAAAGTACCAAGTACGCCTTTAATATACGTGGTTCGGAAGACGATTTCAATCTCCTCTGAACAGTGCTGGCCAGTCGGGCTTAGTCCTTTGCTTAAATTGGCCGAAGATTAGTTGATAAGCATAGGCTCGCTTTCCATTATTTCTCTTCAGGTCAGTATATTAATATGGGAACGGGGATGAGTTAAACATGTCAGTAATTAGAGTCAGCGGTTACTAGCAACAACAGAAGCCACTACCATCCGGTTGAGAAAGGTGGTCTTGTGCACACAAAAGAACCTGCTACAAGCTCCATGCTTAGCAGGGCCAACGAAGGCTTAGTTACATGCAAGCCGCGCCATCTCCTCCCTCCCCCCTCCCCGCGTGAACAACTCCACCAAACCCTCACTGCCGCTCAACCAGTCGCTCTTATCACCACCACTCCCTTATTAACACGACTCACTGGTATGTCTTAGCTTGTACTCCGTTCCCATATAAATGTACTGGCCCGATGAGAATTTATCGATAGCACGCGTATGCTCGCCAACTAGTCTTCTAAATTGATTAAAGTTCGCCTTACCACACAAGGAGAACGTGGGGATATGGAGGGAAGGGGAGGTAACCAGAGGCTGAAGAGCCAATGTCAGCAAAAGGACGTGGATAATTTAGTGCACTTTGTCAACCTTTGACTACGATAAGCGTGGAGCTTGTATGGGGTTCTTCTGTGCGCACAAGACCGGATTTCGTAACCCCGTGGCGTCGGCTTCTGCTTTTGTTAACCAACGCTTACCCAGTGGCTTAGAGTTGCTCGGGGGGATCATAGAAATCACACGAAAAGCTTCTTTGAGGTCTACAGGATGCCCGGAATCACCAGCAACTACGAAGATGTCGCTGATTATGTTCCTAATTCCGCCTACCTTTCCCAGCCATGCCAAAAGGTATTCTCATATGTTATTGGATAGGCGCCAACTTGTGAAGTCCGGAGCAGTAGGCAATCAGGGGCCTGCTTAATTGCTAAGAACGGTCCTACTAGTTCTTCCAATGTACGACAGTTCGACCATCTCGAGCGACGACGGCCAACGCGGGCTCCATGGAGTGCACGCAGCACCAGTGGATTTTGCGTGAAGTATCTACCAAACTATTCCCTCCTTCACCCACAAGGCTCCAATGACAGAGCAACGTCAAGACAACCGGAGGTGAATTTGGCCGTGGTTACTGACAGAACTAAACAGTCCCTAGGCGGTCTGCTCTCTCCGCATAATGTGCCAGGTTTTCAAAGAAAGACCTGCTCGAGCCTCACGCTCTTGAGAGTGCCATAGAGGTCACAGTCCTTGAGACTGAATCTCAGCCCTGTGGCCAGTCACCCCACATACACACTCACAGCACTGTCATCGAGGCCCGAGTTAGCCAGTCAGCTGACAGACTTCCAGGCCACGACGTAAGTTCATGGGAATGTTAAATGTGATAAGGTTTTTGTGTATTATCACGCAACTGCAGACTTGTTAATTTCGCAGTAAAATGACGGAAGTTCTGGATCAATTTTGTGAAGCGGTAGAAGGCGCTGGGCCGTCTGGAGAGGGCGATAGCAATAGTGGGTGCCTTGGATTGCGCTTCGCTCTTACCTCTGCCACTTTAAATGAAACGAACAAAGAATCTGTCGGAAGTACTTAGAGGTTTTGTAGAATATCAGGGTGCACTGTCATGAATCATGAGAGTAAACAATGACGTTAGTTGACAAGGGATTTTGGAACGTGGTGCCTTGAATGCCATGCTGGTAAGATGGGGAGGATTCATCGAGGTCTGGGAATTAGTGTTAAGTGTACTATAAAATACGCCATGATTAAAGCCTGAACTGTGCTCCACAGAAGAAGTATGGGGTAAGATGGCAGCTCATAACATCGGAGGGCATGTACTCAATTGGCGGCCGTACAACGCGTAGGAAGAATGCGAGTACATAGCAGCATGACTTAATCGGATGACGGAGGTATTTAGTGCAGAAAAACTGTAAACAGTATCATCAAAGTCTTCATGATATACCGATCTACAATATTCGCCTAGGCACTCTTCGTGGCCGGCCATCACTTGAAATTGTCACCTAAAGCATGCGAGGCAAAAAAGTAGTCTAGTAAATATATACAAGTTTAAAAATAAAAAAACTGCCCAGGAGGCCTTTTTGTTACTTGCATCAGGTAAAAAAAACAAACCAAACTTATCTTTGTTCATAGGCAAAAACTTGACAGCAGGAAGCATGCATAACCTTGAGTTAAGGTGATCGACGACTTACACGTAAACGTAATTTACACTAAGCACAGCGAGCAACACGCTATGCTGGCAAAACGCCTGCTCATCGGGGTTTCTCGGTCTGACAGGTCTTGTAAGTGTTTAGCCCACTCAACCACATTATCCGGAGAAAACTCCAGTTCAACTCTCGGGAAAAAAATACATTTGAACATTAAAATATTCAAGTCGACACTTCCCTTATGTAATACTAAGCTTGGTAAAAAACAGGAGAATGGGACTGTTTCATTCCTTTGCAAATTTATCTAGAATTTGAAGACTATATACACATGCATGCTGGAAGTGCGTTCACTGATTGATTTAGAGAACACACTCACCCCATTGTGATTTTGGCCTCAATATAGAACGCGCAGGCGACTAGTAGAATAAGGAGACTGAAAATGACGAGGGAAACTGTGACTGCCATTTCTGGAGTCCGGGACGTCGTCGTCAGCCAGGCTAAATCAAACGTAGCTTCGCAGGACATGAGATTAGAGCCCACGTTCTTTAGTCACCGAGCGTTTGAAAATCCAACGATCTACCAATTCAGCCACGGACCCATTTTCTTTTCTGTTGTGGTCGGGAAGATTAAATATCCTGGATGTGCGTTGACAGGACAAATTCGTTCTGTTGCGCTTTGTGGCTTAATGTAGCACCCCCCAGAGGCAGTCACACAGCGATTAGGGCTAGGGAATTCACCTATATATTTATGCATGTATTAAAAACAGCAGAAAATATGCGAAGTGAAGATCAGTAGATAGAAGCAAGAAAGACAGAGAAAGGCAGTGTCTGCGAGCAGTAGTTTATTAAACTGCGGGTCATCTTCACTTTTAAACGCATGGGAAACGTTAGTCAGTCAGTTGAATGGATTTTGCGTCTCTTGCATGAAACTTGACCTTCGACCCGTGGAATCAGTCTCAAAAATTCACACGATAAATCTTTTTCTTTTCTCAGTGACAGCACTTTACCTCGAATGACGAGATCTAGGTCACATTTATGCGTGTCACACACTAGTGACCCGTAACTCCACAGAAATCTCCTTTCTCGATTCTCATGCAAATGAGAGTTGCAAGGGAACCATTACAGTATGGCCCTCAATTTTAAATCCGACTGAGTAACGAAGATAGCTATAAGCCATCGAGGGCACAAAATTTTGCATGCCGTGACAGTTAAGCTCCTTTATATACAACTTCTTACTGAATTGACATTTAAATTTTATTTAAAGATTTTAAAGATCATTTTTAGCAACAGTTTCACTACAACTAATGACATGTTTGACACTCGTTGATGAATGCTCACTGATCGTTATCGGAACTCACTCGTCCCGCTCTGCTTTGGGGCTCATTCTCAAGTCCCTCCAGTAGCCACACAGTGGCTAGTAGTAGTAGTAGTAGTAGAGGCAGATGAACCACGCAGACAAAGAAAATGGAGACTGGAGTGGCCATTTCTGGCTCATTAGCCCTCATCAGTCAGTCCCACACAACCCCAGGTGGTGCCCAACCCGAGGCTCGAACCCACAACCTGTTGATCAGAAGTCAAACGCTCTAACCATAGAGCATTTTCAGGATGTCATCAGAAAGTCCACATTGTATAACAGATTTATTTAAATATTTTTAACGTATACATAATTCTTACTTCTTCGCAGCAGTATGGGGGTTTGAGAGCGTGTATATTTTTTATACGGATGCCACGGAGCAGCGAATTAGGGCCAGAAAATACTTCCTTCTCTTATACCAGCGATAGGTATACGGCAAGCCAAACGAAAAGCAGATTGATTGCAGTGTTGAACGTGGTGTGAGCCCTCATACACTGCATGTAATAGGCAAAATTACATAATTGGCCAGCGTACCTCGTTGGCATTACTTTAAATAGATAACGATGTTAATGGAGGAGTAAATGCACGCAGGCTTGTGTTGTGTTCTGGGAGCAGACAGACTCGTTATCTGATTGCAGGGATTACAGAGAGGAGAGAACCTGGCAGACCGGAAGCGACCAAGCTAAGAATAACATAGTTGGCTCAGCAGAAGCGGGGAGTAGGCTTATTCCTAGAGAACACCAGAGCGAGTTTGCTGCTGCGGAACACCAAACAGATCAGTGAGCACCCTTTTCAAGGTGGACAAATTTTGCATTGAATCGTGTCTAATCTGTGTACCATATGAGAGGTTTATGTGTGAAGTTGTCAGCGCAGCTAGCTAAAAACGATTATGAATAAGCCACTAAAGGTTTACCGTTTCAATCGGCTACAACAGTTCTTTTATTTCGCTTTGAATAATAGTAGTCACAGGAGCGTGTCGAACCTTCCATTTGTGTTGATCTCCTTGATTTCTTGAATAATTATTTTCAACAAAACACTGGTAGAAATAACCTGGTGGTCTCAACTGGAGCCTTTGCAGATACTGAAATGTGTAATATTGTATCAGACAGAGAGTTACTCTCAGGAAACAGGGAGCGTCAAAAGCGATCAAGAGGGTTAAAGTGCTTTTCGAGGAGGAATACAATCCGAACTCACTTTCGTTTTTCCAGGTCTTGGCGAATATCCTGGAAGGTCTTGTGTCCTCCCTCCTCCTTCTCCTCAACTTGATAGCCCTCATGTTCCCGCGGTGCATCCAGGAGCGTTAGTATTCCAAAAGAGTGGGGTTCGAACTGCGCTTGATAGACCGGTACCGGCATGGGCAGGGCCTCGTTGATTGCTATGGCCTGCGTAGTGGCGTTGCAGGGCTCAGCCACCTGAGGATGCTCGATCGCTGGGCCCAGTTCATAGTGTTCCACTTCATCCCCTGGAGCCCGCTCATGGTGGGCGTGGTCGTAGGCCTCAGGACCACAGTGTTCGGGAACGTAACGATGGCCTTCGTTGACAAACTCGACAGAAGCCATTTCGCTTGGCTTGTTTGTGCTGGTTTCCCCCTCCTCCCCGAAAGTGTGTTCAACCTCTTCGAGTGGTGGAGCCTCGGGTGTCGCTTCGCAATCGGCTGCAAGAATTATCGGAGCAGAGACCAGCGGCGCTGGTGGAATCTCTTCAATTTCGGCGCCAAAATGCTGCTGCTGTTCAAATGTCTCGTGTTCTGGCTCGGTCGGCTCCTCTTTTTTCTCGTCCTCTTCGTTTTCGTGTATGCTGTTCTTTGTAGGTAAGTCCGACGAGGCTACGAACTCCTCCTCCTTTTGCTGATAAAGATCTTGAGAAATACCACCTTCTGGAGGTATCAGCTGAATGTCTTCTGGCTCAGAGACTTGTGAGTTTCCTCGCGAAGGTGACTGTGAATGGTGCTCACAGACAGGTTCTTCCTTCTCCTTCTCAGTTGTGTGAGCCTCGGGGGCGGGCTGCGATTTGCCTTCAAAACCACTAAAGGTCTCGGAGGGAGGCTCCTGCAGGAACTCCTCTGTTTGGAAGCTGTCCGACAAGTGTGGATCTGGCAAGTCGTGCTCAGTCTCTGCTCCGTTTTCCAGGAGACCTTCCTCGACCGCTGGTATGCCGGGACCGAAGGGTGAGATGGGTGAAAAAATGTTCTCTGATCCTTCTTGATGCTCCTGCTGCGGCTCTTCCCTCAGACGGGATTGCTCTGCGTCTGCAATTGCCTCTTCTACCAAAGCTTGACTCTCGATCTGTCTCTCGTCTGCTAGAATATGCTGTTTCGAGCCTTCGAGAGAGGCGTGAATATCCGAGGAGTTCTTGGTGGCCTCCGCGGTCAGTGCGAATTCGTGTTCGTCAGCACCTACCTGCTCTGACTGATGCTCTAAACCGTTTAGGTGAGCAGAATACTGGTGCTGTGGATCCTCCAAAATGTGCACTTCGGGTTCGGTTGAATAATCCAGGTTGAGATGCAAAATTCTAAACAAAAAATGAGAGAGGGAATGTTAACATCTAGAATAGACTACCGAGGGCTACCCAGCCTAGTGAACTTACGAAAACCACTCACAGCAATGATTCGTAAACCTATTTACGTGTAAAATGTGCTTGCTCCACACAGGGGACAGATAAGAGCTTAAGCCGTCTGAAGCTGCAGAACATTTTTACTAATTGGCCGTTGTACGCTGTATGAAACAGGGACCGGTCTTTACAGATATTTTCGTGAAAACTCAAAAAACCTATAAACCAATATTATGAACGAGGTACACACGAAAGTTATCTGACAGATCGAACACGAGAAAAACACAATGTTCGCCTTCTTGGACGATAGAATGTCCCATTCAGAGGCATTCGAATCAGAGAAAATAAACAGTGTGGTTTAAAAATGGGGAACATGGAACGTAGTGCTGTACTTGTTTAATTTATTTACTAGAATTTGTTTGGTAGAGCCCATAACTTTCTGTAAGTTCATTCATAAATTTGGTTAATCTTGAAAAATATTCGAAATAAAGGATAATTACAAAAACGCCTGTGACTGTCTACCTGCCAATCAGATGGGATAATGTAATGGTGTGGATCCGATGCGCGTGTGAACGGATATATTTTGCAGGCGGATGCGGGTGCAAGCACATTGGGGCCCCGCAAACCGTAGTTGTAAACCTGGCCGACTGAACATGTTCTTAAGTCGCTACCATGGGTCGAAAATAAGCTAACGGAAGTTCAATCGTAAAATACTTCCGGGTACTGGGCAAGTGGTGGACCTTAAGGTGACTTTCAAGGTGGTATTTTAAATGAACAAAGGGCGTTATCTACACTACTCATAGGCCCAATCAAGCCTAACCAAATATGATCCAATTCTCTTTTAACAGGTCCAGGCTGTTTCCAATATACTGATACCAATATGTTTATACCTCAACAAAATCCGCGTACGTCGCAACAAAAGATTTCCCGAAATTTACGCCTGAAAAGTAATGTTGAAAAAGAATGTGTCACAATTATCTTTACATGGATAAACAGTGTCCGTGAAAATGTGTGGACGCTGGCAATTCATCCTTCCCGTCTTGACTGCCTCTGAGGTGTCCCTGCCGTACAACTGCCCTCTTTTGGCCCTCTATTTTGGCAACCAGCGTGTCAGTCATTCTGGTGCGCTAGTTGCCTTCTCTCCGGGTGTCACTGAAAAGGGAATTGGCAGATTGGTTGCTCCGTGTTCCGGCCAAATGAGCTCCATTCACGATCTCAGGTGATAGGGACGGAGCCAAAAATTCATCAGCATACCACGACGAGAGAAAAGGTTTTAAAATGGTTTAAGTTCGGAAGCATATGCGTCACGAACTGGAATGCTCAGTTCCGGATCAGCCACCATCCTTAACCATAAAAGCCATTCCTTAGGCCGGCAGCTATGCCTTGTGTGGTCGCCTAAACAGGATACGGGAATAGGAAATGCCTCACCCAAGGAAAAAAGGTGGTGGTACGGTAAATTTCAACAAGGGTAAATATACCGGGAAATTAATTCTAACACTAGGTCTAACCAGGAGGAGACTCTAAACCTTTAGCCTAATCATGACCCTAATTCCAGCTCCGACCTTCACTGTAAAGTTAAACCTAACTCAAATATTAGCCTTCACCCTTACCTTAAGCCAAAACATCATTTTCTTGGAATTTAGCCCACTGTCACATACATTGTGTGCGGTTCCTTTTCCCGTTTCCTGTGCAGGTGGCCATAAAAAGCCTCCTTACGCTAAGGGCCCACTGCAGTCGGGCTCTTTGGTCATTGGCCTCAACTGGGCTACTTTTCTGCTGAGGCATTTTCATTTCACCACTTGGTCTCTAACGCATATCTTCAACACTTAGTGAAAGTTTATCATTGTGTGTTTTAAATCTGCATGCGCCCTTTACTCAACTGCATCCTTCGTCCATATAACCATAGTCAGCCAGCATAACGGCATAAGGTAGATGATTACGGGAAAGGAGACGGGTACGCAAGGAAAATTGAAGCGGGATTCTCGCACCGAAGGGAGGACTGCCGTTGTAACAGGGAGCATTGTAGACCTTGCTAACACCGAAAACGACTAGGATCTCATTTCGCATAATAAAGGGAGGGGTGGGGTGGTAAAAAAGAGGAAAATAGTCTTAAGGTGACAAAAACCGACACAGCTAGCGGTGGTGGTTGTGGTAGCCGTGATGGTGCTAGCGTAGGGAGGAAGACGATAATAAGGTAGGACAGCAGATAAAATAGACTAGTTAGCCATGATCTCATCTGTAGTTTACCAGAATTTCTTGGGCCGACTAGAGGTGAAATGATTAGATTACCGCGAGCGACTGAAGGTTCAGTATAACGTTCTTAATTTTCGCATAATTAATCAGTTACGCGACCATTAGTCTGCTGTGACATGATGCTCGAATGAGCAGTTAAGCATTGACTGGCGTATGAACAGATGTCTATCCGGAAATTTGTCATCTACCCAATGCACATCTCGAAAATCATAATTTTCCTGCTTTAATAAGCTATCACACTGCTTGTTCTAATTACTCCAAACAAACGAGCAACTTTGGCTTAACCAACAACAGACCGGTTGCATCTTCTCTTCATCTTTGTAGTATACTGAGGAAAATTAACTTCACACAGTATTTTGAAAAGTTAGAAAAACTATTCATACGTGGAGATTCAGTTGTTTTTCCGTAATTGAAAAATTCGCGGATATGATTGTCAACACTACCCAAAAGTTTGGATTCGAACAAGCTCAGGCAAGATGGGCTTGAATTACCATTACAGGTCCTCAACACTCATTTATTTTCGGTATGCAGATATCGTAGCAGCTTGCGCTTCGGTCAGGCGGTCGATTAGACTAAGAGAATAAATGACATGCTCGGATGTATAGGGGCTTCAGCTTCACATAACCATTCATCGGCCGCCACGGCGCCAAGTGTGTCCCTGATCCTAAAAGCTGGACGGGGTTGTCCAATCAGAGCGACACCTTTTTGGTCGGTCGCAGGTGATGATATCTCAATCAATTTAGCCCTCCCCGTTCCGTCCCCTTCCTCTACAGCAGCACAACACGGTTCAAGCAATGATGAACGCATGCCTTCACCACGAACTCTGACGGCTTTTATGCACAATCACCGCGCGAAAGGAGCTACTACGTGCATTATTTGAACTACGGCCACTTTGAATAGTCCGAATCGGTGGCTGCGTAGTAAAATCCGCGCCCAGCGGCCACCAAGCGGGTCTGAACTGAAACGGACCACAGAGGCGAGACGGGAGGGAAGAGCAGACGGCGGAAGTGAGCAAGGAAGCTGGGCCGAGGAAGAAGTTTTGGGCTGGGATGCGGTTGTATAAACTGGCAAAAGAGAAGGTGGATGGCGCCGTAGGCGTTGACAGACAAATCTGCCAGGCTTACACACGCGCGTGGAAGAGGGGAGATTTTTTGCGTTCTGAGTTTGTTTATGGGCAAGATAGCAGCTGGGCTTGTCAGCAGTCAAGCGAAAAGTTTAGTTCGCGCCTGAACGATGTTGTCGCCAGATGATTTGTGTCGGTCTTAGGCGTGTCCAAGTGTGGCAGGCTGGCATAAAGTGATTGAAAAAGTTAACGTTTGCTGTTAAATGGCGACATTTAGACGTTAACAAACAGGGCAGGTAGTTTGGATCAATCTTAAGCATCATAATTTCCGGTAGCGAGGCCTTTTATGGTCGCCTAAACAGGACACGGTAAAAGAAACAGTCCCACCCGCTTAAAATAGGTGGCCTTATGGTAAATTTCAGGAGGGATAAATATACCCGTGTCTTAACGCTAACACTAACCTTAACATACGACAGTTCAACCGTCGTAGTCCGACGATGTCCACCACATGCTCCATGGGAAAGTGGAGCAGGGACGGTAACTTACGCGTGATTTAGTTTAAAGTGATAGTAGACTTGCGCTGCAGCTACCGCACTCTCTCCTCCTCCCCCACCTGAGCCCGGTGTCAAGACAGAGTCAAGAAGACCGGAGGCGAGAGAGGACGCAGGTGGCTGGCGCGGCCGGGTCCCCTAAGTCCTAGCCGCCCCTAGGTGTGCCACCAAACCTCCCATGTTCGGCATTTGTAAGCGGAGCGCAACCCGAACAACACATGTCGTGCCCTGATGTGGCCCCCGTGTTGGTCCAACGCATCTACCACGTGGCCCGTTTAGGGGGCACTAACCTTAACATAAAACGAAACTGTCACCTTACTCATAATCTTAGCCCTACCTTATAGCTTAACGTTGCAGTTAACACCATAAAAAACTTAACCCTTAGCATACACATAAGTTTCTTAGAAGTTGGCGCAAAGCCACACGTATTGTGGACGTTTCCTTTTCCGTGTCCTGTTTGGGTGACCATACAAGGCATCCTTCCCCAATTTCCCTGTACCTGTCTTTCACCTAGACACACTAACGATGCGCGCATAAATGAAGACAAGCACATTATAGGGACTTATTTAAACTGCCGATGCGGGAGAACTGCGTCAAACTGTACGCATTCCAGCTCAGATGGGCACTGAAATGTTTACAGAAAGGTACCAACACTCTAACTCAGGAAACCACAAAAATAACAATATAGCAAAATAGCTGACACCACATTAAGTCTATTATTGGTAGAAATAGTCGTTGGCTCACAGGAGTTAATTGTCTCCAACTTAAATATTGATAAGCATTTCAGGGCTAAGACGTTAGAAGTCCTCTTGTGGGTGGCTTAACTCCCCATCCCTTCCCTAGGCATTAACAAAAACATTCGGATGCGGTAGATGTGGTGGGCCCATGCAAGGGCCAGATATAGGCAATCATAACGAATGCCACACACGTAGGAAGGTGCATGCTGGCAGGCCTAGACGCAGGCTCACGCCACGCCCGCCATCTGCGCCCTCTCTGGTCTTCTTGACTTAGTCATGAAAGTCGGCTGAGGTGCGGTAGTTGTTGCGTCAGTCTATTGTTAGTGCATTCGCTGATGAACGCTCACCGATCGCCTTGGGGCTCATTATCGAGTCTCGCCTGCAGTCACACAGCGGCTAGTAGTAGAATAGGCAGCTTAATATCCTCGGGTGATGCGCCACCTGGGGTTGGGTATGTCTGGCTGACGATGGCTAATAAGCAAGAAATGGCCATTGCAGTCTCCCTTGTTTTTGCTAACAATATTCATCTGCCTATTCTACTGGCATTTTAAACTACTTCACGTGCAAGCCACCATTCGTACGCCAGCCTGTGGGGGGGGAGGTCGCACAAAGGTAAATGTCGTGGGAATCAACGGTCGAACCGACAATAAAATGGGGACCTGGGGTGGGGTGGGGAAGCGATGGCATCGTATGCAGTCCCAGCCTGTTGCTGTTATTGTAAAACTTGCCTGCTAATTTTGTTTTCTTTGGTGGGTTTTGTTAACACTTGCACAACTTTAACGCAGACACTAGCGTTTAATGTTAGAGTTAGGATTAATTATTTGGGGTACAGGGTTTTGAGGTTTGAGTACTAGGTTCGGATTCTGTGGTAAGGGTTAAATTTAGCATTACCGCTAAGGTTTGAAGGTTGAAGTTGGCGTTTTAAGGTTAGAGTCACTATTGGAATAAGATTTTTAAGATTGCCTCTAAAGGTCAAGATAAGCTCCCAAGGACACGCATAAGGGCTCACATGATGAGTAACCACTTGCATGTACTGTTTTTGTGAATAATTTGCTTTTCATTTCTCGTTAGTTTGCATTTTTCCATCAGACCATAAGTAAACTGTAGCTATGTTCATGTATTTTTTAGGAAAATGTGTCACTTCGCACGTGGTGGAGTGCTCAGAGTGTCTCATGCAATTGACGCGTATACTCGGTAAAAGCTACCTACAGTGTTTATAGCTTTAAACAAACACATCTCGCAGCTTTTTACTAATTATACTATAAATACAATAAATATCAGGTTATGCTAACAGAATCTTGAAACTATGAAAGCCTAGACTTCAAATTCACTGAAATAAACTTCTTCCGCCTTCTGCAAATTCCAAATTTACTTAATGCCAGAAGAAGAGTCTACTTGCAAACGCGAGTCATTCGTGACAAATGAACTTCATTTCATGCCCATGCGAGTGATGTATACAACTAATGTGTCACTTGGACGGGCGTGATTGTCAAAGGGGCCGAAGCAGTCTTACGGTCGTCAGCGCGGCCGTTTACGCGTGCTGCGTTTGGTCGGCCTAGCACAACTGTCAAGCACTGCGTGGGCCGCGTAAATCAGCCTTCTGCTCACCAAAACCATTTCGCGGTCGATATTTCTGTCTTCATCGATTGGTCGTCGCAGCCGTGCACACTTTACGTTCCAACTAACAATTCAAACTTCACACAGGGGTCGCCAGGACGCTGGCCTGGTGAGAACGCCTTCAGCAACCGTTCACTGAAATGCATGTGTATTCGCTGTCTCAGTAAAAAAATTTCCAATAACTGAGTTTTCCCTGATGTGTGATTTGGAAATACATGGTTTGATGATCACTTTACCTCAAAAACTCTTCAGTGAAACGGCAGAATTTCCCAGAGGATGACGGAGTGTGAGGGCACGATGCATATTCTGCATCAGTTCAGTTCAAGCATACTAACCTTTTTGCCTGAATATAGATTTTCGCAAGTCGAAACACCTTGCTGCGTATTGCCACGCTTTTGCATTAACGATAGGCTTTGAACAAGACAAGCTTTCCGATCCCTCGATTATACAGTAAAATACATAGAGGATAGTATTCAGTTGCTGCTAGGCTGACACCTGATAAGGACAGCCAACCAATTTGGCAACCTTATTATTTAGTGATTGTGATAGTACGTCAAACAAGCTATGTAACAACAGCTTGTACTCTAAGTGCAGGAGAAAAGTAGTGATCAGGAAAGGAGAGCTCTCTTGTCGGGGTGACAGGTTAAGTGAATGATTTTTTAGCTTGCAGATTTAGGGATGCCTCCGGAGAGTCTCCTAGCATCCAGACATCATCATCGGTGCCAAGACAATACAAGAAGTGGACATCCCGACAATCGTTTTGAACATTTGGTTAGGCCGGAGGCGTTTTTAATCAGCCCAACGATGCGGACGCGCCCACACAAAGGCACAGGATCTAGTTCGGGTGCATAAGGCAGACTTGGCGAGCGCAGAGGTGACTACGCTCCAAAGACGCTCGAACAAGCTGATGCGCAAAGCTTTATCAATGCCATCCCTGCTACTTAAAAGTCGTCTTCATCGTTGGCGATGATTAGGACAGAGGAAGATGGGTGAAGCGTCACAGCCCCATCTCAAACGCCTAGATCAGCAAAAGTCGACCAGAATTTATCTTGAGTGGTTAGAGAAGTTGCACGCTAAGCAGGAGATATCCTATGCCTAAAATCAGTCATGCAAATTACTCAGTCTAATTTCAGCCTCACTCGCCGAAACCGACTCCTCTGCAGGATCTCGGCCAAGTGAAGAGGACGATGGTCATCAACAGACAGAAGCTTGCGCGGATAGGCGTGTAGATTGCTCCAGTTCACCGGTAAACAAAGGCCAAAAAGCGGTTGCGAAGACGGCGGGTGGGAATCCGTCGTCGCGTCGCCTATTCCAGTGTCGACTTACCAGTACGCGCTGAGTCATGGTCAAACCAAGACTCGGTTTCGGCCAAGGTCACTGCGCCTGGTGTGCGTGTGCATGAAGGTGATTAGTCATAGGTCTGGGCGATAGCTTTTTGACAAGATTGTTGAGGTCAGGTGAGGCGAAGCGACCAAAGACGATGGCATTGGGTCGATTGAAAAAATTGAAACGAATGGGGCCGTTTTCAGAACTGTAAGGTTTTATAGAGCTTTATTGGAACCATTTACGCTATTGCCTACAGAAATCCGATGACCTCTACAACGCCCACAGCCGAAAACAAGACAAATTCTTTGTTGCTTCAATCATTTATCAACAAGTGGTGCTTTTAGGTACTAACATAATTATGCCTTTTTCTTAGGTGTGGTTTGTCGCATTATTTTCCAGGTATGGAAGATCTTCTCCAGTAGCAGGCAAAACAGGATACTTGCTCTTCAATACAGTAGCGCCTTCATGCGGATTTCTTTCAGAGTCTTATGCAGCCATTTCTCAGTTGGTAGGGTGATAAAGCGAGTTTTCTATTATTTCCAGACAATAATAGCCGGTCATTTTGGCACTGACTCACCTAATTTTGTTCGGTTAAGTCCAATTTAGTAACTTAAGGAACATATTTTGCGTGAACAGAAGAATTTACGGTTATATCGGTTCAAGCCGTTAGTGGGATTTTTTCAGATAGCCGGCGATATGAACTCAGAAGAAGACCTGTTGAATAAAAAAAACTGCAACCAATTTCTACACATCCACTCAGGTTTTTAACACTTTTACTGAGGAAATGCCGTCTGAAGGGTAATAGCTGTACTGACGTACTGATGACTCATATAAGTACTTTACATTCTGGCAGTTTTTACCTGCTTCTGAACTCTGTCCCTTACCTTCTCGCAATCCATTTCTAAATCCGAAGCTCAGACCGCCGTTTAGACAGCTGCCGCGTACCATGTTTTGCCGAACAAAGGTTCATCTGGCGTTGCCTGTCAGGTCAAAAGCTACGCACGCTAGACTTGCGCTCTCGCCAGCTGGCGCGAAGAAAATAGGCTCCACTAAGGATTGAATAAACAAGCTGCACTTTTCACATATTTGCATAAATGCGGTGTTTACTCGAGGAAGTAATGTAATGCCTTAAACAGATGAGCATTTTAATGGATACTAGCTCCATAAAATGTGCACAAGAGACAGATTTTTTTTCTATCGAACTTGCAGGAAGAGCCTATGGTATATTGCGCCAGAAAGGTTAAATTTTAATGAGTATGAGTGCAACCAGCTCTTTTTATATCTGCATTTAGGTCGGAATTTGAATGGTTTTTGAAGAAGTTCAGTAATGCATTGAACTAGCATTGAATTCTGGTCGTCAAATGGCACAATCCAAATCGTAATCATGTTTACTCAGATACAGAGAAGGTTCCAATGGCCAGAAGAGAAAAGATAAGTGTCAATAATACTTTGTCAACGCAAACCAACACCTTTTTCCAGATTTAATAATTGCGTAGAAGATAAGGCTTCAAGCTATGCAGGACTCGAGCGGTTCAGGTAGAGTTCTAACAACCACAGCTTGCATAGGATGGAGGCTTCTACAAACAAAACAATTAAACTAGAAATGATCAATCTACTACATAAGTCATTGTCCTTTGTATTTTCCTCACATGGGGGTGTGGGGAGAATGCCTAGGTACAGGCCTCCTGCTGCACCGCCCGTAAAGAGTACTGGTGCCTGAGAACGAGACAGTGAGACCAAATCTGGCGACTACATCTCCACGGAGCTTTTCAACAAACTCACAACTATAGCATACCTGACGCGCTTTTAAACTATCACAATTCACGGAAAGTGGGGGGGATTAGAAAGTTGAAAACTGACTGAATAATTCAGTTCGCGCTGGACGGAGAGTCAGGCTCAATGGCTCCACCGCACTGTGACCTATGTGACACTCCAACTAGAATGGGCTCCAAGTGGCATCCACGTTTCTACTGAACCGTGGCACATTGTGCGGGGACCAGGTAACGTGTGGTACGCGTAGACTGCCTGTTTAATTTTATAAGCCACTACGCCCGAATCTGGACGTCCTGATGCCGCCTTAGCAACGGTTTCAGGAGGGCGGGAGTAGAATGTGCGGTAGATTCCCAACAAGTCTACTGTAAATATAAACAACATCACACGCAATTAACCGTCTTGCGCCAACCCCTGCTTTGGGACACATGGCGGACATCGTCGACTGTGATTATCAAACTGAAATAAGCCGTAAGTGACGTGACTCATAGAACGCAATGACCAAAGCTAAGTGATCAGTTCAACGTACTCAAAACGTTGTGTAGTTTACTTAACAGCCTAACGCTTTCTGGAAAAATTCTTTTTCTCATGTACAATGCGATTATTGTTGACTGTATCCAAGAAAATATTCCAAATTCCGGCGCAAATCGACGGAACCGTATATTTCAGTAACGTCCCAGCTGACTGATTTGCGTGGGCTAACTCTATAAATGAGTGCCTGTTTTCCTGGTAGAACGCATTAATCTAAACGGAAGAGCTTTACCTAAGCAAGTTTATCAGGTTGACAATTATTTTTTTGAACGCGTAAAGTAATTTAGGCAGTATATGAAAAAGCATGTTATTTTCCGAAAATAAAAAAATTTACTTCCTCAAAATGGCTGCTTGCAAATATGCGTATATTGCGCCCTCAAGTATAATCCTATTATCAACAGACAAATCTTGTGTTGAAGTGCGCCCACAGTTTCTTGACGTTTGAAAACACGTCATAAATAAGATCTGATTTAGCTGTTTGAAAATATTTCAG
The DNA here is from genome assembly GCA_017591395.1 of Schistocephalus solidus. Taxonomy (NCBI): domain Eukaryota; kingdom Metazoa; phylum Platyhelminthes; class Cestoda; order Diphyllobothriidea; family Diphyllobothriidae; genus Schistocephalus; species Schistocephalus solidus. The sequence continues at coordinate 131,769 of WEDG01002087.1, read as the reverse complement.
TGGCCATTCTATAATGCATCTATAACCTTCGAACGGAAAATAAAATTCGCGAGGGATAAAGACAATCGTTCGAAAATAATGAAATACTGTAGTCCTTTCGCCCACAGGCAAGCATTCGTCAATATATGCCACGAAGGCATATATTCACGTAAAGGGTTCCAATATTGTTTCGACATTATTTTGAAAAAATGACAAAGGACGAAGTCACGCTCTCAAGATAGAAGTTATTAGCTAATATTTCTCCTTTAATCATTAGTATATTCCATGTAGGCATACACCCACCTCAGTACTTAGGGTTATTGCCGATACAAGCGAAAATGCGAGTCCCAGGAAGTAATTGAGAAGAAGAAGATGCGATCACGGGGACAAGATCTTTATTCGCCTGACGTTTCGGATTCCAACTCGAAGGGGAGCCATTAATTGCCATAGGCATGCAGTAGCATAACGACGGCATCTTATAAATGCTGCAAATCCCTGTGTACAAAGTCCTCGTAGCTGATACTGTGTCTGGGTTCGAGTTGGAATCCGAAACGTCAATCGAATAATGCTCTTGTCGCAGCAATCGCAACTTCTTCTTCTTCTCAAATAGGTTAATGCTTGTAAGAGCGTGCAAATATGGCCCAAACCGTCAGTTGCATGGAAAAAACTGCCTCCAGAAACCAACCAAATATGTAAAGACTTTCAATGACTGTCGAAGTTGGAAGATTTTAATAACCACAGACTGCGAATGCCAGCGGAGCTGTAGATCGAGCCGCAAGGCAAAACTGAATCGGCATGTCCTCTACCTCGATAGGTGAACGCACTTCCGACGCAGACTAAAAAGCCTGAGATGAAGTAGACGCTATCACTGGAAGGAGAACTTTATTCACCTGACATTTCTGAGTCTCACTCTAATCTATTGTCAGAGGTAGCAGCAGCAGATACTGGTAATTCATACACAGGGAGTTTCAGTATTTATAGAATGCAGTCGCTATGCTACAGCCTTCCGCTGGCCACCAAGTAATTATCACACCAGAGGGCAAGCATTCTCGATGTAAATACATCAACGCCCTGTGTATGAAGAACCACTATCTCTGATGATTAATTTGAGCATGAATCCGAAACGTCCGGCGAATTAAGTTCTTGTTACGTTGATCGCGTCTTCTTTGCCATGGAACTCACACTTTTGATTGGATCGACTTCGGGGCCAGTCAGTTTGTACAATCAATTCATGATATTAAAAACCTTAAAGTATGTTAACTAATATTACTGGGATGCCAAGAAACCCCACAGACTTCACCGTTGCAAGAAAGCAAACAGTAATATTACGCAACATAAATTGTCTTGAAACGTAAAAATGGTATGCTTATGATTGTATCAGCCTAATGCTATTCCAATTTCATCAGTATTAAGTGGCATTGCTACGTGTTAAGTTTAAAAAAAGTTATGTTAATTTGACGTCGCGATCACTATGATCAAGGTAACTTCACTGTTTTCGTAATCACCAACATTGCTACCAATGCAGATACGTAAATATTACATCGAAGTCAAGTGATCAGTCACAAAATGTCATTTGCGCATGGATATTAAAATGAAAATTATATGAAAAAATTAAAAGCGTTGGTGAATTTGCGCTACTTTACTTCTGAAGGGATTTATGTTATTGTCCAAATTGAATTTCAAATCAGACGTGAATTTTCAGCAAATTGTCATTGCCAACCAACGAAATATTGCTTTCAACACTTATTTTGTATTTTTACTAAAAGAAGGATCTTTCATTTTAATCCGCTGTGTTGATAAATTTAGTTTGATCAGATTTCAAATAAGAAGGAAGTTTTTTCGAATTTGCACATATTTCAGGATATACGCGACCTCTTGCATGTGCGAGGTCCTCTTTTCGTGTTCTGCACTTAACGCAGTTTGCACCCTTTTACGGTGGATGAAGATTAAGGTAAACTGTGTCCTGGACTTATATCACATTATCCGCATTAATGCGCGGTGATTTGACAGTCACGTTTTCGAGACCTTTATCGTCTCAAGTCGGATTCCATAAGTGCATTGAGTCGATGAAAGCAGCCTAAACATGTAACATGAAAAATCAAATGGATCGGTTGCAAAAAAACCCTATCGAACCACGCTCTCACTAGCCCAATTTTCAAATTTATCCAACTGTTCACACGCGGGTTACAAAACGCGACGACAGTACCAGAACGACAGCCAGCTTACATGAGTGAGGCGACAGGACTGTTTACGTCAGTTGCCATCCTTCGGCTGCAAAAACGATCGCTAGCCAGGCGTTGTTTACTTACAGAGAAGGCGAACTAAATAAAATCTGCATAAAGGGCCGGCAAACGCAATGGCATGGTGGCGGCGCCAAAGGCAACATGAAGGAAGAGGTCGGGCTGACGAAATGCTCTCGGACGGGGCGGGGGAGCAACTGAACTTGTGCACACTATCGGGGCCTCCTTTGTATAGAAAACCAATTATTGGCAGGGATTTTGGTATAAGAGCAGGCAACGTGGTAGGCGGACTAATAAATTATGTTAAAAGTATACTAATCAAGGATAAAGAGATAAAGAGAAAGGACATTAGAAAACACCAGCTTATTATGTGGAAACTTTGAGCAAGAGCGGTGGGGTTCTTTGCGGGACTTGGTCTGTCTTTCTCGTTTCACTTGCGAAAGCTCCAAGAAGGCCTTTGCTTAATAAGGGCTTTCAGGGGCGTCTCGTTAGAGCTGTGAAAATTGAAGCTTATCTATTTTAGGGGACCTCATGTGGGCTTCGAGCCTGAAGGGCCTATCTGGGAAGGTGTGCGTCAGCCATCTCGACATGGCGTCTCTCTGCGTATTGGCATCGTCTGGGAGTGCTGTGCGATCCTCAAAGTCCTTCATGGTGTTTGCCAATAACTTGGCCATAGAGAACCATTTTCAGTTGCAATATATTCCCGCATTGAACTTTGAAGATTTGGGTTTTGAATCGATCACTGGTTATTCGAACCCATTGCACATTTAGAAACATACCTACATAACATATACATATATATCTTGGTGGATGCAAGCTCACCGATCGGTTACGGGACTCACTCGTCCCGTACTACCTTGGGGCTCACTCTCGAGCCCCGCCGGCAGCCATCATCTGACGACGGCTTGGTGTCAATAGCTCGAAAAGACAAGGGAGACTGGAATGGCCATTTCTGGCTTATTAGCCGGTGAGCGCCCCACTACGATTGTTAATATTCCCGATTGAAACCGGCAAGACAACGAGCTTGTGGCGCAGTGGGTAGAGCGTTGGAATTCTGCCCAACAAGGTCGCGAGTTCGAGGCTCGGGCACCGCAGCACCTGGGGTTGGGTATGACTGGCTGATGACGGCTAATAAGCCAGAAATGGCCATTCCAGTCTCCCTTGTCTTTGTCGGTCATGTTATTCTGCCTATATACTTAGCTGCCTTATGGCTGCTGGCGGGGCTTGAGAGTTAGCCCCAAGGCACAACGGGACGAGTGAGTCCTGTAACCGATTGGTGAGCACCCCACTACCATTGTTAATATTCCCGATCGAAACCGGCAAGACAACGAGCTCGTGGCGCAGTGGGTAGAGCGTTGGACGTCTGCCCAAACAAGGTCGCGAGTTCGAGGCTTGGACGCCGCGGCGCCTGGGGTTGGGTATGACTGGCTGATGACGGCTAATAAGCCAGAAATAGCCATTCTAGTCTCCCTTGTCTTTGTCGGTCATGTTATCCTGTCTATATACTTAGCTGCCTAACGGCTGCTGGCGGGGCTTGAGAGTTAGCCCCAAGGCACAAAGGGACGAGTGAGTCCTGTAACCGATCTGTGAGCGCCCCACTACCTGTTATTTTTTCTGGTTCTAGCTGATGATCCGATTTATATTTAACTGAAGGAAGGCAGAAAAAGCGTGGAACTGTATTGCATCAATCTACCCTTATTATTAGTTGTCTCCTGGCTGGTCCGTACGCATGCACTTATGTTTATGTCTGATATGTTTTTATTGGGAAAAAGGATTTTATTGTTTAATTTTTCGACACCGGTTTGCCGATCATCATCAGACGCAGAGCAGAGCAAATGTGTCAAAGACAGTTACGATCTTCAATGCACTTAAAAAATCGATACGGTTTTGCCCTCTGCGTCTGACAACGATCTGGGGAAGCGGTATAAAAAATTTACGCAGTTCAATGTCTGTTTCCAGAGAATTTATCTGACTTCAATTTATAGTTCCGAGGATTTCTGCCTCCAATACATGCATATATATGCATTCAAAAATTAGTATTTATGGTACATTTAAATTATAAATTGAAACTTTAACGATACTAAATAATTTCCCTTTTGAACCTGCAGTTGTCTTAACCCAACTTTCACAGTATACGATCAGGAATAGGGTGTTGTGTCTTGGGGTACCTCGAATTAATTAGACTGAACATATACAGAGAAAGAGAGTACGCCCCTGTACTACAATGGACAAGCTTTCCAGCACATAAATCTGCAAAAATCTTATCATTTTATCGCTGTGTACGAGCAGGAGTAATGTGTTGTGTCTTGGGATACCACAGATTTAGCAAAATGAACATAGACAACTCGAGAGTCAAACGTCAGCGACCAGTCTGCATTATTCGCAGCCCACAAACGAATAGTACGCCCCTGCATCGTGGCCGACCGCAGAGGCATCCTGGATATGGACAACCAGGTCGAGCTGGTATCAAGCTGTCTGCGAAAGGTAGAAGACTATGTCGGTTTGCCTTAATAATAATAATAACAATAATAATAATGCATTTCCAACATCACACCACTATCTCTTAGCAAAACAGGAGCACTAATTTTTCCATCGTCAAATCAAACCACTTTAGAGCGCCTGGTGGCGATGACCTTTGCATAATCCTTTTGGTCCTCTTTCTCAATTCGCTATCCTGCCGTTCCAGAAGAGTCTAGCGAAGATTTAACGGTTCTCCTCATTTGGTGAGTTTATGGCAGGAAAATTGGAAAAAATGGCCATGACTGACGGCGACGGAAACGCTGCCTCTGTGCTTTGTCACTGAATAATGGCCTGGCCGGTGCAAACGCGCGGACGCGCGGACGCACGCACACGCACGGCCCGGTGCTTTGGCTGCCAGAACACTGCATACGCGCGCATCGTATCACGCTGATAAACAAATTGTACGCAGAGACCTCAGTCGTGTAGAACAGACGGAGGAGGATGATGAGATGGAGAAGGCGGAGGAAGAAAAGGAGGAGGGTGGAGGGGGAGGAGGATTTGGAGGAGAAGAAGATGTGGGTTCCATCAAAGAATGAATTACTATGGGGAGTAGGGTGGAAGCGGAGGGGGGGGGTTCGTTACGGTGGCTGGTTTCTCTCCAATGAATGGGCAGAATCGAACGGTATTAAGCAATACTGGAAGTCCCCGCGTTGGCTGTCGTTTGCGTTGGGTGAGAAGAAAGCCACGCTGCCTACTCCTACCAAGTCAAAAATCTGTCCTAGGATTTGGCTAAGGACAGTTTCTCACACCAGCTGCTGAAGCCATCCGGAGAGACTGCACAAGTTGGTCGCGTCTTTTTTAGTCTGCGGACGATGATAATGACGTTGGAGGTCTTGTGACCACACGGACTATCAGTTCACGTTCATAAAGGGCGAGGTTCAATTATTTCCTTTCACCGGTCTCAATATCGTTTCAGTCGAGATAATGTCAGGATAAAAATACGGATGTGAACCATCATACGTTTGTTCTCAATAAAGGTATCTTACACACAAGAATAATGGAATTCGAGCCTCAAGCGCCCACATTATCAAAGAAAATGCACTCAAAAAACTTGCCAATCCTAATTTATCCGATAATCAGCCTGACGGGTATCTCTTCGGGTTTAGAACGAATTACGCTTGTTGGGTTATTATAGGTAAGAATAGGCAGATGACTATTGTCGAAAATGACAAGGGAGACTGGAATGGCCATTTCCAGCTCATTAGCTGTCGGAAGCCAATCCTACTAACCTCAGGTGGTTCACAACCCAAAGCTCGAACCTGCACTTTAAATTAAACGGCGCTTTAGTGCTGGTAGGCACTACGACCTTACGATTGCAGATGAACGATGCCGACAAAGACGAGGAATGGCCATTTTTGGCTCATTAACTGTCATCGGCCAGCCATACCCAAACGCAGGTGGAGCCCCACCCAAGGCTTCATCCTGCAACCCGTTGATCAGAAGTCGAACTCTCTAAACACTGAGCCTCAGAGTAGTTTTCTTACTGGTTTAGATCGGGAAAATGGACATTCGTTGATGAACGCTCACCGATCGTTAACGGAACTCACTTGTACCGCTCTGCTTTGGGGCCCACTTTCGAGCCCTGCCAGCAGCCACACCGTGGCTAGTAGTAGTAATAGTAGTAGTAGTAGTAGTAGTAGTAGTATTAGTAGTAGAAGTAGTAGTGGTGGTAGTAGTCGTAGACGGGGCAATGGTTAGAGCGTTAGACTTCTGATTAACTTGTCGCGGTTAGATCCTTGGGTGGTGCACCACTCAGGGTTGGTAGGACTGGCTGACGACGGCTAATGAGCCAAAAATGGTCATTCCAATCTCCATTGCCTTTGCCGGCAATGTTCATCTGCCTATAATACTAGCTGCTCTGCGTTTACTGGCGAGGCTGGAGAGTGAGCCCCAAGACAGAATGGGACGAGTGAGTTCCGTTAGCGATGGGTAAGCGTTCAGCAAAGAAAGTGAAGAAGAGCTTTTATTTGTCTGATGGTGTCTGACACCTACCGTGAAAGAATTCTATTTGTCAAAGTTAAGGCAACGCATGGAATAAACTCAACACCTGATTCCATTCTTCCTTAATATGTTGGTATGGGTTCGGCATTGACTCTTACAGACACAATTTTCCCCTCCAAGGTGTCGTTATCATCCATACAGGCATTCTCCAAAATATGCTGATGAAGTCTACGTCAGTTGGAAATCTATAAATACCACTTAACCTAAAGCGTGTGTATGCCTAACTCCATAATTTCAAGCGCAGGCATGAAACAATACCAATCAACCAACCAATCAATCAAGAAAAAGCTTTCAGCTCACAGTTTGATTGTGGTTCCTCAAAAATGAAAACAAAACTATTAATAGCCCACCATATTCCAATGACAAAACTTCGTCGGGATACTTACATAAAACAGATCGGGCGCAAAAAAGATGAGAGAACCCAACTAAATGCGACCCAATAGAAAGTCTTTATACGATGCGCTAGGGCTCATTAGTGCCCATACAATCACGGAATCTCCCTTCAATATCCCAGTTCCATGTGTGAACTTCCAAGTTTAGCAGAGGATGACGATAAAACTGTACAACGGAATACTTAGTAAGAAAACGGGACTTGACGCAACCGGAAATTAATGACTGCGGAGAAATATCCAATAACCGAGCCCAGGAAGTTGCACAGAGGCCTTCACCTCGGCCTCCACCTCAATTCAAAGTCCTAGATCACTGTGCTTTTGTCCAAAAGAAGCTGGCGCAGCATGCGCGAAAAGTATTATCATCCTAGGAAGAATCCTGTGGAGGTAAGTAGTTCTCGGGTACTTCGAAGGAACTTGTACGGGAAAAAGGCTAGGACTCCATATAATGAGTGATTAATGGGCAAAAAATAATGCCTTCAGCTGAAATGCCATGTCTAACAGGGCTGCGGATGACATTGTTTCCATGGTAGTAACAAAGGCAACAAATGCTTTTGAATTAGTCAACTGTTTTCGTTTCGTTTTCGCCAGCGACGGAAAGGGACCATATTAGCCAACACACCGAAGACTGGTTTCAGATGGATACATGGCTACTCAGTGAGATGAAAACGTTTGAAAAAATTCTGGAACTCCCAGGCATAGCTTTAAACTAGCAGAAATGATGTTGAGTCCTCAAAGCCCGAATATGAGATTATCTTGCAACCATCTTACATCATAATAATGCATTTTCCATGAGTTTCTAGTGGTTTGTGTCTATGCGTTAAGAGTGATAGCTATTGCGAATGTTATTAAAGTTTTATAATTATAGGCTTTGAATGCAACGTCTGTTACAATTGAGATAACTGGTTTACCTTAAACACAACAAACACCAGCTAACGACTCAGTTAACATATAGAGACGGTGGGAAGACGCCAGAATGAGGAATGTATCGTAGGTAGAAGCCAGAGCTATTACCTGAAACCGTGGTGGCTGATGATGTGGTCAAAGGAATCGCTAACTTCGTGATGTCTTGTGCGTGAGACAGAGAGAATTATATTGTAATTTCGGCTGCGGAGGTAAGTTGTACTTGGGTACTGCAACCGAATTTGTATGAGTAAAATGCCAGGACTACGTAAAGACGAACTATTGGAAAGAAGTTTTTTCTGCCTTCGACTGAAATATCAGGTCCATCAGGTCTGCAAACGGAAGTATTTTCTTGCTAGCAACGCAGCCCACAAATCCGTTTATTTTAAGCATCCCAATTTTTTTGGTTGTATTAATGTATATTTCCAAATTCCTTTGTAGTATCATCTTCGACTGTGGAAAACGGCCGTATGAGCTAAGACATTGAAGACAGGTTTCGAATGGGCATTCGGTTACTCGGTGAGACAGGAACTTCCAAAGAAATGTCACAAGAAGTTCTAGACATTTATCCAAACTAACAGCAATGAAGTGAAATCCTAAACTCTTGAAAAGGAAACCATCTTGCAACCGCTCAACCTCAGGGTTTGCGTTAGGAGTGATAGCTGTTGCAAAAGTTTATGTTATAAAGGCCATACGATTAAAAGGCCTTGATCGTAAAATCTGCCAACAAACATCACTCTAATTTTCAGGAGCCACGAGATACGAGAATGTGGAATATATCCTGGACAGAAGCCGAAGCTGTTGTTTGAAGCAGCAGTGAGAGAAGGATGTCATGTAGTCAACGTTTTTGCAGATGCGTGGAAGTTAGGACCAAAGATTCCTTTCCAGGTGCGTATGCGTTGACTTAGATGACCGTCTGGATGCGCATATGCGATAGCGTGGAAATATTTCAAGACGGTTGCTAAGACTGTAAGGTCAGGGCGCTGGGTAGTGCTCTGGAAGTTTCCTACTTTATTTGCGTAATTAAGAGCTGCGTCTTGCCTAATATTTCCAGTTTAGTGCCGAGCTGCACAAGTTAGGCGACCGGTAGTAAATCATAGGTGTTTTATGGCCGGGATGGAATGTCAATGTAATAGTGGAGCGGACCGGAACAGTAAAGGAGCTCGCAATCACAAGCCAACTGTGAATTGAAATAGAATTATTGAATGAGCATCTTACGCCCACGCTTTAGTAGCCACGGACATTAGAAATGGGCGAAAAAATGGGACTGTTAAGCGTCTGCAAAGCCTTCCAACCAGGGCGACAGAACGAAGGATACAAGGTTTTAGAGGACACTCTATGCGATGTCCGGGTGGTAAATAGGATCGGCCAACAGCCCTAAAATCTTCCTGGGGTAGTACTTCCGATGGATAAGTTGGGTTCTCCTACTATCACCATTTATTTCGCAAAATGCAGCCTGTTTACGATGGATGACAAGAGGCCTTCTGCCTCCAAATGGCGAATGTAAACAGCTCGCCTTCACATCACAACGATTGCTGATAGATCCCCACTTAGCCTCAAGCCCTAATTTTAAACTGTGCAAACTAAATGTCAGGTAGTGAGAATCCGGTCTTTCATTTCTTATATAATCGAGTAAATAACTAGATGAAAGTAATCAGGCAAAGATGTGCCTGGCTACAATAGCCTCGCATCAGCCAACGAACTTACCAAAGGAATCCGCATATGCAACCTCAAGGATAGACACAGTTGGTGTTGTGGATGGTTCTTAACAGATATGATGCAGACCTCAGGCAGAAACGCAGTTTGATTATCAGGTCAGTTTACGCTTATATACAATCGCCCTAGTATCGGAAGGCGGTGGATATGGGAAAAGTTGAGTGAAGTAGATGCCTCGCAAGCCTGCTTCATCATAAACGATCTCGCAAACAACTAAGCTCTGTGCCCCATCTGCGATAGCAGTGCTTCTGAAGTCTTGAAATGGACAAACTGGCCGGTAACAGAGTCAAGAAAGTCGTCCACTGGCGGTTTAAATGAAGCCCTCATTTCTGGAGAACAGTTGTCCAGGCCGATTCAGCCCCAAGATCATAAGCAAACAGAAAAAAACTGCAGCAATAATGGGCGAAAGCGAACGCTTTGTTTGAAAGACTCTAATGTTACTACCAGAATCAACTGGTGACATCAAATAAAAAGTGTGAATCCGAGTGGTCGTCATCGTTGATTTACATACACCACCTCGGCGGGCTTTTTAAATTGAGCCGCCATCTTTTCCGCTCTCCATTCGCATGTGAAATTTCTTATATCTATGTCGGTTAGCCTATTTGACCCATTTTATACCCATTCTTAACCTTATTTGTTTTTTTGAACAACAAAAATGAGGTCATCGGCGCACGACGCTGGCACAGTTTTGAAAGAAGTCCAATTTTGTCGATATTTTGAGACGCATTCAAGAATGATTCTTCATGAGGTTAATATGTGCATTCTTTGACTATTTGTTTGTGATCTTCCGGTTTTGTGTGGCTTGTGTTCCCAACCTTATTCACGGTGAATGGAGGACAATTTTTTGCTGAAAGTTTTGGAATTTTAATTTCAAAATAAAGCGTAACTCTCTCTCTCTCTCTCTCTCTCTCCACAATCACAGGCCCCGTCCTTCAGGTGATTTCCTGCAGGCCAAATAATATTCAAACTAATTATCGTCAGCATTCTAAGGTGGGAGAACACATAGCTTGGGAAGAGAGGCGCAAGTGAAAAGACAGTGCCATCCAAAGCAAACGAGAGACGTTGACCACTTTCTACTTACTTGCTTCTTCCCACACGTCTTTAGCATCAATCGGTAGAAATCGTCGCTGCAGATTATAACAAAGTCATGCAAACTTCGATTCAAAAAGGCTTATGATTGTTTCTTATTTTCCTCCGAATCGAACCTTTAACTTGGAGTAAACCAGTATATATGTGCTCTATTGACGTCGACGAAAAGTTGATAGGAATATTTTGGTCGTATTCTATCACTCACAGAGCGATAATGCGTAATATACATTATTATTGTTGGTTTCTATTTTCATTAGAAAGCAGAAATCAACAAGTTCCAAAATTGTAGTATCTACCAGTATGCGCACAGGGAAGGCTGGGGACCAGCTGCCGAGATGAACCCCTCATAGGTGTGTTAAATGGTAAAATCTCGGCAAAGCCATTTTCTGGGCCTTTAGCCAGTACCCAGGCTACCCAAATGGTGTGCAATGTAACCCCTATGTAGGCCTTAGTGTCAGTGATTTTGCCTTACGTTTTTCCTCAAATGACAACAAAAGAAGAGGAAAACTAGAAAATATTTTAGTGGACAGTGAGGGAGATTAGAAGAACCTTAAAATTGAATGAAATGAGTGCCCCAATAACCGCCATCTGCAAGTTTTCCTTTGAGGATGGGTTCGAGCGAGAATCCGAAACGTCAGGCCAATAAACTTCGTGTTCCAGCGAGCAACCGTCTCCTTCTAAACTGCTTCCTGTAACTCACCTGATCGCTTCTATCAACACATTTTGTGTTTGCGGATAATGATCGAGTTCTTGTCACCATGCCTCATCTTCTTAGGTTCATGAGCACGGAAGGCCGTGCATTTTCCATGCCTCGTGTTGACTTATCCTTTCCAAACCGTTGCTTCCCTCGGCTCACTAACTACTTCTCCTCCTCCCTCGCCTCCTCCTCCTCCTCAAAATTTCACGGTTCTTGTCCCTTTATCCGATTGCTGGTTCGCTTACTCCCCCTGTCTCCGGCATCCCTACCCCTTTCATTCCAGTCTCCGGTCGTCTTTCTTCTTTCTCAGCGCTAGACTTCCCCAGATGGTGTGTCCGCAGCCTGTTCATTGCGAATTCAGCGCCTCGCGCCAGCTGGGGCTCACATGTGGTGGAGCCAGTGAACAGCTGTTGTCACAGGGTTTCCGAATGTCTCACGAAACCGGCCCACTCCGGGACCCGTACAAAAACCGCACCCCCTGCGAAGCTGAACATGCCCGAGGTAGAGAGAACACGGGGACATTGCAGCCGGTCCAGATTTCAACGCCGACGCCACAAAGGTGCCGACCGCCTCCGGTCCGTGATGCGGAACAAAATGGAACTCTGTCAATCCTAAGGTGGAGTGGGCAGCTCCCAGGACGTGGGTGCAGCGTGGGCAGACGAGTAGGGTGTTATCTTTCGCAAATAGGAGACGTGGGCTGGCACAGCCCAGGCCTGAATTAGAGACATCTTTAACGAACTGTACGACCAGCGGGTCACTTGTGCGTCAGTGGCACCTGAAACACTTTGGTAGGCCCCTTTGCAAGCCGGAAACTGAGTGCTAGGTCAGAGGAAGTGTAAGGCAGGAGAAGTCCTGGAGTACATACACCTTCCGTGACCATTTATACCTCAGCTAAACAAGGCAGCTTTCCCTCATGATATTGTGCCTATCAGAGGTATCATGAAATTGGGGTCTGCAATGGGGCGGCAGAACTTACGAGACACAGGAGCAGAAAAATGAATCTACAGGCGAGCCCGTAACAATTCCACATAAATGGCACTTCACTCTTGATTTGAACATGCAAACCAAAGGTGTAGGATTTCCCTCTGTAATCAGGGAACTCGTACATCAGCCAATTTGACCTAATTAGAATGTCAGGATTTTCTGGCTGATAATCAGCAGTAACCGCGAAATGACCATTTCAGTCCCCTGTGTATCCCTGTAAGCACTGCTACAATGCCTTAAGATTATCTTTTTTTCGCTCATTTGCCCAAGTCTAAGGACCGGTTTAGCAGATACTTGATTGACTCAGCCGGAAGGAAGGGCTTCAAAGGTTTTACTCTCGTCTTCTTCAATACTAAACAATGAGCCCAAGACAGTCTTCTTTGAATTAAGTCACATCTTCATCGCACGGAAAAGACATGTTAAAAAGACGAATGATTCCCCAAGAGAATGAGAAACCTCAAACAAAAAGCAAAGCCCAGTCAAAGCCCACGCTGTCTGTATCTGAAAGACCCTCGTGTGACCCTGCGTCTTTTTAATCCATGGAGCAAAAGAGCACGAGATGCTCTCACGTAAACAAGTAAAACAAGTAAATGGGATGGAATGATTGGTTATCCGAATTCACATTCCCCAGTAAACCTGCCTAATTGTTCACAAGAAACCTCCTTTGACCAGTCGTGCAGGTAAAATTGACTCGTCATGGAGTTGGTAAAAATGGGAACGTATGACGGAATGCATGCGTTCTACTGTATCTCACATGCGTACTATAAATGACCACCACTAGTTAATCTGGGTGACAAATGACGATGATCACGGATCACGAAGAAGGTAGCACGACCACTGGAACAAGAACTTTATCAACCAGACTTTTCACAAAACCCAGCATCATATGCAGGGGCAACAGGGGGCACAAAGAGGCGTAGTATTTATATAGTGTAGTGGCCAGACAACCACAAACCTCGTGTTCATAGCTGGAGGTCGTAATTGATGCGATGATTGATCGTTGGTCCGTATCCGAGTGGTCAATGGTCGCGATTTCATCACCGTGGTCGATTTATGGCATGACGATGACTCGGCAACTTGGCTCGCTGTCACCAGGACTGCTGGTTCCCCGCCTTCTCCTCACGTGTCTTGTACTTTTGCCCAGGCAAAATCGTAGCACAGAATATAGAGGCGGAATTTAATTGCGCTTGTTAATTGACTGCGGTCCGGAGAAACGTTTGGAGTCGTTTACCGAATCTGGTGCGGTTGCGAACAAAGCAGCTACGTCGGAAACTGGCTGACTACTCTAAACGCGAATGGCCGAACATGCAGCAGCGGAAAGGAGAAATTACACTTACCCGCCAGGTCGCAGCTTATTCTTCAGAACCCGGCCACACCTTCATAGTTGATGGGACCGAAATTCTCGAAAAAGCTGACAGCCGCGTGCGCCCTGAGCTGCTTGAATCATGGTTCTCCGAACTGCGTTGAACTAACAGGCGCAACGGACTTCCACTTTCATATTATGTGCTACGATTTCGCCTAGGCAAAATTACCAGCCACGCGGGGAGGATACGGCTGACCAGATGCCTCGTTTGACAGCGAGCCAAATTGCCGAGTAATCGCCAAGCCAAACATCGACCACGGGGCTCCACGATGTTGGCCCAGTAAAGATGATATAAATGTTGAGTAATTTACAAGGAGGGGATTTTAACTGCATCTACCGTGCTCTGTCCTCCCTCGCCCACTTAACTGCAACAACAAGACCCGGTTACCAAAGCCGAAGAGTGAGACAGACGCAGTGGTTAGGAAAAAAACAGCCCCTATAAGCGGGTAATATATACGACCTGTTCTCCACTAAAAAGACTTACCAAGCAACAATAGGGATGGCTTGACAATGGGAGTAAACGGCAGCTAACTACTGATACTGGGCTGATCAAGAGTTTCCTTTTCATAAGGCAGTTTTGCTCAAAGTATTAATAAAAATCTTCCATTGACTGACTTTGACCCTATTTACCAAGGAGCCAAATAAGTCCTTTTCTACAACATATATACCAGTGTTCAAAACATTATCCCCTAAACCAGCTGCAGTGTCATCAAGCCCATTAGGTCATTCAACCTAGAGTATAACCCAGCCCTTAGACTGTATTGAGCCCATTTTAATAGGGGAAAATCTACTCCGTGTTGTTTAGTTAGCATATACGACAGGTTGTGTGCACATAAACGACCGGCTGCCGGTCAAGGGAAACAAACAAAGTGAGAACTGGAGAAGTGTTTCCTGTAGAGCAATCAATATTCCTCTAGAGTAATCTATATTTTATAATATCAGAAAAGATTTACCCGTCTTTAGTCGACGAACGCCTCGAAGCAAGCGTAAAAAGCTACCACAGAAAACCATGAATTTGGGCTTAGGCTTTCAAGACAGTTAGACACTTTTGAACAAACCTCAGGTTGTAGAAACCCCCGCTACGCACGCTGATTCCCCTTCAGAGGACAGTAATTATGTTCCTACACAGACCCATGCCTAAATAATCAATCATTTCCAACTATCTAGCGGAAGTAAAGTAATTTGAATTCTAACAAATTACACTACCTAGAGAGTCTTCAGTGGGAAAGTAAAAAAACTGCTTTGAAATGGGAATGCGTCCCATGATACAATTTCATAGACACTCAGAAAAGCATATGTGTATTCGCTCGAATATGGCGTTATCTTACCTTGGAATACGGGGGTGGGTACTTCTCACGACGAGTTGACCGGGAGGAGGAAGTAGCCGTAAGGAAGAATGCGCAGGAAATATTGGCCTGTACCAGCGGTAGGGTGTCGAAAACAATTATGCGTCTGCAGACGAGTCGGGCGAAGGTTGAACACGTGCGCTCGAGGAGTGATTATGCACATCAGAAGGGTTGCACTACGCACGCACTTTGGCCAATCAGACGCCGGCAGCTGGCCTTTCCCTGTCCAATTGTGACCCAGCTTGCCGTCAACACGCTCTATCACCCTCGCGTAATTTGGCCGCCTGTGTATGTAGGGCTTATATCCTTTAAACCGCCACCACGCCTACCGAGTGTTTTTTTTGCTGAGTTCTGAAGTGAAGGTCATTGAAGTCAGAGCCGAGATTCTGGACGAGAGTCTGAACTGTAAATTGGCAGCTTTGGTCAACGCCAATGCGAATCAATCACGATTCATCCAATACGAAGGTGAAGGCGAGATATCGACACTAAATTTCATTTCGACCGTCATAATCCGACGATGTCCACCATATGTTCCAAAGCATGTTGGTGCAGGGACGGTGACCCTTGCGCAAATTAGTGTTAAGCGATAGTAGACTTGCACTGAACCTACCAAACTCTCTCTTCCCTTACCCGCTTGTGCCCAGTGTCAAGACACTGTCAAGAAGACCGGAGGTGGGTTCGGGCGCAGATGAGGAATCTCCCATGGAGTGGGAGAGCGGGTTGCGGTATGAGCCTGCACCTACGCATACCCATGTTGGGCACGCGCACATCCCAGGTTCGGCATTTTTATGGAACCCCATCCCACAATAACAACGCCTGCCCTGATTCGGCCTTCGTGTTGGTCCAGCGCATCTACCACGCGGCCCGTTTATGGGGCAGAACCGAAAGTAAGTTTAATATGGCAGGCAATGTTAGCTAAAATTCGAAAATATATTTATTTCCGAAAATATTACTTAAGTAGGGTTGTGATCGGATTTTTCGTGCGCATAATTCAAAGATATATCGGTCACTTCAGGATGCCGGTTTTTGCATCACCTCCCACCTGACCGCTAGCAGAAACGGCATCCTGTAAAAAAACTTATTAAATAGTATTTATTTTTATCATGGATTTTCAATTCCCTTATAAATTTAGATATATTTTGTAGAAAATGTGAAAAAATATTCCTTCATGTACTATTTTGGGAGTAAATTACGCCTTCTTCAAAGGTTACGCTCGATGAAAAGATAGCTTTTGGTTAAAAAACCTTTGAAATTGCGGACTTTTTTTGCGCACGATCTGCCGTTACACATGAATTTATCGTTTCCAAAGTATAAGCTGCATACAGCATCGAAGCAAAATCACACATTTCTCTGAGCTCTGAGGAAGAAGTCAAGTGTTGTTTATAAACTGTTGCCATGTGGGTGAACCATGTTGTTTACTTATAAGGATAATTATTAAAGGGCAGCCATGGTGCCAAATGAACACCTAGATGTAAGGCATCTGCTGGACTTGACGAAAAATAGTGAGGGACAAAACATGACGAACCGAATTGCGCACCATTCGATGCCAACTCCATGAGACGGCATACAGATCTTCCACCCGTCTACCGCGACTTGCTTTCTTACTGCCGGTCAGTGCGATTCCCTCCCAAACCGCTAAGGAACGAAACTGTGATTTCGTGATTTCAGCCAAAATAAGTAGGTAACCACTTTTACATTGATCCCTATTTAAAGACTGTCCTGTTGAACTCGCAGGTTTTGCGAAATGAACGGATGGTCCTCGCAATCGAAATTTTAGTTCTTTTCAGCGAGTAATATTTTATTAACGACACTGCAATGGAGTGAATTGCTTGCACCATGCGCTTGATTGGCACTGGACTCACAAACCATCAGGCCATTTGGCTTTGTTCGCGCAGGAGACCGTGCGACGGTCACTTGTTTGGTCGAAAACGCTCTTTTTTACAAACTTTTCCGAAGCAAAGTTCATCAACATATCCATCCAACAACATTTCTCACCGGCAAGATGAGTGTGCGTGCAGCTGAAACTAAGTGATGTCATTTCCATCGTTTTATGGGCACTTGGGTGCAGAAATACGAAAAGTAATGGAGCCCACATTCATAAAATATCTGAACGTTATAACAAGGCGTTGTACACGAGAAGTTTCCAAGCCAGCAGAAACCTGGCCGGCTGGATGCAATCCGGAGCTCAGTCGACATGGTGCGAGCACGTAAGTATCTAAATTTGTCAACTACAACTGTTCAGTTTTTCGACCGTCTTGTTTTAACGACACTGAGTCAACGTCAATTCGTCTCACTGGATTCTTAGTGTGCTTGACCGATTCAATCGAAAAAAAAGACAAATGTTTAAAGAACCAATCAGTCTGCAGGTTTTAGCCGTCAATCAACAGCCCCCGATTTACTATAACTTCAGATGCACTGGAAACTCCAGCACAACAACGCTGGCTTAATAAACCGAGAGTGCATATTCCACGGGCTCCTGCGCCCAACTAAGCGGAGACGAGTTGTGTTCGCACGATTAATCCTAGTGCAGACCCAAATTACTACTGACAGGCGACTACTGCTGATGCGAGTTGCTAGGTCTTTGGTTCGTTGATTCGTTCAGAGCGGTGGAGAGGAAACCTTGCTCCCATGAGCACCCAGTTGAGCGCTGCCTCAGACATCTCTGGTTTGGGCATGCGATGCAAATTGGAATCCCTCGTATCTCCTCCTACCAGGTGAAATGTCGAGTGATTGTCAACCCCCCGTGACTAGGACTAACGTTGTTGTGTCCCAGCCCGCGCAAATTGGACGCATTTTTAGCCACGTAAAAGGGAAGGCAGCTCATTATGTGAGCATGGTAGCGTCTATTGCCAAAGCGAACTGTTAATACTCCTCCAAAACGACTCGAAGGCACCCATACGGCATTACAACCATTAAAGGTAAGATAGTCCTTAAGTAGCTTTGTCATATCCACACAATTGCAAGTTATATGCAAAGGCGGAGTTCCTCTACTAAACTTAGTAGTTGAATGCATCACATTTCAAACACACTCGATAAAGATCTCTTTTCCGAATTTCTCTACCACCGTCCTAGAACGAAGATATCCGAATTATAAAGGCACTGTCTAATAAGAGAACGACGTAAAAGGTTACCCACCTCGTACATAGGACAGAAATTTATCTATGAATTCATCTCTGAATTCGGATGTACTATAGTTTCGAAAAATGTTGAATATTGAAATTGAAGTGCAAGGTGTCACGCGGTGCAGGATCGCACCAGAGATTTAACCTTCACAAGACCGACGTGCACCCGACGGTGTCATCGTCGCACGCACGGCGCGGCGCTCCAAAAGCCTTATTGATTGGCTACGGCCAACGCATTAGGAAAAATTATTGTGGCGGTTGTCAAACACTAGCCTCCAAGTTAAATTAACTAGAGGAAGAAATCAAGATTATGATGAATTTTATGCAGCAGACCCTCGTTTCAGAAGATAGACTGCCGGCATCTACGCATAGGATAACACAGAGTAGAGGATGAGGCAACTTTCACAACAAATCCCCAGAAAGTGAGAATATGGTTTCTAAGATACCAGTCAACAGTAGTGACGCAGAACCTACATAAAAACTCAAGAAAAAGAAAAAAGGCGGAAGTCAGGACCATAGAGGTGGGTCGCAAAAATCCGAAGAGGAAGATGTCGAACTTGCTGGAAAAGGTAAAAAATTAAATTGATCAACATGTACCAATGCATGAGCTAAACGAAACATGGCAGATAACGATTAACGAGGATAGTCTTCAGACAGCATACGCGTCATCAGAGGCAGATATAAAGGAGATGTCGACCACCGAAACGACGCCTAAAAGTGAACCTACAGGGAAAGTACGTACCCTTACGACTCCTAAAGCCAGTAGTGTTGAAGCCAATATTGGGGAAGTCCCAACATCGGCCAGACAAATTATTTGACCGAATCCCCTGGACAGAGGTGCTGTGAACAGAGTTCAAGGCAAAATAGTCAATAAGCGTCGTCAACCAATCAACGAAAACTTCAGATGAAGAATAAATGACGACATAATGACCTTGCAGGAGTGTTTGATTTAGATAATATGAGAGGGTGAAACAATGAAGGTTTTGAAAATTTTCTGAATAAATAGTAAAGATAACGCAAACTCTCAAGGAAATAAAATCTAGGCCCTGAAAAGGTAATTTTCGATAGCAAACTTCAGAGGGACCTTCTACTCGAGCGAACAGCAGGGAAGTCCTCTGTCACAGAGGATTTTTTTCAAATGGACTACCTTGTAGAAGCGAGGATGAAATGGAGGGCGCTAAAAGTGGAACTGGAAAACTTACAGAACAAGAAGAGAAAGGACTGGTGATAAGGAATTGAGTGATAGTTGGAATACAAAACCCCTTCTGTGGAGGACGCTGTTCTTTGTGATGAAAGTCGCACGGCCAGGTAAATAATTCAACGAAAAAATCTACACAAAATCAAGTTCTTTTTCGGAAATAGGCAAAGTCTCTTGAATAGGGACATATTCTGGGCGGATTTCCACCCAGCTGCCGCAAATGCTGAAGGTTGTGACACAGCTGGTTTGCAACAAGCAACTAAACTAAAATGTGTGTATGCAAATGTCGAAAGCCTACTCTCTAAATTATATGAGCTTAAGATTTACGTATGCCACACATCACCAGACATCATCTCCATAACTGAAACGCGGCTGTTCACGAAGGTGGACGATCGCGAAGTTACTCTCCCCGATTATCAGTTGTTCAGAAAAGATAGAGCGGGGTTCCACTGTCGTGCCTAGCTGATAGTTTGCGTCCCGTATAAAGTCAAATAGGTACTTTCTCATTCATACAACGGGTACGTTGGCCAAAAGTAACGAAACCATCTAAGGACAGTATCTTCCATTCACCATCATTAGAGTTCTTGATTGTGTCCCTTTTTTCACGACTGCCCCTATGAAACTCAAAGGTCTTGCAAAATAAACGGACGGTCCTTAAGATCAGCAAGTATTTAAAGAAAAGGCAATGTGGCGAATTGTTTGAGCTGCGCAGGCTGCTTCACTGTTCACACAGTAGAACATGCAGCAAAGTCACTATTTCAGTGCAAATGCTTTACTTCAATTTTTTTTCTGAAGGTACTTTCTCTGATATATCACTCAAATACCATGCTCAGCCGCAATTTGAAATTTGTGCGACGGAAGCTTTGTCATTATTTTTAATCTAGCTGGCTTGTGACAGTCCTTTCTTAGGTTTGGCACTTCTGTCACGCTCTACTCCTGTCCGCCTCAAGCTCCTGGTCGAACCAGCCAACCATTGGTGCAACTGCAAAGTGGGAGGGATGACATTCAGTTGAGCACAAATATTAATTATGAAATGCCTGCCGCTCTGCCTGTCACAGACGTAGGCTCACCTCAACGTTGAGGTGCCATTGTCTGCCACGGAACCCACGGACGCTTCCGTTTCCCTCAAGGAAGTCACTATATCCCTCCCAGAATTTTGTCAACAAGCTCCAGACCTCGAAAAGCGGATGACTAAGCGTTTGTGCTTGCGATCACGCAAACAGACTACACCAAGCAGAAGTTTGAGGCGAACAAGAAGACAGCGTGAAAAGAGCGGCAAGCGTAGGAACGAACTTTCACACGCCATAGAATTAAACCCACCAACCATGCGAACTTAAGTGAAGGAAACTCAAGGAAACTCAAGTGAAGGAACTCAAGTG
Organism: Schistocephalus solidus; assembly: GCA_017591395.1. Lineage (NCBI taxonomy): Eukaryota > Metazoa > Platyhelminthes > Cestoda > Diphyllobothriidea > Diphyllobothriidae > Schistocephalus > Schistocephalus solidus. The sequence goes on along the minus strand of WEDG01002087.1, from coordinate 110,843 downwards.
AAGGACAGTCAGCAACTGTCCAACTTTAGGAACAGATTTTGCAATTGACAGGAGGACAGAGGTAAAGTTACAGAGCCAATTTATATATTAATAGCATACTTTATGTCAAAACGTGCATAAATTAATTTTGGAACATGACTGACTGCAATCCGGAGCGTATTCGACACGACGCAAGCATGTAAATGCAGGGTGAGAGCCCTGCTCAAGAATCAGTTGGCGTGAATTCAAATCTCGATTCTGTGGCTGTGTGGGGGGGGGCGGTTGTGACCGGCCTACTGGGCAGAACCAAATTTTCTAAGGGATCTGCCTTTGTCAATTGAAACTACTCTGTTTTCTGACAGTTTAAATTTAATAACTATAAGCAACAGCAGCTAAAATTAATTACTGCTATTTTTAATTACTCGTTTCTACGCGTGCTTCATCAACCTAACGGAGCCAACCTAAAGAATCCGAAAAATGCCACGGAACCGACGGTCTCTGAACTCTGGCCGGCAACCAGCAGCCCCTGAATTACTGTTACCACATCGACGCAGGAAATTGCAGTAATTACGCTGAATTGGTAAACAGAACATGCGCACTCCATGAGGTGCGTTCGCGCCATTAGCCACAGATCAGGTTTAAATTAGTTCTAGCAGGTAATTCCTGTAGATTCAAGGAGCCAGTTTGTATGTCGTTCAGTGCAATGGCGGGGACCACCACAAGGAGAGCGGTAGTGACTTTTGCGCAAACTCTATGATTGAGAAAAAAACCTCACTCCCTCTTTCCATACTATTCGTGTTCCAATGATAAGACGATGTGTGGAACACCGGAGATGGGCGTGTACGCTGTTTTTGCCCTTGTATGGCACACACATTTGCATATACCACAACTGTGCTGATCCTTCACTTTAAATAAACTGCAGTTCAATGTAGACTGGGTTGCTCCAGTAATTGCCAGCCTTCCAATCCCTGAAATATGAACGCCGTGAACACATGAGAGAGTTCGCGGCTGGTCATGCAAGGCAGAACGGAATCCCTCGTATCTCCTGCCATCTGAATAGTTAAGTGATTGTCAGCCCCACGTGGGTAGGAAAAAATGTGCAGTTTTCTTGCCCGAGCAAAGTAATAACTCCAGGGCGTCACTTTAACCAGGTAGAAAAACACACAGGTCATTATGTGAACATGGTAGCGTCTGTTGCCAAGGCAAACTGTTTAAAATGCTTTGAGACATTCAAGGACATATAGAAAGCATTCCGAAATTCCTTTAAAGCATTTGTCATGCCAACGTGTTTTCAAGTTATTTCATAGATCACATAGGGCTCCTCGTGTCCTTAAAGTTTTCGAACAACGTGTATGCAGCAGTTGCATGGACACCTCGCCTCCGGAGGTTTACTTTTAATTTTCGATGGTAAGGTGAAGGATTGGAAAACTCGCTGCGTAATGCGGTAACTTAGGATACTATGTTAAAATTGTATCCGTAAACACAAGGGAACTTTTATTTATACGCATGCATGGTATTTTGTCTTGAACGTATGACGGGAGATCGACCACTGATGTCATCAGCAACGTGATCTCATCACCATCTTTGTCACTCTGTACACCTAGATGTTAGGCGTTTGATGGACTTGACGGAAAATAGTGAGGTACAAAAACATGATGAACCGAGAGCCAACTTCATTAGGAACCATTCCATGCCAACTTCATGGGATGGCATACTGATCTGCCGACCGTCTACATCGAGTTGCCTGTCTTACCGCCTGACAATATTATTAACACCCTCAAATGCACCTAACGAAGTACTGTATATAAACATCACTCTATCCATAGCATTTCACTTCGTGCCCATGTATTTGTATATATTTAATAAATACCTCGGCTTAAACTTAAAAAACTGTAAAGAGTGCATATATTCGTCAGATTAATATCTAATAAAACGTTTTTTAATGAACTACCTTATTTTGGAAAGATTTTTTAAGTGAGTTGAGACATATTAATTGCCGACTTTTTTGTGGAAGTTCATTTTTCGCTTGAAATGAGTTTTCATGTTTGGATGAATCTACAAATATGACGCAAACGGCCATCTACATTCCAAAGAATATCCAAAAACGCAATACTTTAGTAAGTGCTGTTTAGTAATATCTTATTTTAAAGGCTTTGATAAACACATAGAACAGGATCTAAATTTATTGCCAATCGATTAAAAACGGGAACAATCGTTAAATATTCCACGGCCTTTCAAAGACGAGCTGAAACTATTTGTAACCCCATATAAAAATAACCAATAAAGAAATTTGGCAAAAGGGACATTATTTGAATATGCAAAAAGGGAAGGTTTAAAGTTTCAACAGAAAACTCTAATTAAATTTGTTAGTCACAATAGCGATTTACCACTTTTTCGGAATATGTCACCTTTTTAATAGTTAGTATTGCTAAAGGAAGTATTAATATTTTAAATATTTCGTGTACGTTTTAAATTCGCATAGGATTCAAAGCTTTCGTACTTGCGTGGGTGTCAATTTGCGACTGATTATCAATCATCCGAAAATTTCGGGACTAGGCAGGAGACAGTTCGAACATTGTACCTGCGCGGCAGTTAAGCTTTTAGATCACCAATCCCTGTTGCGCGCTAAAATTTCAAGCCTGAATGAGAGCGTAGGTTCTTTTTCTGCATAATATAAAATGTCTATCTCTATCATAAAAACCTTCCGCAGAGGTGATTTCACATAAATACATTTAAAGAAATGATCTTGTCACGCTCATTTTTATTCACCACGATATCTAACTTTTTGTAAGCGTCAACAAGCGAGTAAAAAGCCACCATTTAACAGTGAATGATTACCCTGGCTAAAAACGACGATCGGACGACAGTTTAGCCGCCGACTCGCAGCAGGAGAGGGGCAGGGACAGTGAATTGCGCAGGAATTAGGTGAAGTTGAAATAGACTTTGGCAAGAGCTACCACACTCTCTCCACCCTCGTTAACCCCACGCGTGACCTTTGTTATCGGTGTGTGTGCCCACTATCGCCTGGCGCGCACTGAGCTAACCCCCCTGTTGATTCAGTGCATCTTCCGCGTGGCTCCTTGTAGGAGCAGTGCCCCGATGATCCAATAAGAGTCAACAGTCTACCGTCTAGGATTTGATTTGGCGCATGCTCATCGGAAATTAGTTTTTGTAGCCTCAACTAGGCAATCGCCGAATCGGAAAAGCTTTCGGACACGTCTAATCAATGCCACAAAACTTTCTTCGCGTACGCTTGACAATAATGACCGATTTTAGGTTGTGCGATAAACCATACGGGCAGCACAGGGTAATAGCTAAAAGCGCAGGCCCGTGTGTAAACGATATTTTACGACTGTAAGTCACAGCCGAGAAGGGCTCGCAGCGTGCTTTCTGGCATCGGACACCCTCAATAAATGCTAGCTCCCTATTGGCAGTTTACTGAATATTACGTGATTAGTCTGCTGTGACTGATAAATTTCGGCATAAATATTTATTTGAAATTATGGCTTGTGCACGTAAACCGTAGAATAAAATGACTTCGAATACAGTGAAAAGTAACGATGCCCGATTTATTCACATATCCATAAATGCCAGAACATCTGTTTGCAGAACCTTAAAGAAAACTTCCTTTTAGTTGATAAGAGTGCAGGTAGTTAATAAACCGAAGTGCGTGTGATCATGCGGACCATGCTTTGAATACTCTCAGTGAGTTCGAGGACCCTAAAGTACACAATATCCTGCAGGTTTTATTCTGGCTTGAAAAACAGATGAACTAACTAAAATTGCGAACTTGCATAAATTTTTGCTATTGCTGACGTTTCAAAGAGCTTGACCGGTTATGCATTCTCAAAGTGTTATATGTCGAATATCGATAGGAATTGTCAATGACTGGCTGAAAGAATCTGCCTTGGACTGATTGATTGTTTTTCTTCTGTTGCTGTTTCGGTCTTTTGGCAGATGTTTGTGGGACTTTGCGGCAGCTGGCATTACAGATCGTCGCCTCGACGTAGGATGGTTGTAAATGTACCGCCCGCTCCTCGGGCTTGTTCCTCAGCGTAAGAAGACAAACATCGAGCAGTCCAAGGCCGACTAGTTTGGTCATTCATTTAAAATTCTGACCGACTTTTGGTACTAAACGCCTTAAGCAGGAAGAGCCGACCAAGCTCTTCAAAATGTCAACGTAAGTTAAAATCTGTTCCGGGGACCAACTTAACTTTCTCAGATTATCACCCCGGAAATATTTTTTTCACAAACCCAAAAAAGGGCCATTGACCCTTAAACCATTGTCAATAAACAGTTATTCCAGGAATGCGCTTGGAAAAATAAGCAACCTCATATACGTCGGAAAAATCGCCTGCCAAAATGTCTGGTTGATTATTTACCAATCGGTGAGCGTTCAGCAATGAATGTCACTTGTGAAAATCTCGGCAGCCTCGGTGGGATTTGAGCCCACGCCAGCAAGGGGAAGGCTTTAGTATAGCCAACGCTCTAGCCAAATAAGCTACGAGGTCCCATGGGGAGCCGTGAGTTTAATCACACCTGGGTCAAGTTACCCGCCCAGCCTACTGTCAAAGGAATTATTCAAATATGCAAAAATCTTCTACTAATAAATTGTGTCTGGACGTTATCTGGTGGATTCTAGACTGATTGCTTAAGAAATCCTGCTTGGGCAATCAGCTTACTCTATCAGAATTAGTGGATTCCATACGTTGCAGTAGGCTGGGCGGGTAACTCTACCCACGTGTGATTAAACTCATGGCTTCCGGCGGGACCTCGTAGCTCAGTTGGCTAGAGCGTTGGCTTTACTAAAGCATTCCCCTTACTGGCCTGAGTAAAAATCCCACCGAGGCCACCTAGGTTTTCACAAGTGGGTCAAAGGAATTATTCAAATCTGCCAAAATCATATGCTTATGTCAATATTACCTATAAAAACCGGGGAAGACACTGAGCCCCTGGCTCAATGGATAGAGCGTTGGACATCTGAGCAACAGGATGATGAGCCAGAAGTGGTCATTCAAGTCTCCCTTTTATTTTTCTGCATTGTTTATCTGCCTGAATTCGATTTTTTTCCGAAACTAAACGATAATCTTTACAGGAGTTAAGAATTTGAAGGTGAATAGATTTACTATTAACCGAAGATAAGAAAGGATTTTTTTTCAGAATATTTTCTATACAATATATTTGAATTTATAAGGGCATTTAAGCAGTCATTTTTCACTGAGTGCAGTTTCTACATGCAGCTTAAAAGAATTTCATCCATGTTTGGTATTCCCTCATGTCTGAAATATCGTGGAAATATTCCAAACAATGAAACCTATTAAAACCGCACTTGATTAACCCATACTAATCGAAAATGCATTCAATGAGCTCGATCACTGTCTGTAAATGTTTTGTATTCAAAGGACGGATTTTGGTGCAAATTGCACAGGCGACAGGAAAATTTCTCTATTGAAATCAGAACACCAAGATAAATGAGCGCACACGAGAGGAAATATCATTTGCACCAATGCTGAGAACCCACTTTGACTGTGATTCTAAGCCTCAGCTCTGCGTTTCAAGCTTGTACTGCCCACATTACCAGTGTAATTTGCTAGGGCTCTGGAACTCCGTCCGAATTACTCAAACAAGCGTATTCTTTCAAAAAAGGAAATTATCCGCCTCAGACCAGTATGCAAGAGAGAGAGCGAGAGTTCATAACGAATAAAGGAAGTGTATGCCGCTGTGCACCAACGGCATTGGCAAATTTAAGCCACTGGCGGGACAGAATGAGAGTAGGTTTGATGCGTGGGAGCTGAGTGGACCGGGCTGCTTTGAATCCCCTCGTACTTGGCTTCTACTCAAGGCCATAATTAGAGCTGTCTGATAAGCAGGGACTTACGCGCCCGCCCTTGAGACTTTTGACCGGAAGACCTGCTTGTACAAACAAATTTCGTTCATTTGGACAGAGTCCTAAAAACCGAAATATTAGTGTCGATTTAGAGGAAACAATAGCATCAGAAAACTCAACAATGGAGAAGGAGGCTTTCATCAAAAATTTTCCTGGAGAAGAACTATCGATGTGAGATTTAAGAAAAGTCTACGTATGCACTCTGTGATCGCATTGGAGGCATCCAAGGCGCAGTTACTACCTCCATTGTCTTTTCATTATTGAACATTCGCAACATTCTTCAGGCGGAAATAAAGAGTAGGTGAACGTCGTCAGCAGAAAATCAATATTTTGTTTATTGAAGAAAAGTGTGAAAATCATATCGGAAACGGGACGAGGTATTGAAAAAGTCTTCACGTGGTGCGCATACGCTCTAAATTTTTCGGGGGGCTTCTTGTTGTGTGTAACTACACTTACATTTATATACAAACGCAAATCACGAAAACAATAACTGTATTCGAAAATGTGGTTTCGGTTAAAAGGGACTACCTGGATGTCTCCGGAGAGGTTTCAATCACCCCAAGATTTTGACCTCAGCGTGCGTGCCTGTTGGGCCACCTATGAAAATCAAATTGTTTATAAATAGCTATGTATGTCGCTTGGTGATGTTTGATTGACTTTAAAAGTTATATTCATGAAAATAGATGGTATTTTTATTAAATGCTTCCTTCTTCAAATTTATTAACTAAAGAAGGGGTAACTGCTATTATCACAGAAAGTTTGTAATAAGGACATTTTTGGAGGCAGAAAGTGGTTATTCAAGCACCAGCGCACCAGCAGGGTGATTAAAGCTTCTTGCGTTGCATGATACATGCGTCAAGCAAATTTACCAAAATTGATGAACTTTATGACAAATTCTTAACAGCACGGAGGCATATGTGGTTTTGTCTACAGGGGAAGCGTGGACGGCGTATGATTGCAAGCTGCTACGTAAGCACAATGGTGGTAGACTACTAATGTTGTTGGAAACCGAAAAAATCTCTTTCAAACCTAAAGCATCGCCTTTCGTCGAGTGGGAAATTTAAAGTAGATGACTATAAACGTGAGATGAGCTGTGCATATGGTGCATAAAATAGGCTTGGCTATATAAAGATACTAAAAGGCAATGAAATAAATTCAAACTAGAGAAATGGTCATCGTTAAATAAACTGGTGTTAGGTTTGATTCGAATGCTTGCTATAACCACACCCAAGTAGGCCCTCCTAACCATCACCCTGTTCAAATCACCCAATTAGTTTAATCATATTGGGCATCAATGAAAATGCCAACACAACTAGACTTTGCCGATGAAATTGAATATTGTGTCTTAACTTCTTACTGCGAATCATTTAGAGTGTATTACGACATCTTATCTTCTTAAATCAAATGCGGGACTGTTTGTTCAACTACGGAATCCGGAAGGTGATATTGATTATCCATTATCAGCGGCATTCTCTGCCCGATTAAAAGAATAAGTTTTATGAGCTAGGTGCCGTGGTCCAGTTCACTCGAATCGATCGAAGATGTTCTCAGATTATAATTCTTGCAGTATGTAGCCAAGTAAAATAAGGATGCGTAACTTTTCTATCCAGTTGTGCATGCAGAGTAGAGCTTTAGATTTAATTTTTTAGACGACTAGTGTTTATTTTTTGCATTTAATGCTCCTCCCGTTAAGCGATACCTAGAGAGTTTAAAATGCAGCCAAGAGAAGAGAGAATAAACATATGTTGTATTTTTGAAATACGGGCGTCTAAAGATACTTAATTTCGAAGAAAAAGTTTTTTTGGGAAAAAAGAAACTTAAATGTGTAAATTTTCGAGACTGGTTCCTCAGCTCATCGTCGGACGATAGGTTGTATACGGGGACAGGTAACTAATTAGCCGAGTCTAAAAAATATTCTGCAGTTGGACGACGTCTGCGTCTGCATTTGTCATCCCTTCGTGATTGGCTGCGCGCGTTTGAATTTATCCCTGAGGATTTTCTATGTAGCATCCAAATCGATATGCCAATTGATGTAAGCCTCATCTACGCGCATTGCCTTCACAAATTCGCGAACCTTCCTTATTAGGCATACATTATTTTGTTCCTAAAGGACATCAGCTTACTGCAATGAAATTTATCTGGATGCCGATTTTTAACTTTATATATTTAAAATATCTTTATTATGTACTTTTTTGAGTCTGCTATCCCAGTTCGTCTTCAGCAATATGGGAGATGTACACAAAACAGTTAACTTTAAACAATGCCTCACACAAAATTCTACGGTTGGCTAAAGTTTAAGCCAGTAGACATCAACTGCCTTCATTTATCCGGTCGATATTGGCTGTGTTCGTTGCCACCTGACCTTGAGAAGTTTGTACTTGGCATCCAAATCGATATGCCGATTGATGTAAGCCTCATCTGCGCGCATTACCTTCACAAATTCGCAAACCTTCCTTATTCGGCATAAATTATTTTGTTCCTGAAGGACATCAGCTTAATGCAATGAAATTTATCTGGATGCCGATTTTTCACTTTATTTATTTAAAATATCATTATTATGTACCTTTTTGAGTCTGCTATCCCAGTTCGTCTTCAGCAATATGGGAGATGTACACAAAACAGTTAACTTTAAACAATGCCTAACACAAAATGCTACGGTTGGCTAAAGTTTAAGCCAGTAGACATCAACTGCCTTCATTTATCCGGTCGATAGTGGCTGTGTTCGTTGCCACCTGACCTTGAGAAGTTTGTACTTGGCATCCAAATCGATATGCCGATTGATGCATGCCTCATCTGTGTGCATTTTCCCCAGGACTTTACGGCATTTTCTTATTGGTTAGTTGCCAAGAGTCCCTATGTTCTCCCACGCAAATTTATACCCGGTCTCCATTGTATGCATGGCCACTTGGCATTGATGGTCCTGTCTTCTGACCACTAACTGATGGTCATGTAGACGGGTTGAGACGGATTTCCTAATTCGTCCACAATAAACGGCATCAAAACTAGAACATGGTATTTTGTAGATAACAAATTTTCTATTAAGATAACCCACCCTGTCTTTAGATTGGACAAGTTGTGAGCGTAAAGTTCATGCGCGGTTGAGCGCTACTTGCATCTGATGTTTTCTCACTTGTCTTTCGACAAGCTCAGATACATTTTTCGTGTGGGGGTGATTGATTATGATGCCTGGATGGCAGTATCGTTTAAAATCCCTTTATTTTGAATTCTTGCTACTTAATGTACTGACGCACAAGGTAACATGGGTATCCATTTTTGCAGACTAATTTCAAAAACATATTTCATCAGAGCAGTGTGTTTTCGGTTGATTTAGAAGACGGTAGACAGAACCTCTTTTGTGAGAGACTGGGTGTTTAGTCTCAGAATATGTTCGTTGTGATAAACTGACGTGTGGAGCGATTCATCAGTTTTTGATGTCCGAGGACATTCAGAAGTGGGAGTGATGTTTTAAAATTAAATCTGGTTTCAGATTCGTTGCCTAATTGAAACTGGTGGCTGTTGCAAACAACGATAAATATTGTGGTACAAACACGTAAAGTTGCAATCAATAACAGTCGAGCTAGGAAACTTGACGGTTGAGCGTACCACCTCATATAGCCGAAGAATATCGGAAAAACATGTATCTGAGCTATTAGTCAATACCTGGGCTAGCAATACGGTCTATCCTGTAAACTATATACAGACTGTTGCCGCTAATACGTAAGTACAGCGACAGTAGTATACGACTTTTCACGAAAATCAAGAAATACCCCTCAGAACTGGAAGATACCCTTTCTCGAGTAAAAAATTTGAAAAAAGATATAGTTTTATGTAAGAGGAATATAAACGGGGGCTCGCTTGTGCATGCAATTTATAAGATACCCTTGAATGTATAAAGGCCACGGAGATCAGTGAAACAAATTCACGCTACATATTTTAGCGAGCATATTTTTTCTAGGTGGTAGGAAAGACATGCGCTCAGAATCCTCACTTCGTGAGTGCATTAGTTAAATAAGTTTTATGCTGCATGAGAATGCCTATCTTAACCAAGACCAAATAGGCCCTCCCTAACGGGAATCACATTTAAAACCTCAGATAATCCCAAGAGCTTCGCCATCCACAGTGTTTACCTATACATAAATAAAATAATAGGAGCAAGCTCGTCGGAAAAGGGGGATTTACTCATGCAATTTTCAAGCTGTTTAAATCAACGCGCCATCAGACGAAAGGAAAAGTGAGAGGTGAGACTGTCACACTGGTTTTTAAGTACGGCGGCAGGTTTTCTCCCTATATCTCCTTCTGCATCCTTGAACACCAGTATGAAAATCCCACATCTCACTTTGAATTTCGTCTGAAGATGGCGTGCATGACTGCGTGTGTCTGATGAAAAATAACTGCACAGTTGGCTATCACTTTGGCTGTACTGCATCATTCCCCTTGTTGGCGTGAGTTCGATCCCCACTGAGGCCGCTGATTTTTGTTACAATTAGCTCAAATTCATTACGCTTATATTCCGCTTTGGCTGATGGATTTCAGCTCAGATATTTATATGATTTTTGGAATGTCTCGAAATGCTTTTCACTAAGGGAGTTGCGTCTCGTTCAAGCATTAATTGCCGAGATACTAGAAAGTGTTAAAATCCTGACTGTATACTTGCATCACCATTTCTAATTGCCGGCTGCATGAAAAATAGAAGTAATCGTTGGGGAGTTTTAAGGAATGCGGTTCCTCTCTGACTTATAATAACTTAAAACCCAAGTCCTTCTCTGCGCCAGATAAAAGCCCATACATTTCGACATTACGCTCTACGGATGCGATAAGCAAGCCGTACGAAGTCATCTTTTTATGGCATGCAATGACTAATTCAGGAAAGGTTGTTTACTGTAAAATATCCAAACCGAGCTTTTGCTTATTATGATTAATCACACTTCGTCACATTTTTGCAAGCTTTCAGTCTTTTTGCAAGGGATAGTAACGATATCACTCGCAGGCGCCTGTCTAGCATTTATCAGGTCCTTATCGACGTGCGTTCGTATGGCATAGCCTCTTACTTTCTCTTCCTCTCTCTCTCTCTCTCTCTCTCTCTCTCTCTCTCACTCTCTCACTCTCTTGAGCTAACTCATCCCGATGAGGTACGTTGACATTCAAGTGTTAGCCAATTTAATGACCGGATAAACCCTGCCCAGGCGGTAAACAAAACACCCGTTATAAGGACGCAGTCAATTTAGTTTTATTATATTTTCTACTGGACAGAATCAAAAGTGTGACACGCATTTTGAACTCGATAAGCTGCCAAAGAGCCAACTGTATTATTTCTTCAAATATCTTTTCAAAAAATAAAGTTGGACTTGAGTATTCGTCAGGAAATCTATAATGGTTGAGCCAGTATTTAAAAGCTTTCGGAAAAGTTTATTTCCTTCTTTAGCATCTGAGCACAATCTGAGGTATTTTTATATGACAAATTTTCGGATGTAAACTTGAAACGTTAGTTGCCTACACCTTCTAAAAGTCTGTTTCATATCTGTATTTGCTAATAGATCTGTTCTCGAGCTCAGTTCGTGTCCTTCAACTGCGTTTCCGAAAAGTTTTTTAGATGGTAAAATTTCAGGATAAGCCCTGCATTAAAGCTCCGAACAAAAGATAAATGACTTTTATGAGTGCCCATGTTCTGGGATATGATTAAATGTGCAAATTCGCGCAGTTATACACGAAGGTCGTCCTGCGGGAATATTGTATAAAATCAGTCAGATCAGTTAGCTGGGGAAGGACAGTTGAAGAAAATCGCTCAACGAATGTACACTCGGGGGGGGAGAGAGATGGGACAGGTAACTTCCGCCAATGAACTGTCACGGGCTTGTAGTGCTGTGCCTAATTCGTTTTGCGTCGCACAGGATTATTCTTCAGAGGCATAACTTGATTACTGTTGCCTGCAAAGCTGCCGGACTGCACCACCTCAGTGAGGTCAAGTAGGTAGGATGTCACTTATTACACCAACACGGTGTCTACTAAGCGCAGTCTGATGAATAATGTTGATTGCTGGCCGTTCAGAGCCTTGCTTATTCGTGTCCTTTTAATAAGAGGTGACTTGCTGCAGGGATGCAAATTGGAAGGGTTGAAAATAAGAGGGAAAATGCGAATTCCAGTTCAGAAGGTGGAGAAATAGTTAGGGTCACCTGAGCATTGAATTTTCTCACACAAACGAGTCATCAGAGGCAGCAGCCCATTGATGACCAGGAGGTGAAGTTATTAGAACATGCAAGTGCCATGTAATCAATAGTTCGACTGTTTATTCTACAAAAAGTAGTAACGGTAAGGATGCCTTGTATGGCCACCTCAACAGGACATGGTAAAAGGAACCGTACATAATACACGTAGCTGTGCGCTAAATTCAAAGGAATTGTTGGATGGGTAGGGATGGATAGTTCAGCATTGTGAGAAGAAGCTGTGTGAGGCATAAAGAGAAGAAGCAGAATAAGGAGAGCAGGGAAGGAGAAGGAATGCGAGGTAAAAAGCGTGAAAAAGATGCATTGTATGGCCCGTTAAACAGGACACGGGAAGATAAACCGTCCAAAATGCATGTGGCTTTGCGCTTAATTCAGGGTTCAGGACTAAGTTTAAGGATAGGGTTAAGTTTAGGTTTAGATTTAAGCTTGCGTTTGTGGTCAGAGTTGGGGTTAGGGGGTCTGATTAGACAAAGACTTAAGGTTATTGCCGTATTAACTGGGGGTTTTGGGTGGGGCTATGGTGAAGATTAAGGTAATAGTTTGGCTTTATGTTATGTTAGGTGTTAACTGAAATTTACTGTAAAACTACCTATTATAAGTGGGCGGTGTTTAGGCGAAAATAGAAGTCATCCATACCTAAATACACGATAAACTTAGAGTAATTAAGTTTGAATTAAGTATTTTAGATTCACACTGAAAGTTGGTAGGCATACTTAGGTCGACATCTATCCGCCACAGCCTCATAATCCCGTAATATGCATAACCTATGAGAAGGCAGCCGGTATTATATGTAGGTAAACCAATTTAGTTAATATCCTCTATTGCAGTGATAGGAAAATGTGCCCGTGTTTCAATGCTAGAGCGTTGAATTTGAAAAATCTGAAAAACCAATGATTTGGGATTTGAATCGAAGGTCACCCAAACTTGAGATTGGGTATGACTTGCTGCCGACTGTTGACAAGTCAGAACTGCCCATTCCAGTCTCTCATTCTGTCTACACTTCATCATAAGCTCGGTAATCTGTTGAATCCCTATACCCATTCAACTTTTTGTACATCCTATCCAAATGCTGAACTAGAATCAGACTACGAAGATTAATCAGATAATTTAAGTTAGCTCACTTAGAGCACTCGAAGGTCCGCAGGTCTGATTTCAAAATATATTCGACAAACCCAAGAAGAAACAAGACGCTTAAGAGTGAATTTTTGAATGATTTATAAAAGACCTCCTTTAGCCAAAGAATCAAGCTCTTAAACCGTGCGAATTAGATTAGTATATGTTGAAAGCAAGAGAATGAAGTATTTCAGGCGCGAAGGTTGTCTGTTCTTGTGTCACAAAAAGTGACTTAGCTGAATTTCAGGTCAGACTTGTTAAAGTCGAGTGATTGGAAAAGATAAGTAAGAGCATGCACGAAGCAGAGAACGCATGTATTGCGAATTCTGTTGGCGTGCACCATCTAATGGCTGTGGCTGTTGAGATTTCTGCGAGTAAACCCAAGTTGACCCAAAAGAAATCAAAGTCAGCGAACGTTCTTAGTTGATTCTTCATCATAAACTATCTTGTCTAGTAATATGTATCAAAGCATGGCAGACTTGTCGGCTCATGCCAGCAGAAGGAAACGGTTATGATCTAGTACCGAGATAAGGAGGGAAGGTAAACGTGTGAATTATATGCGTTCGTGCTTCGTCGCTCTCACTAGGCGTGGTTGTATGAGGGTGGAATATATTTTGTGCCCAATATGGGCCAGGGCGGCAGGAGGGATTATACAAAAGCTTGCTGCATACTGGTCCATTACAAGTATCCACTGACGCCCGTTCTTAAAGCATATCACCAGAACAGTGGAAATAGTGCAAAAGATTGAATAACATCCACTTGGTGATCGCTGTCAACCAGATGAACCTCGATTGCTCGAAATATGAAATCTGATATGATCAGGTTTAGCAAATCAGGATGGCTGCCTTTCGCTCGTCTAGTAATTGGACCAATATAATTGGATCCAGGAAACAAGCACATATGTAAACGCGCATTTGTGATGTCACAAAAGCAGCTTCCCTTATCTTCGAGTGGAAGACGGGGGAATATGACATAATTAATCTTATCTTGGTTGCTGGGTACGTGAGCGCAATCACCAATATGAGGAATAGCTCATTATACTGAGCCCTTGACGTGCTTGTGCTTGACCGACGTATTTCTAGGGAAGCCATTTTCTGGCCGGGCGCTTAACATAAAGATGAGTTTGCTTTCCTGGGTATTCATGTTGGTTAAACGGTAGGCTCAACTTTGCTCCTGTTTTGAAGGGTTTAAAAGGCAGGCATACGTGTATTTATAATTTAAAATTTTATTGAGAAAGGTTTTGGCAGATTAATAAACCAGGCTTTCTACTACATAAGGTGGACATAAAGGGAGGGCTGAATTTTGCTTTTTTTCAAATATGAAGGACTGTGCTAACCAAGCTTTTTGTCCGATATTATAAAAGTGTTGTAAAAATAACCAACGTGTCCGTTGAGCGGCATATATGAGGGTAAGGATCAAAGAACTACCCAAGTGGGCACCAGATTTCCGACCTGTCTGGGAAAGTCAGGGCAAGACGAAATCCCAATCTGGCGCGGTCCGGTTGACAGCAACTTCCGACTAGGTTTCAGTCAAGCTTTGCGGATCAACCACAACGAACTGAGAAAACGCTCCAATTCCCTGCGTCCGCGGATAATTGCAACGGTGGTGGCCATATAGTTAGCCAGCAAATCTATTTTTACGGACGGCGTTCGTCTGGACGCTCAGACTACCCTGGCACAGGATGATGACTGCATATGCCCTTCCTCCACATTAATGCCCCGTATTCTAGCTACGAAAACATTTAATCGAAACCCTTCAGTGCTTCGTGATCTTTGAGTCAGATTAAAGTTTGTTCCTCCGGTCTGGCAAGTGCAGACAAGCCTCTACCCCTTCCTTCCCGCATCATCCTTGCCATTAGTTGCTGACGAGTATGATGTGACCAATGAAATACAAACGTTCATAGAATCTGAGTTTTTCAAATTTTAAGGATGGAGGAAGAAAGCGCTTGGAAGGGAATTCTACTTATCTTTATTTCCACCATCAAAACATGGTTAAAACGCTGGTGTAAAATCAACTTATCCAACCACACACGGTCACTAACGCTCGTCGCACTCGAAAATTCGCTCCCGGGAGTTCGAGACTGCAAGAAAATTTCATCGTAGGGCAAAATGCATAGACAGTACGTGATTCACGGCATGAAGGCCGACGAATACGGAAGGGTGGTTAGCGTTCTCACGCTGCGGAGACACGAGAAAGGAGGACGGTGGCGCAGGCGTGAAAAGCGCATGCGAATGATCCGTGGGAAGTGTGGATGGTTTCTTCTCGTCATTTATCACTAGCTTGACAGTGAGGCCCAATGATGTTATGCGTAGTGCGCCGTAGCATTCAGTCCGACCTTGAAAATTTACTGAGTGTGTTTTCTGAAATCCTGGTTATAGCTACAGTGACATACCTTCAAAATAGTTACCCTGCTTAAAGGTGTTCCTAAAATTCGTAACCTGCTTCTGCTGGAGGACAGGCGGTTTATATTAATTTAGGTCAGTACCAAGGGCTCTATCGGCACAATCTATTGTACAGCATTCAACAGCGTTTTAGAAGGCAGACAGGAAACCATTTAAGGCTAACATTAGCAACAGGGTTTAGTGACAAAAAATTTCGTGAAGGGTCATCAACTACTTCCTGTTGATTTAAAATGAATAGGAATTCCAGGTCAGTCTCTTTTTTTTCCAGACAGTCACCATGGATGCAACAAGGTCATACTTCAGGACATGTAGTTAAAGCAATGTAAAAAATGTATATAAAGACAAGCATTTTAGATAAAACGTTCAAAAGGGCAAGTCCAGGGGCGGCGCAGGGTATGGACGTCTGTGCCAGTATGACTTCTCCTGCACACTGCTTCCAAGCAGTCCAGTGGCTTAATTGTTCCTGTAAGAGTATCTTCTTGAAACAGCCGTCTCAAATACTTTTGGTTTAAACAAATCCCACTATTTTGCTTGTTTTGATCAACTCAGCGACCTATTCCAGCAGTTCGCAAAAATGAAAGCATTCACACGATATACGACAGTTGTGCTTACTCGTGATTTGTTACTCAAAATTATGAAGTGCTTTTGCATTTTGAAAGGATTACGTAAGAAGTGTTTTAATATTAATTATCGTACAAGATAACCGTACATAAGGAGGTCACATCAGGGTGCCAGCTTTTGAACGAACGTTTCTATGGTAACCTGCAAAGAGGTACTCCGAAACGTTTTTCCTTATACTTGTTTGTGTCTTCTTCAAATTGTAAGCTTAAAGAAGGGGTAGTTTCCGAATTAAAAAGGCTTTTAACTTCCTGTATAATTTTGAACCCGACTTACCAGTACACATACATCTAGGGCTTCCAAACGACATGCTGTAAACATTTCTTCCAAAGAAAATCGTAAAAGT
Organism: Schistocephalus solidus; assembly: GCA_017591395.1. Taxonomy (NCBI): domain Eukaryota; kingdom Metazoa; phylum Platyhelminthes; class Cestoda; order Diphyllobothriidea; family Diphyllobothriidae; genus Schistocephalus; species Schistocephalus solidus. Next base: position 94,277 of record WEDG01002087.1, on the reverse strand, counting down.
CCGTACGCTATGAGGAATTCATCATACAAAGCGCATAAAAGTTTACAACGAATGCAACCATGTTGTATTCCTGATAAGCAGCATTAATAAATGGATAGGTAAAATGCTTTGTGAATGTACGTGTATGGTCTTGAATATCACCTAAGGAGAATCTGTCCTTCAACCGAAAGTTACATTTTATTTAGCACCAAGTTTGAAGAAGACGTAAATCTCTACGAACTGTGCACGAGAAATATATTTTAATTTCTGAAGGCATCACAAATCTATATAAAAATGCACACTTTAGAAGCAGTCATATTTTACAGCCGGTTACTTTTACAGGTGACGGAAAAGAAGATTGAAGATTGGTTGCCAAAGAAAACATTCTGGCTTTTTTTAAACCTCGCTTGGAGCGAAGCCACGCCTATCAGAAGCCCGATGCTTTGCTGCACATATTAATTATCCGCCTTTTACTAGCGTCTACTGTTTTGAAATATAAATGGTCTCGGATGTAAAGTCAGTTACGTAGGTAGCATTCAAAAAACCTGGTAACGATGAAAAATAAACAACAAGGCATGCCTTCGATGTGATTACTGTCATGGCAGCAAAAAACTTGGAAGTATGCGCAGGCTTCACCGACTGTGTAGAATAAAACCAAAATAGATTTCTTGACACGCGAAATCTTAAAAATTAAAAAATTCCTTTGTCACGAAATTGGCCAATACTGCGTCCCAAAGTCTAAAAACAGCTAAACAACGAAGATCTTATAAAGATGGAGGAGTCTGGTTTAAACAGGAATATTTGCTAACAGAAAACTAAATAATCATCACTCAAACACTAATTTCAGATAATGACTTTATTAAAATTAGTCAAACAGAGCCAAAGATGAACATGCTTAAGGAAGGAGAACGCACTAATGTAAAAATCAGGGTTATTTAGGCCTCCGGATAAGCATGTAGCCATGCCATAAAAAACCAGCATTTTGATAAAAAAACTTTTCACTAAATCATTGCTAAGCAATCAGCCTCTTCTCGTATGATTAAATCCCGACTGTTCTAAGCAAATTAGGCTGTTAGCGCTCTGTTGATAAAAGCCCTCATGTAAGTCGGGTCCACTCAGAATTTGTTACTGTTTACTGATTTTGCTCAAAATTGTTCAAAAGGTTAACGCTCGCCTCGAGCATAGACCAGCTTTAGTTATTCTGTACTAAAGTTTTTTCAAGAAAGCCAATAATTTTGATGTAATGGAAATTTTATAAATGCCTCAATATTCAGAAATGCTATGGAGCATTTTATGGTCAGAGGTCACATTATAAAAGAGTATTAATTAGCCCGCTCCCTCAATGACAAAGCAACAGTAAAAACAGTCAAAGGCAAGAGCGAGTTCAGAGGGGCCCTCAAAATTTCTTTCGCGGGTGATTTGTGAAAGGAAGTTTTGCTGCAATCTATTTGGCTGCTACTGTGAGCAAATTTACTAGAAATATGCATATTCATCTGAAAATATACAAAAACTAAGGATAAGGCCTTTTGGCTGTGAGCATCCCTTCACCATCGAAAGATAGGTTTGCCTCTTTTTTTCAGATAAACTAATAATGACAGATCTCAGATAAATACCAATCAACATACCCTCTGAAAGGCTTTTGATTGACAGCTCCGAAGACAATGCAGTTAAACTCGAGGTTGCAATCTTACCTACAGATCCTTTAATAATTTTTATATCGGGTTTGAAAGTGACCACTATTTTGTAGTGTTTTTTTATTCTGTACTTTTAAAAAATCTCTGAACAAGGGGTACTGAAGCTGCTATTTGACATAACCTACTGGAGCAGAATATGACTTATCCTTCCTTAATTCGAGCTGGACATTTTGCTATAAGCAGTTATCTGTCTGCAGGAATCAGCCATTTTATGCAGCAGGGAATTGAAACATTTATCTACTTTTAAAAACTAAGGCAACTATTGCTTCCAAATATTGGCCAATAATTTTGGCATTTGCATCAAGTTTTATAATGCTATTAATTTTCGTGGGGGAGACCTTGGACGTCAAAACTGAATATTTTTTAGAATCAAAATCCCCCGAATATTACACCATGTCTAGTTTTGGTGGTCTTACACCTATGCAATGAATAATAAGTTTTGCTATTTAGTTAACTTTGCCACCTTGCAAAAAATGAAAACCCTGTTTTTTACGATTGCAATGAGCTACAAATTCTTCTAATTCACCTCATGCCATTTTCTGAAATTGGGTCTAGAGTTTTTCCATTTTCGGCGCTAATAAGAAATATAAAAATGAACGCCCCTGGACCTATTTCATCATAAATATACACAAGGCTGTTTTCCGGGGGTAAAATCGTATCTTTGGAAGAATTGATTTGTGCCTCGTTTGCTAAATGTTTAGTGTTAAGTGTTTAGAGTTTAGTGTTTAGTTTAGTTTCATGTTTAGTGTTTAGTCGCCCAGTCCATTTCATACCCTCCCCTTATTCCACCAAAATTAATTAGAAAGCTCTTAATGAAGGTGCGAAAGTTTTCTCCAGCAAGTTTCTCTAACCTCGTATCAGTGACATTTTCAGTGTGCGGATGTACCTAACCGTGTTGATTGGCGATTACCTTCCTTTGTAGTGCAGATAGGCCTCTTCTATCCAATCACAAAAGATTTCCGTCAAACTGTCCTCTACGATCTCACATTGCATGATCCCTTTTCGAGTGAAGGTTTCCTCCCTTTTTAGACTGGTCGTTATAAAAACAAACCATCTGACAACGAAGCAGTTCGTCATGAAAGGAGATTATTCTCTCTTTACGAGTAACAACCTCGTTCACGGATAAATCATGCAGATGCCATTTGAAAAATGGCTCCTAAAATTCGACAGGTATCTGGCAATTCTCATCTCTTCGGCTTTGTAGACACCACTACGTTTCGAGTTTTTTCTTAATTTGTGTACTAAAATTGTACCAAACATTTGTTTTATTACTTGATTGAGGTGACGGTACAGGTTGAGCAATATGAAAGATGAAAATTTGGACGGCATATATAGGCTAAAAATGGTTAATCTGTGGTTATAGGTTAATGATCACAGGATTATATAAGGCGGTACACAGAATTCAAACTTAACTTTTACCTTAACAACAACCCTGAGTTTAAACCTAACCCTTAACCGTAATGTTAAACCTAACTCTAACCGTAAGCCTCACTCCAACCGTAACCTTCTTAGAAAGTTCAACCACAACCTTAACCTTAACTGAATGCGTATATAACTAACAGAGATAAACATGTGCTAGGAAAAAACGTCCAGATGGAGCCAAATACGCCATCATAGTCAGAAACTAATCAAGATGGGTTTAGAATTTAATGTTGAGAAATATAAACGGGGGATGACGTCATACAGTATGTTTAATTACTCCAGTTCAAGAATCTCAACGAACTGTAGATTTGAACTGGTGCATTTTGTCTCCTGATACTTTTTCTTTGCATATGATTTATATGATTTATATGATTCATATGATTTATATAAATCTATTCAGAGCCTACGTAAACCCAATGATTTATATGATTCATATGATTTATATAAATCTATTCAGAGCCTACGTAAACCCAATGATAATACCACTGCAAATTTGTTATTGCCCACATCGCAAAGACGGTTTCAATCAGAAATAATGACGTCTCCTTGATAATAGGACTGCGTAAACTCAGGCGAACGACCTAGAGTTGCATTGATTAGATGCGTACAAAACAAATTATTAGGGTTTTCAACCCACCTGGTGGATGTGCCAGCGTTAATACAAGCAAACCGAAATGGAAGCAAATAATGAACCTAGTGGATATTCATAATCGATTATTTATGTCAATTTTCTTTTTTATTGGTTCTTATTTAATGCTATTGGGTTGTGAAGTAGGAAGTGTAGGCTGAGGCACATGGTCAACTTTCTACAAATATAAAAGATGGAAATTCTAAATATTAAGAAATTTGACTTATTACATTGAGATGCAACATCGCAGACATCTCGGAGTGTTAATGGTATAGTTTGAGCTGATATCACTACATAACAGACAGTATCAAATTGTTTGGCACAAGCGTTTTCTGGTAACTCTGACCTCCCACATGAGCCACGCGTTTGCCCAAAGGGGCATAGGGATAAACAGAAAGTCATCGTCAAGTCAGATCCACTATAAGATGCCTAGTTATTATCGGTGACGTTTCGCGTGAGTCAGCAGCTAATATTAATTCATCCAGCTGAAGTCCATAAGGTAAAAAATGGGAAATGTGGGTTCCATACGAAGAGCATGAAAAGCAGAAACACCAACGGTTTAGAGGTTACATGATGTCGCTTTCTCATCACAAAAAAATGAGTCAGTTCTGCATTGAATTGTAACGCATAGTAAAAACTGGATCCAGTAGGATAAGCGTAAGTGTTCAATACAGTGATTGGTCGGGAAAAAGCCATTAAAAGACTGCTCAAAGTGCAATATCCATTCAAAGAAGCTGTGCGTGAGTATTTGGTTGTCAGGCGCAGATGTGATCCATAATGATTTCATGAAAACTGGATCAGCGATCATGGCAACCAACCGGACCATATGATCCAAAAACTTGCAGAAAATGACCAAGTTTAGTCAACCGATTGCAACCTGTTCTATTGCATGACAAAAATAGACCACACAACGCACAAAGGTCTCCATCATTCACCATACTCATCAGATCGTGCTCCTACTGTCTATATTTTGTGCGGAAAATGGATATATTTTTCATAGGTTGACAATTTAATTCCAAAAATACTGTATAACTCACCTTCCAAAATTTCATTGACACTCGATTAGCAGGTTTTGATACCACCGGACAGAATGGGATACCAGGGAAGTGGCGAGAGTCTATTAGCAATATCTGAATATACGTTGATGAAGTAAACTAATATTTTTATCATGAAAACATTAACGAAATTTATTTTTTCCACAAATTGCATACTCAACAACTCATATTTCTGTATGCTGGTATTAAATAGTAGGAAAGAAGACAAGGTGAATGATTTTACCACCAAATGAGAGACTTCGAAATCTGAACAGAGTTCCAGTATCTCTTCAGTTTGGTTAAGCGGTTGAGGCCGGCTCTGGACAGGGACATTTCCTAAATATCATTTGCAGTCGCATCGCTTTATTAGTGCATTTGAGTCTTGAAGGAAATGATTTTACCTTTATCCTGCCTTAAATCTTAATCACTGACTTGACAAATTTTTGTTCTGTATATGCACTATAGCGAAAATTCACAGTTCATTTAACAACTCTGAAGTTTATATAATCTTATTTAATTTCCGCAAAATTGTTTTTAAAAACAAATCAGTTTGCATAATGTTTAAATTTTTCCAAACTTAATTTTTCAATAAAATTTCAAAAAACCTTAAGATGATAAATTTGATTTGCCAAGGCGGGTGAACGATCTTGGGAGTAGAGCATTACCAACAAAGATAATTGTAACTGGAATGGCTATTGAAAGTCAAACCCACATCAAGCAATTAAAAGATCTTAGCTTAATTTTGAAGTTGGTAGGTGGATGCTCATCGATCGGTTACGGAACTCACTCGTCCCGTTCTGCCTTTGGGCTCACTCTTGAACCGCGCCAGCGACCGCCCAGCGGTAAGTATTATAGGCTGAGGAAACTTACCGTTCAGCAACGAATGGAAGTCAATATTCCTGACCTAATCCAGCAAGACAAATAGCCCGCGGCTCAATGGTTAGAGCATTGGACTTCTGAGCAACGGGTCGCGGCTTCAATCCTCGGGTGATACACAACCTGGAGTTGAGTATGACTGGCTGATGATGACGTATATGCTAGAAATGACCATTCCAGTCTCCCTTGTCTTTGCCGGAAATATTCATCTGCCTAAATGTCAATTGCCAATTATAAGACTGCCAATTTTAATCTTGAGGCACAATATTCTCACAAAATTAACCCATATAAACCCCGCAAGGGCTACAGGAACAAATGGAATTAACTCCAAGTTGGGTTAAAACCTAAGTAACTTATATCCAACTGACATATTGACATTGCGTCCGCATACAGGGTTTTGCGCAGTCATCTCTAAACCTATGGCGCCAGCCGTTGATTGGTTACTAAACAATATAGCTGACACTTGTCCTGATGCTGCAGCTCTGACGATGGACTCCTGCGGCTGCTCGAAAGCTCAGGAAAATAAAACAAAATTGTTGTCATCTCGAGCAGTCTCTCTCTTCTGATTTAGCTGTTGTTGTTCAGGAAACCTGTCCTAACCGTACCTATCTTCTCACAGAACTTAACAGGTTATTGTCAGGCGTGGCATCAGATGAGGAACAATGAAGCCCATTGACGACTTCGCCTTAACGGATCCATTTGACTTTATGCTGTTTAAGTGCTGTTCAACACTCCTTAGCTCGCTGCTTATTTTATGTCAGCTGCTTAAAATCAGACTAAAGAACTCGCGTTTACCGATTGTTTAATGAGTATCAAAGAGCATAAGTTGCCTTTTGAGGTGCTTTGCTGCCAAGATAGAATCATTCTTACTCATTTTTTGTTCGAGCTCTAAATTATTACGGCAATGCATGACTGCTTTCTGGTCGGTCAATTGAAGAGAAGGACAATTTTTTCAAATTTGCAACTTCACATGCTATATTTCTGCGCTGACCTGTGACTTCTGTGCGCTAAGCTGGAAATTCCACTGAGACAGACAAACACCAAAAGCCTCAATGATGCAATTGGCAGCTGGAGCGTTTATCTGCCTTTCGAATATACATTATTTACCTGCCGAGAAAATTGAAAATTGGGACGATGTGATATACATAAGGGATATTACTGAGACTAAAATATGGTTGGTTACAGAGAAGCAGCGAAATGATGCAATAGGGATCCACACCACAAAAGCCATTCGTTTTAAGTTTTAAGCTTTTCTGCAGGCATTTAACCGCAAATTCATTCGGAAGTTTCGGAAAATTAGTAATTTTAACATCTACCGGGCTTTGGGTTTCAGTTTTAAAACATTCCGAGGACCCTGATAATAGCAGTTGAGTCCTTCGAAATTAAATAAATTCACCACTATACGTTTTCACTCTAACCCATCGTTGTCTTTACACGTAAACAGGAAATTGAGACTGCTGTTTAGTTTTGGGAATCAGAATGACAACAATAACCATCATGCTTATCTTGAAGTAATTGGACTGGAATGTCGTTTACCGATGATTTTCATGTACACAGTTAGTTGGGACCATTTATCTCATTTGCCCGAAAATTTAGCAAATTACAGTTTCTTCAAAAAATACCTCGCCTGATACATCCACCAGCTAACAAATCAAACGAATACTCAAACCAGGGAGAGCGCAATTATGTGTAATTCATTTATTTCGTGAGCTCCACTGTGAGCAGTATAGAAAGAAAAATTTGTCGGTGAAAATGTCAAGAGAATTATATTAAACTTTTTTTCACGAAAAAAATATAGCGACTAACATGGTTATGTCGAAGAAGAGTTGGTGGGGTTGAAAGGTACTGCAAGTTCATTAGGAACAAAAGTAAAACAACCGGTTATTAGAAACAAAAGTGACAACAAAATATCCGTGGAAATAACTGGAGAGGAGGCTTAAACTAAGTAAGTGGTGAAGGGAATGAGATGAGATCAAATTTTCAATCGTATGGAGAATCAATCGTAGGAGAAGAAGAAAACACTCGTTCAACTATTGAACTCAATTTAGAAGAAATACGACAGAAATTGAGAAATCTGTGCAATAAGTTGTTCCAATCCTTAGCCAGAGGTTGTTTCGGTCTCGATTGCTGTTGAGAGGGCCTCTATGTCATCTGAAGAGCAATGAACATGTTTATATTTAACTTTCAAAGATAATTCGTTACTAACATTATTTAGGTAGACACGCTTAGTACATAAAATAAAAGACAATTTTCGGTAGCGTTCTGGTTAATGAGTTTGAGCACCAAATTCGACAACATTATAATATTCCATCATAAGCAAGGGAGTAAATGAAAATGCCATGTATGGTCTTTTACTCATAAAAATCAGATGGAAAATACGTAGATGGAATCGGATGCATGAGATGAAGGAATTTTTCCAAAATCTCGATTTGTCGGTCAATTGCAAATCACGCTGCGAGTGACCTTTAGTATGAAAGGTAAGGCATACGGTTAGATACCCATGAAATAAGACGAAATGAATTAAAGGTTATGTTCCATTGCTGCACCTTTTAAGCCACAGTTTATCCTTCATATAAGCAGCCTCAATCTGCATAATTATTATCAATCTGCGGCATAATTTTGGGTAGGTTATGCGATAAAACTGGCCCAGTGCATTGAACCTTCAACAGTTAGTTTTAACGGTACTGCTGACTCGTCAGAATGCTCATGCAACTCCCTTTGTGGAAACAATGGGTACCGAATGAAACGAGGGAGTTTGGCAAATGCGGAGGAAATTAGAAATGTTTGAACTATAGTTCGATCTCATCGTTCAGAGGAAAAGCATTGGACATGGCGCTCAAAAACCTGAATTCTACGTTCAAACACCCAGATTATGGCTGCTTTCTAGCAATGGACCGCCCAAACTCTTATGCTTTTGTCGATACCGCTTCTCCGTTAATACTACTGTACGCTGTTGGACTGACTGTGTGCCTCCTACATTTAGCCCCAGGACAAATTGGGAGGAATAGGTCCCACAACCCGATTGGTTAACATGTTCACTAATCGCATGAAAATTTAACCAAAATTCTGAAATAAGTTTTATATATGAAGGATTCGTTAAATTTGGCTGTAATATAAACTTTCTTCCAACCTAATACTAACGAGGATGTCAGCTTTGAATGCACGTCCCTTCGGTCGCCTAATAAATTACACGTGGTAACAGACGACTAAAATGAGTACACACTTATTCTAATGTTTTTGACGCCCTCATGATTTTGAATGTTCTTTAAAGAAAAAGTTAGTATACTTATGTTTTGCACACATTTACTAGCAACGCACGTTTTCTTTCAATTATATACGCAAAGGATATATATGTTTAGGCTTTAAAACTATTTTTCGATTCCCTTATATTTTCAGCCCAATCTGCAATTGCATTTGATTTTAGGTTTTCAGTCTACAAGGTGTAGGCCTTCCATATAAGAATAATCAGCAGAGACTTGATAATGTTCGAAAGAGTTTGCAATAAAAGTTAGCATTGTTGTGTACCACATTACTAAGCCGACGAATAAGATGCTATTTGAAACGCGTTTTTACTGTTTTAGCGAATATCATAATTAAATCTTTTACAACCATAAGCAGAACTTTCCTCAAGTATAAAATTTGAAGAGAACGCAACTGGCTATCAAACGTGTACATAAAGAATAATGTTGACTCATATTCTATAAAAAAATATTTTAATTTAAAAGGCATCAATAACCAGTAGGAAAAATGTGTGCTAAATAAACAGTCATTTTTGACAAAGTGTGGTTCGTGAAAGCGCGATATGACGTGCATTCATAAGCCAGCGTATTTTACTGTCGAAAACATTACATGATTATGTCGCATGATGGTTGATATTACAACTACGTGTACAGAATCGGCTTTAATCGAAAACGCACATATGAAATTAGTGAAAATTTCACGCTCAGTCGATAAAGAACTGTTTCACATATCATAATGGAAAGGCATATTATAATCTTTTTCATACCGCAACCATAAAACTAGTCAGGCCTTATGAGAATTAATCATTAAATATTTGCTTTAAAAGCGTTCCATTCAATATATCTGTTCAACTGGTATTTTGTAAACAAGGAACCGAACACAAAAATTTAATCTTATTGAGAGCAGTCGTATAAAAACAGATATCTTTAAAGTCCATCGAGAATATTAGTTTATTAAGTGGAAAAATAGAGGCAGCATTATGCCGTATATTACTACGCCAGGCGTATCCATTAAAGCGAAAAATTCCAAACCAATCGTAGGATCAGTCTTTAAATGTGCATAAGTGCCTAATCACACCACATCTTGTCCAGTCCCACTCAAATGACGTTGGAAAGATGCAGTTTCATAGGCATCAACAGATCAAGGAAATTGTGTGTGCGTATTTGCTCATCTAACAGAAAGTCACGTTTCTTCCGTCGTCACTCAAAGCCTGTGAGATTCTGGGCAAAAGGCAGGAGATAAGGTTGGCTTCGTTAGATTATCCAAAGTAACTTACCCTGGAAATACTTGGCCCCAGTATAGCTGCTAGTAGGAATACGTATTTCTCAATCTAGTTAAAACATAAACGTGTCACCAGTATCTGTATTTACTCATTTGAGTAGTTATTTTCTGCGGTATAGCAGCAGGTTAGCTTTGCTGGGAAAGAGAGATCCTAAATGGAGGAAAAATACGCTAACCCACGGTATGCTTAAAATGGTGATACTAACTGTAATAAAAGGAGCTTAGCAGGCCAAATAATTTATATTTAGTTGACTTGAACGACAACTGTAAACGGGTTCTCAACATAATGTTGTCCTCAAACGTTTGGGACCACAACCAAAACTTAGAAAAAGAAAAAAAAACAAATTAGAGAAAGTTGCTTGAAAACCATCGTATGGCATTCACTGCATCTAAAATAAAATTTGTTTTGGTCGATGAACGCTGATTTATTGGCAACCCGAGTCCCTAATCCCCTTCTGCCTTGGGGTTCACTCTCGAGCTTTGCTAGCAGCCGCACGGCAGCTAATATCACAGGCAGAAGAACGTTACTGACAATGACCAGGGAAACTGGAAGAGCCATTTCTGGCTTATTAGCCATCATTGCCAGTCACACCCAACCCCAGGTTTTACACCATTCGGGGCTGGAAAGTTGGACTTCTAATCAACAGGTCGCGGGTTCGTTCCGCTGTTGGTGCATCACCTGGTGTTGGATATGACTGGCTTATGACAGCTTCTGAGTGAGAAATGGCCATTTAAATCTCTCTTGTCTCCATCGTAATGTTCTTTAAAATCTGCTTTGTTTGATATGTTGGAAATGAAAGATAAAAACTGCGTAATGCCACGAATATATGTACATTGATCTTTTGGCCTTATGAAGCCAACGGGTCTCCCATATGCTCTCATTCCTCTTTGATTAATTATCCCCTTTACAGTAACAGAAAACGATAGGTGGCGAGGCAACGATAACCTTCGGTTTGATGAAGTACTTATGACTCATCATCTAGACTTTGTCTGTGAACTACCTGCGCAATATAGGATTGCATGGTTGTCTAATGTAGACACCGGTGGTGGGCAGGATTATGATTGGTTCAATGAAGCCAGAATAAGTCCTAAATAGAAGGTATCAACCTACTCACATTTTCTGTGGTTCCTCTTGTCTGCAAATATAACCTGATCGTCTTCCGCCTGGTATTTGGTTGCCTTTTTCGTGAATATTGCCACCCATCTGGAGCTTGATTGCTTCGGGAAGCCAGTAGATCGCTGTGCACATATTGCTGTTTCAACAAATACCTGATCTGCAGCGACACAGGCAGCGAGGCACTGATGAACTTCGGTTCGATAAAGTGCTTATGGCCATCTGGCAAACACAAGTGGTGGTCCATCTGTGTTATTTTTGTGTGCATGTTTTTTTTTTTCTAGTCTCAGCTGGTTGTCAGGGTTATAATTGGCTGAATTGAGGTAGAACAAGCCCGAAAAATTATTTGATTTATCAATAATCCCACCTGCCCCACGATAGACAAATGCACTAAAATACGAAGTAAAAGGATAAATCTTTGCTACTCGGTGGGGAACGTGGACTCAAATTAAACCGCAAAACATAATACACAATTTAATTTTTCATAACTCCATCTACCTGATTTTCGTAAACGCAAGATCAAATCTTCCGTTCTCTGAATGGATATATTTAACAATATTCTAGCTTATATTAATTGCATTTTAAAAAAACGTACACAAGCAAAAAGGTTTAATCCAGAAGGTGCAATAACGTAGGAAAACACCTGGAAATGAAGAAACTTTGGATTTGGCTCCATTTTCAAATGAACTCTACCTTAGTAAATGGCATTTTGTGCCTCGAATCAGTACATAAAATACAATTAACAACTTAAAAGGTGTGCCATACTACCGTCTTAAATTTCGAGGATGGTATTTCATGAGTTAGTAATCAATTGCACTATCGTACGTTTCTTAAACCTAAGGTGCATAGTGCTAATGATATTGAGGCGTCACAGTCAGTGTGCATTTTTGTGGCAGGGGTCCTAAAGTAGCTATAAGTAGGATCGTAGAAAAAACTTGTGGAAATGGCGTTCGTCAAGCAGTATTAACTGTAGAATGTGTGTCGAAGCTCAAGAGACCAACCAATGCCAAAGAAAATGTTTTCTAATCTGAAAGATTACCTGCAATGGCACGCATTTTGGCAGACGCAAATACCAGTTCTTACGACCGGAGGTGGTTAAGTTGCCCCATGCGATCAGCACTGAAGGCCTTCACACTGTCGTAGACTTTTGCCAAAATCTTCTAAAGTACGCAGTGTCTCCTAGGAGGGGCATCCAAAATGTCGACAGTTATAGCTGGGTTTCGCCACTTTTACTGAGACTGCAGGAGGGTGAACTAAATAGTTAGCTGGTTGTATATTCTGTTCTATGGCTGCCTAACACAACCCGATTTGTGTTCACACTGGCGATAGTGTTTGTTTTTCCTACAGGTAGGAGTATTCTCTCACTGTTCTAAAGTCGTTTTCGAGTTTCTCATGCTTGTGTAACTTCAAGAAATTAACTTAAACACCAACGCGAAATCCGTCTCCTTATTCATATGGTTGAATAGCCTTCTCATTTTACTAGGGAACTTTTTAATTATTTGGACTGATCATATGCACAACGGTGGCCACAGGACATAAGGGATGTATTGGACCAACTTGCCCTATAACGGAAAATTCCTCAACCATCTGGAGCTGAATAAAAAAGGCGCTTGAAATGTTGATCAGTTTACCCTTTACTTCCCAGTTTTCATTAGAGAAGTCAAAAACCCTTGCCCTTGACCAGTGCTTACATTCATGAGCAAAACACAGCAATATGGTACGACTATCGACTACACGTGGAACAATGACCCAAGAATAATCGGGGCGGCTCACGGGTTGTGGCACCGCACATCCTTAAGATTCTGTGAGTAGGCATATTAAATATAGGTCAAATGAGGATTATGAGCGAGAATTCGAACAATTCATGTTATTTCCGCACCGCACTTCACCGAAGAATTGGAAGTGCCTCAACCAGGGAGGAAAACCACGCAATCACTTATCCCTTTGGCGTTCCTGCCTCGCTACAATTTGACTGGTGAACATACTTTGAAAGTAAACCAGTTTAGAATATGCGTGATGTGCTCCTTCGTCAGAAGATTAGAAGTACGCTGTATCCTCGGTTGGGTATCAGTAGAGCTGGGTGAACTAAACTCCTGCTCAGTCAAACGCCTAGGCTGTTCACCGAAGATCAGGACTTTACGGTTAGGCTTTTGTTTACTCTGGCTCATTACCATCAACCGCATGGCTGCTTCTTTGTCCGCGCTGGTTAGGTTGACACAGAACATACCTCTCGTCTTCCCGCGGATAAAGGTATTACTACTGCCTGCACCATATGCCCTTGCATGTGAGAAGTTACTTAGTATGACCCAAACCTATCCACTTACTCATATACCATTCGATTTTGATCGACAAAAGACGAAAATAGACCGTTGCTGTAATTACGGTCTTCATAGACAGTAAAAACTCGTCTGACTTTAACGTCCCAAGCTGTTTTTGCGATAAGAACGGTTAAGATTTCGTCACCGCTATATTCCTCAGGACTCACTTTATACAGGATGCAGCAGATCAAAATGATACCTCGTTCGAAATGCATACTGATAATGAGAAATAACTTTTCGCTAGTTTGCCGATCAATTTTTTGTCAACAGCTGTCTGCCCACCTTCCCAACTCCTCGAAAAACCTGCATCTGCGGTGATACATCCACACCCGCAACTGATTCTAGCCGACAGGGTTTGCTCATATGAGAGTTTTGCAACTCTAGGGAAATGGGTTTTGCGGGTTGCTCATATGGTAGGTTTTATCGCATCTAACGGCCGGATTTACCCTGTTTTCAATAGCAGCGTTTGCACGCGCAACCGCTAGAAGACTGTCATATGGTGCAAAAGAGGGTATTACCGAAAGATTATTAATCAGTGGATTTAGCAATTTCATGCAGAAGTTAAATCCTCAAGTTATGTCCTTTCTGGCCTCCAAAAAGGCCGCAATCAAACTCTCCAATCGCTTTTGCAGGATAGGTAGCCCGTAGAATAACATGACTGACAAAGACAAGGGAAACTTGAATTGCGATTTCGGGTTTATTAGCCATCATCAACCAGCCATACCCAACACCAGCTTATGCGACATCCAAGGCGCAAACTCACAACCTGATGGTTAGAAGTCCAACGCTCTTAGGGGTTTCGACCGGCAATATTAACAGTGGTAGATGGGCACTCACAAATCGGCTACGGGACTCACTCATCCCATTGTGCCTTGGGGCTCACTCTTGAGCCCCGCTAGAAGCCGCACAGCGGCTAAAGTATATAAGTAGGCTATCATGACCGACAAAGACAAAAAAGACAATAATTTTCATTGTAGGAACGGAGAGTCAAGGTATCAACGACTCCATAAATGTTATATCATCTGGGCATATTTTATCATCTTGATGAGATTCATTGCAGTCAGCACTGCATACGAATCACTTATTTAAGTAAAGCTTCTTTATCATTACAACTTTAATGCCTGCGTTTTGTTGTTTATCTTTGCCATACACTGTAACTGCAGGTTTTTATTTGTGCACTTACACCGGGCCATGAGTAAGATGCACTGGATCATCTTATAATATTTAAAAACAGTGCTTTGGATATCAAACTGCACGCAAAATTAAGAATTGCCAAAAGCGTGAATTTTTTATAAAACCAAAAGGCATCCTATTTCTTTGGACAAAAGGTTAAAAAGAGGATACCCTGCAGTTTTAGTTTGAAACAGGAAATTTCCACCCATGCCCCTACGGAAATTTCCGCTATTCTGAAGCAGCCCAAAGAGCTCGTGGTGTAAATAGCAGTCAATGGATACCGATGTTCCAACACCAAAAGCCTAAAGGTGCTGTGGCAGAATCGTACAGTTATTATTGCTGAAACCCGAGAAGACAAGTTCAAAATAAACCCTGGATGGAAAACCAGAGCACCATTCTCTACACCAGGACAGAGGAGGAAAGATAAGAATTTGGCGGCTATCCCTAGTCACTACGTAAACAACTCTTCGTATATGACACTTGATAAGGCATAACTTGCAGCATTCTACCCTGATCATAATTCATTCAGTCCTCATCCAAAGCGTTTACCCTTCAAAATCTCTGAAGCTAAACAAACGATCTAAAGCTCACTTCCACAGGTAGCATCCAAAATTGCAAATCAGCAATGGTAAATTTTAGTTGAAAAGGCGAGGATATCTCGCAAAAGCGCACATAATGAAATGGGCAACGCGTTGATAAAGCAAAAAAATTTTGGTAACCTGGCCGGATAAAGGAGCAAGCTTAATTATAATGAACAGATAGGACTACGTATCAAAGATACTGACACTACTGTCAGGCCAGAGGAAATTGAGTGAAACAGTAAATGAAACGAACTAAGAACGTAGTCTACAGTATAGGAAAACGACACAACGATGGTTGCATAAACGACCGTGACCACGAAAATTTCCAACCGGATGGCACACATAAGAATGCTCTGGAAATTTGCTCCATTTTAGATGTGCGAATCTCATCGTATAATAGTGCTAAAGACCGACGGGTAGTTTGAAGAGGAAGAAAAACGATTTGAGAAATAGAGAGTTTTATATAAAACTGTGAACATAAGCGATTTCTCTTTTACCCAAACTGGCTCTATTTAATTGGTGCCCCATGCGTTCTGGAATATTCTGGCCCGATTGCGTGCCCCATCGTGATGGGCGATCCGAAAACGTCCGAACTATGGTGTGGCAGTTGTTTATTGGTTGCTTAGTCCACGAGAATCGCTTGCAGGCCAAATATTCGATCAGCAGCACACGTGACCAAAAGCATCAGGTGTGCTCGATAGAGTAGCGCACGCTCCTTCGTTGGTGGAACCAACATGCCCCGGCAGGCATGGCGCGTGCTTGCGATGCCATTTGGCCATGGGCCGCGCCGGACAGAACACGATAGTAAAGCACAGCTCAAGGTTAATTTACGGATAACGCCGAATTCATTGATCAAAGACGAAAAGATACTAATTAGTTGGGCCTAATAGTCATCTGGTAGATTGTAGATTGATTGCTTAGGAAATCTTGCTAGGGTAGTCAGCTTACTGTATCAAAATTGGTGGATTCCATACGTTGCAGTAGGCTGGATAAGAAACTTTACCCAAGTGTGATTAAACTCATGGTTCCCGGTGGGGCCTCGTAGCTCAGCTGGCTAGAGCGTTGGCTGTATTAAAGCCTTCCCCTTGCTGGCAGGGGTTCAAAACTCACCGAGGCCACCGAGGTTTTTAAAAGTGGGTCAAATGAATACCGTGTTCGATAGATAGCTTATTACTCCTTACAAACGTGCGGATCATCCCAACAGTCGATTACATTTGCGAATGTCTCTAAATAAATTTGCAAGGAATAGGATGGCCATCGAACGCACTCAAAGAACTGCTACTTATTAATTTTACTTCCTTAATTGCACCTAAAGTTCCTTTTTGATCCTCAATAATTATAAAAATGAATGGCGTTGCCATGAGATTAACTCTTCGTCCTCTCAAAAAATTACATCTGAATGAGCAGATCAATGGTATGAGATATTTGGATCGCTACATGTATGATTTCCTTGTCACTATCACTGCACCAACCAACCTCTAAGGTGCTGTTATTTATACGCGTTTGCCGATAGGGCACAAGTTTGAGGTGAAAACGGCAATTTTACTCCCTTTCTTGGACTTATTTTCCTAACAAAAGACCTAAATATAGCGTTTAATGAAACGCCATTCCGAAGAAAACCTGATCGATACACCTCAACGCATTCCACCATTTACTCATCTCCTCAACAAAAGCACATTAAAGCCATTTGTTTTGAATAAAGGGTAAGGAATAGCTACTCAATGAGTATCGTCGACGAGGAACTGGGGAGGATCCAGAAGCTGCTTCGAGAGAACGGATATCACGATAGATTATTTTAGAAACTCAACGTTCTGACATCGGAAAAGAAACTTGTATTGCTCAAAATTCATTTCCGAGTGGGCGTGGCAGGAAAACCACCGATCAAGCTGTTTCACACAAAAATTATTTGGGCATTACTCTCAAATAACCCCATCATACAAGGATAAGTTAAAAATGGGGTTTCCAACTCATTACATTCTATGCGGATTAAAAGGCTGTGACCGATCTCACAAAGTTTCCAACATTGTGGGAGGCATTTTGTATTAGGACAGACTACTTAAGCGAAGTTGTAATACTTAAATTTGTGCCGCCCTCTGCCACAATATTCCAAACATGCCAGGATATCTCTTTTGAACGCACTTATTTTTAGCCGCAGATTAAAAACACACTAGATAAAATTAAAAATAAATTAATATGCATTTTCTATTGATTTTGGTGTCAATCTAAATTAAAAATTCGATATATAGAAAAATTGCACTAAAATATTCTTTATTGTATTTAATTAATGGCTTATCACTTCGCTTTGAAATATTATACTCGGAGAGAAATTGAGTCAAGTAAATTAATTCACTTATCTTATTACACAAACGGTTTAAATTGGCCCATAACTGCATAAATGTACTGACCTGATGAAAAATTATCGAAAACAAAGTTATACTGTTAAAATAGTCTTCTAAATTGTTACATTGAGAAGTTTCACAACCCTAACGGTGGTTTTATCGAAATTAGTATGTAAAAAATGTTCGGGTTAAATTGAAGGGCGTCGCTCCTGATTTACACCCCTTCAACTATCAAGAAGAGCGTTTTTTACCTAAAAAGTCACGAAACCCAGTTATTTTATGTGGTAAGTGCTGCGCAAGCAAATTATAACATTTCTGCCTGAGAACATCTGTTACTTGTTCAACGCATTGTGTTTCAGTATTTTAATGAAGGCTTAAAAAGAGGAGAATTAGGGAGGAGCTAAAAAACTGAATATCTGGGCAGCACTTGGAGCCCCAAACCAAATTGCTTTCCGATCCCTAGGGACATTTCCGCAGCGACCATATTTTTTAATTGTTAGACATGCACTTATTTTAGGTCCTCCAACCAAAAATATAAGCAGAGGACAATAGGATGGCAGAACAAATATTTAAGGTTTGCTCTGTTTGAAAGTTCTGTTTGAAAGTTCGTCGTATTTTGTAAAAGTCAGTACGTACACGAATATTCCAATATGAATCCATCTGGATGCGTATGCAGCTTTAACATCTTTAACGTCTTTCAGACATAGTTTCTAGGAAATAAGTACAGAAATTTTCTTTTCTATACTCATTCGTTGGTGATTGTCATATTATTTGTCGTTTACTTAATGAAAGATAGTCTTTAAATGTCATTTTGCCTGTTCCCCCTGAAGGAATAGACACAGTCCACATCCAAGTCAGCAAGTTTTAATTGAAAAAATGATTGTGGTTGTTATTTCAAAGGTATACAATTAGTTAATCAACTGGTACATACACCACACACCCAGCTGGACAAATCTTTTTATTCAGCTAAACAACTGTTGTTTCTGCAGATTAAAAACGTCAAATTTACGTCCAATTGCTTTTAGCTGAAGGCATGCAGTTTTTGCAAAGCTACCAGAGGTTCATTTTTGGACGTTGGTGACAGGGGCAGAAAAAGAGACCGATTTCAGAAATGGAGAACTTTTTCTTACACATGAATAACGCGCCAAACTAATTAAATATTGACGACGGTGTTTCAATGTGATTCCAATTGTTGAAGCACACTTACATGAGGCTGTAAAGCCAAATTTAGTGAGCGTAAGCTAGCCAGAATCCCTACAGTGCAGTATAAGGTATAAGGAATTTTCTTATCTTTTTCGGTGAATAAATCAGTACCTGGGTCATACATTTATTGAGTCCTCAAAGCTTGTACACATTAAACCCAATTTCGCAGTATGGATACGCCGAAAGGTAACCATATTCTCATTTTATGGGGACTTGAATTTTTAAAGAAATTTATGCAGAAGATCTGTCTTAAAATATGAGAAAATACGAAAATTATTTGGCGGACGAATGGTGGTCCGTTCAGTTTTTCAATACCTGCTTTATTGTTGCAAATACATGTAACCACTTGCATTTCCATCGCAGCTAGATGTAAATGTCAACTAATCTCTATCTAGGACATGTAACTTAAGCTACTTGTGATTTTATGTAATTTAGAAAGCTTATAAACATGAAAAATGCAGACTGCCATCCCAATTATTCAACCAGTAATAATCTTCCATTCAAGCCGTAAGGTTGTATAAAATGTAACTTGCATTAATCAACTGTATAAAATGGATTTCTCTGCATTCTTCGACAAAATAAAATGAAATATATTCAGTGATGAACAAAGTCTGCGAGACACACGCGCTTCCTAAATAGTGAGGTCTTTTTCGAATGGGAGTTTCGCAGACAGCTGAAAAATGTCTGTTCAAAAAACCAAAAGTATATAATGTGGGAACTTGATGGGGAGAATTTATAATGTTGGTGTGATCACTAAGTCCATACAAACACCTTGCAAAGTTTAAATATTTTTAACTCTGTCGCAACTGCTTCAAGGGTTGCGCCACGCAATGAGTATGACTTCAGCACCCGTTCACTTCCGATCTCCTCACACATTTAATTTGTTTCTCTACAGAGCAACAGAGTTAGATGTATACCTCAATAGGAAATCCATTAAAGGGTGCAAATTGGCTCTTACAAAGAATACCGATATTATATGAACAAAATGCAATAAGATGAGAAAATGGCAATGCCTGCCCAAGGGGCTGCTTGTGGTTACATTAAACCCGACGAGAATAGATTAGCCTACCCCGTAAATAGTGCTTGGGGTGATTTAGGTCGCGGCCTTCCCAACCAGTGAAATTTCTGACCTTTTCAGTGGGTAAATAGCGTTCTTTAATATGTAATGGAACCCACCTCTTATATACGTCCTGATCTCTAATCGCTGCATCACTCCTGCTTATAAATGGCAAATAATAAAATGAGTTACTACAATTCGGTTTGCGACATCACTTTTGATACGAGCATTTACTTATTCGTTTCTGGGAGATCAGGTCGCGTAGGTGGTATGGGTAGACGAAGTCACTAACTATGTTAGTCACTCTGCCAAATCTTCACATAAGGATCGACTCAGACAAGGAGCTGGGCCATGGACGTGAGAATAGAGAGTGAGGTCGATGTCTCAACGCAATTTCCTCATCATGACGTGTTTAAGGCTCTAATTGCTCTTCCATAATAGCTTGCTTACTAAATAAAAAGTAAAATCTGAATAATTCAATGCCAGAAAAGACCACCCTGCGTTCTCTCTTCACTCCTCTCTTCCCTCGGGCACATACGGTGATCATTATTTAGATACATTGAAATACCAGAATTCGAGCAAGGCATGCCATGAGCTACTGTTGGTCCCTTTCGGTTAAACGCAATAGTTACCAAGTCATGGTAGTCATAAACCATTCAAACCACGATGGGAAACAATGTAGGGGTCCACAAAAACAGCTGAATTAAAGGTTTTTATGCATTAAAAATAAGTTTATACTGCAGCAGCAAACGTGCTGATCTGTTTTGGGTAAACATCACACTTAGTCCCTTTTTGAGAACGAAGCCAAAATTAGGTTTTTTTTAGTGCTTCAAATGAGTAAAAATAGGAAACCAATTTGCTTCAGTGAGATTGCACCATTAAAATGGCTCACCCTGGCAGAGGTTAAACAAAGCCCCCTGTTTTCGCAGAAATTCCAAGCGCATGGTTGCGTGAAGAGCAAATACTTGCATTGTATTCAGGTAGGAACTGAAAATAAAGGCAGGACTATATAAATTACCATCCAATATGCACCTTCAGGAAAATAAAAAAGAATGGTTTTGTGGAATCGGAAAAGGGAAACAGTATTTGTTCACCTGATCTAGAGGTTTAGTTACTTTATCTTTACTTACGATACAGTGTTTACTGCCCGTGCACTAACCCCATGAGAAAATTTGGTTTTGTCTTCTCAGTAAAATACAGTGCGCCCACACAACCAAGCAGTTTACATATGCACGTTTACACGATTTGTTCTTCTAATGCAATGGATCTTAGACTGAAGTACTTACAGCTACAGTATATCAGAAAAAATAGCGCTAAATTCCTAGTCTCAAGTGTGCGTGTGGTCCATTCCGTTTTTATTGTCTAAATAAGCATTTCATTCAACTAAGAGTTCATGAGTCCAACAGGCCTTAACCTTCTCTCCGCAGGTTCCTGGACCTCATTGGGCAGCATAAACTTTATTAAAAAGCATGGTATCGAAGGTCAAGAAGTCAAAAATGCGTCAAAAGTTCAGGGCAAGGCTATTTGAAATAAATGTGTAATACCGTATCTGAGCAGTAATGGCCATGTCGATTTCTACATTTGACCTGAGAAGAAAAAAAAATATATCCAGTAAGTTGAGAATGATTCATTCAAAATTTTGGCATTTTTTGATAAATATTGACATTAGAACGAGATATGCCAATTTCCTGACCAAAGACGATATGCACCCAGATTTCACCATCGGATTTTTGCTCGTTCGGTAGATGGTGTATATTATGAATGTCACCCGAAATGCTGAAATTTATTTTCTATCAGAAATGAATATGTGGGCTTATAACGTTGTCGTGCAAAACGCCCCTTATAAACACGCTTCCTTGCGTGTGGTTTCAGAAATCATTCTCAGCAAACAAATGACTACTTAATTAGGAGGAAAGCGCTGCGATGCATTTAAATGTCCTTTAAGTTCAAAATGTGATTGATAGAATTTAAAAAAAGATCCTTATGATAAGCGATTTGTTTTTAATTGCGACATTTTTAAACGGGTTACACAAAAAGTTTGGCTATTCATTTAAAAAGGTTTGCAAATATAATATGGTTGTTGAATGTCATGTTTTCATTCAAATAGTTTCCTATCTGTACGCTTGTTAATGCTGTTTAAGTCGCGCAGAACGTGATTCTTATAGAATGCAATATGTCATGAAAACCTATATGGTATATTCCAAATATTAATGGGAAGAATTTTATTTTTCTTAGATGGTAAGTGTACATTTTATGCTTTAAAAGCCTTAAACGTAAGGCTTATTGCAGTTCGAGTGCAAAACTCCTCCGGAATTTAGAGATCTTTGAACTAAAAAGATATGATTTCTTCATGTGATAACGTTGCATACATAATAATTTACTTCAAACTGGATAAAAGGCTCGATGGTTTTTGAATGCTTTCTAAAGCATATGTCTGGAGTTATGTAGATATAAAAAATTGGAAAAGGTGTATACTTCCTAAGTTGCAATTTTAGGAAACAAACTCTTTAAAGACAGCCGAACATAAGCGTTGTTGACATCCGATGCCCTAGCCTATGTAAAATATCTTGGATTTATGCTGCACGGTAATATACATAAAATGTCACCTGGCTCATGTGGGTTTTTGTACATACCGATTCATGTTTTCCGTCAACGTTGCTCATATTTAGATTGCATTGTTGCCTTATAACTAAAATGATGGACATAGCTTTGCGCACGCGTTACATAGAGGCTTTCGGCGAAATTAGCAGCTGTGACAAACCATACCTCTAGCGTTATTACGCATAAATAGCCCCAGTGTCTAATGCTTAACGTCTTGACTGATTAAGTTTCCTCCAGACGGGATAACTAGTCTTCACCTCGGACTGAGGATCCAGCTCCAATGTCTTCGGCCCAGTGTGGTTTTTACTTGAATCTCTTACCACCTACGCATGATCGCACACGTCAAAGTCTGATTTGCAAGCTTTCAAGGTCCGGTGCGTGTGAAGCACGTCTTAGCGAGATCACCCGACAGGTACCACCTTAAGCCCGCAGCCATCGCACGTGGTCATGACCTCGTCTTCAAACTGCAGCATGATGGGTTATAGGATAATGCGCAGGCCACCTCTCCATGCAAAGAGGTACATGGAAATCAACAGTGGGAGGCTACTGGCTCACATTAATCAAAAGGGACATACTATGATGTCCCACTGGGGACTATTGAGGCAAAACCTACTTCCCCTGGTCCATGAGCTTCGCCCGACTTTCTTGAACAGATTGGAAAAAGCAGGCATTCCAGAAGCGTAGAGAATGCCAAATTGGCTGATTCTTGATGTAGGAGAAGAGGAAAACTCGTTCGCCAGTTCGGACCGGATCTATGGAGTGGGAAAGAGTATCTGTTAATTGTTTAGAAAAAAAATACAAATTCGCAGTTGGATTGGTCAAAAAGTGCCAGAAAACCGGAGAACACCATATGAAGATCGAAAGTGTGATTTCATTCAGTGCTCCTTTTGCTTAAGATGACCGGTGAATATTTGTGATCTAAAGAAGTTTTAAAAAATTATAGTAATTTCAAGTATAAGATAGCGTAACCAATTATTGGCATTTCAAAAATTCTAGGAGATATAGTTAAAAAATAATAAAGTGTTTGACGGTACGATGAACGTTTAAATTTTTAAATTTCGACGTTTTAGAATAAGGCAAATAACGGAAAATTAAGGATAAAAATAGAATATTTTCCAGTTTATCATAGTTCCCACATTTTAAATTCCTCTGTCTGTGTTTTTAGGTTTTCCGAAATTAACCTGCAAACTGTGAGTAAATCCGCTTAAGCGGACATTTTTAGATTTGGTTATGCACAGCGTGGCCCCAGATTTAAGGGATTAATCGCATATTATTCACAAGCTGCAAACAGGATATAGTCAACATGCACATTCTTATCCATTTACCACGTTTGCCTAAACAGTAACAACTAAAAGTCCGGGCACGTGTACTTCACCGATTTTATACGGCAACATGAGTCTACTGCTGGTGGCTCGTCTCATCAGAGAATCCCGTGACAGTTCCCAAAAATTATGTCTAACATGTTTATATATGACCAAGGCGCGCATTTGAAATTAATTTAATTTATAATTTATATTTGGTTAGCACCGGCAAGGCACTGTCTAAATCTAAGGCACTGTCTAATATTTCAAACCTACGCGGTTTTTAGTCTCTACCTTAATGTAGAAGACACGTGTATCTGAAATAACTGACGTGTGAACGGTATTAACTCCAGCTTTCGGAAATATCTATTTGGATTGAGTCAAGTCCTTGGCTTTTACTATATTACTGAACTGTTGATTATACTACGCTCTGAAGGCTATCCAAATGTGCAGCATATACTTTGACGTGCCTGTTGACTCTGCTCGAAACAGTGGGAGGACTCTTTAAAAAGGATGAGTCTTTTATGTTTCTAAATGGTTGACTGATGAAATTCATTGAGCAATCACACCTCTTCCCGATACAATTTTTTCATTGGAAAAAAATAACAGTGCAGGCCCATAAATAAATGCAGTCTCATACAGTCACCAGAAGCATGGGTAACATAAGTTTGTGCGATACAACTCTGCTAGAGGCAAAGAAACGTTCCTCGCCGGTTGGATGTGATTCCCCAACCTCAACCTAAACACTCGACGACTGCATGACTGATTTGAGGTGAAAATGCTGTTTACTAAGGTAGAGTGCATTTCAGATCTCTTTAATGAAGGTAAAAGAGCGTAGAATGGGGTCCAATCCAACGTTTCTTGATTTACAGGTGTTTTTCTACGCCATTGCCTGCTCTGCACCAAACCTTCTTGTTTGTGTCCATTGTAATCTAAAGGTATATTAATATATGCTAGAAAAGTTTTAAATATAGCATTTCAGAGAGCTGAAAATTTGATCTTGCCTTCATGAAAATCATAAAATTGAGAAAGGAGAAATCGCATTGTTTTCGGGAAAACCAGGACGAATTTAACTTTAAACATCCAGTTTTGCAAATCTATGACTTCTTTAGCCAAAAAACTCCAAAACAAACTTGTGTGTGTATTTTGTTTTACCACATCGATAATTGGAACTGAAAACAAGCATATACACGAAAAGCCGCCACACACCGTAATTTTTCTCTGTCACGTTTTACGTAAAAGATTTTCAGAAAATAGATATCTGCATTTGCTTATTAATGAATATGGAAAATTGAAACGGGAGGGGCAGAATATTTAAATTTTCTTCACAAAATCTTAGTATATATTCGGTAACTCGGTTGTGCATTTACAATCTTAGAACTGGCCCGAAAAGAAGGCATGCATAGTGGAAATCGATTCAATAGAAAGAAATAAGCGAGTTATTTCAATTTCAGCAGACATATTAACCATTATTTTTAGCAAAGTCGAAAAACCGGTCAAATGTCCCCATTTTGTCCGTGACTTGATTTCGAAAACGGCTGAGTACGCAGAAATTCTACAAAAAATATCTAATTTGAGTTTTTAAGAGTTTTTTAAATCGACCTTAGGCATATTAATTGCCGAATTATGTTGTGAGCGTTTGGTCGTCTCGGCAACGAGTTTTCATGTTAGGGTGCGTCCACAAATATGACCCAAACGGCCATCTGTATTAAAAAGACTGTCTCAGAAATAACTATTTCGGTAAATGTCTTTAAAGAAATATCTTACTTTGAAGGTTTATATAAGCAAATACAACAGAATCTACATTTAGGGGCAAACGACAGAAAAAAACAAAAGGAAAAAAACTATTTACCACCATTTCAAGGACGATGTAAAACTCATCGTAATCCAACACCGGAAATACTTGAAAAGAAATTTTACAAAAGATAAGTCCTCTTGATATGCATAAAGTGGTACGTTTTCGATTTCACTTAACAATTCTATTTAAATTTATTAGTCACTGACCTGGCCTATCAGCTTGTCAACTTATGAAATATTTTGATTGCTGTGACGTTTCTGCCAGCCAAAATCATGTTTTCCTAGTCAAACGCATCTTAAAAATGTACAAACGGAAGAAAAAATCGCTAATTCTCGCGTAAGTGTGTTCGAATATATGCTCGAATTTCAAGCTGCTTGGTAACGGCCATACTTTCCATTCCTTAATCTGGAAGATAACTGCTGTGAAATAAATACTAAAGGACTATTTTCAACAGTAATTCTGCTTGCGGTGTTTTATTAATTCGTTTGTTTACATGCCCAAGCGTTCTGTACATTTAAAACTTCAGGTTAATTAGCTAATCCGATTTTTCCCATTTTAGGAATTTGCCACTTTATAAAAAATTAGTAACTCTAAACAACGTTATATTAATTTTTTAACGACAATATGCCTTCTTTTCAAGAGCGGGCGCTTATTTACTCATGTAAAACTGCTGGGGACGCAGGGTGGGCTGATAACGCATTATGTGCCCTACCTCATTAAATTAATGAGATTTCCTGTGATAGAGCACGTACTGTATGCTGTTAGGAAAATGGCCCTGGTAACTTAAGCGAACCACTCACGAATTCCTCCGAGCAAGTTCTTCCAAAAATATAACAATCGCTTTCAGTAACACGTAGTGAAACCCGGATCAACCGTCACGAAAAATGAGCAATGTTCCACCAACTGCTTCAGAACCGAATAACAACGAAATAACTCCGCTTGCGCATGCACACTGCGATGCGTGTCTTGATCTTGCCACGCGAGTAAGACTTTTAGAGGGAAGCCTTGACTTTATCTTAGAGATAAGATCAGTGCTCATAAAGCAAAACAAGATTACGCCATCAGATGCCGAGTATCAAAGGGTACGGAAACAGCTGAGAAATCGGTCGACATAGACCTAAGAGAATGTAACAAAATCACTGAACACAACCTCGTGCGGAAAGCGAAGAGACAGAGAGCAAAGTTCTTGCAACAAACTCCAGACTCGTCTGGAGTTCAGTCTTAAGGCTGGCAGATTCAGAATAGCACCTTAAAACCATGTATCGCAGTACCATCCGAAGAACCAGAGTCTAAAAAGGTCACATGCAAGCACATACAGCAGAAGAATGCGACTGCTATGCAGCCTGCTAAAGGCCGACGTAAGCTCTCAATTATACCGCATGACAGCGATGTGAGCACACCATGTGAACGAAAACCAGGCCAACAAATCCAGTGGGAGACTTCAAAGGAAACGGAAGCTGGACCGAGCAACGGGTGACGCAGTAAATTAAAAGAAAGTACAACAAAAACACGGTTGACTGAAGTTTTCACGGATTTGGACTTTGCGAGCTCAGTGGCTAGTTTGTCCAAAGTGAAATGACTGAATTTGGAACGAAAGTTCCATCAGTTGAAATATGTGATGCGAAAACATCAGGCGCTCAGTTAAATAGCAAACGAACTACAATTATAAATAGGGTCACAGGATCCACACCAGCAATTCCCAGGGAGAAAGATAAACACGAGCTAGGTCTTTTTCAAGAATATGTTACAGCATTTAAGAGACGGTGAGTCGATTGATATTCTAGAAGCATATTGAATAGGGAACGCTCAGCTGTCAATTGGTCCAAACTCTCGACCACGACTCGAAGCGCAGGCGCAGCTCTTGCTACAAAGAAAGTCGGCTCTGCGGGATATGCATGTCAGTGTTTTTTCAACCGGACTACGAGCCATAAGAGCGAACGAAAGTGACACAACTGTCAAAAAAATCTGAAAGAGTGAAGGAGCAACGGCAAAACACACTAAAAATCAGAGAAAGGCACATTATTCAAGTCAAAAGAACATTGTTATGGGCGAAAACTGCCAGGCTGATGGCTTAACTAATATCAAAATGCCCGCTTTCTAGGCTACAATAAGCACTAGTGGTCGCTGCCTCGAAATATACTACACCAACTACCAGACCCTCTTCAAAAACTCGATGAGCTCAAATCTCTAGCCTCTGAGCAGAAACCACACATAATTGCATTGACAGAGATGTGGCTAACTGAAGAAGTAGGTCATAGCGAAGTCAGTATTGGGTGCTACCACACGTTCCGTTGTGACAGATTACAACGTAGAGGCGGAGGCCTGATACTTTATATATCCGAGGAGCTTTCTTCCGGTTAGAGGGAAATTTTCCGACGAAGGACTCCGAAGGTGTGAAATAATTTCTTACAAAATTAGAATCAAACAATTACCAGCGCTAAACCTATGCAGTCTCTATCTGCCTCCTAACTCGAACAAAAGCAATGAGGTGAAACTTTAAACTCATTGCATTTGATATGCCAGCAGGATAATCTATTACTCCTGGGTGACCTCAACGCACCTGGCAAAGATGGGAAAAGACCCGCAGTAACGTCATTTGACTATAAACAACTAAAATGTTCCCTGGAGGAATGCTTCCTCCAGCACATCGATTTTGAACCAGGCTGAGAGGAGGTCAACCATCACGTTGTTTTGCTCTCGTTTTCAGTAAAGAAGAAGGAGTCATAAGGGAAGTGAACTCACAACCGCCACTGGGGTGAGGCGACCATATTGCTTTTATCTGCATTTGTTCTCCCCTATCTCCCCAACCGCAAATAAAAAGGGGCAGGAACAGTTGGAAAGAGGATTTGGACGCAATGAGACGTTATGTTTCCGCGTAAACCTGGTTAGTCAATACGACCGACAGCGATGAAACCTGGCAGTATTTCCAAGGGATTAGAGAGCACGTAATTGAAGTCCATGGCCCAATGAAAATAATGAGACCATATGCCCGACCTCGATGGCTCAATCCGACGATAAAAAGGAGTATAAAGAAGAAAAAGAGACTGTGAAAAAATTGCTTGCATCTCCAAGATCCCATATCATTTGCCGAATACAAAGAGCAAAAATAAATGTCATAAGCAAATACGGATTGTTAAACTTATCCTCGAGCTTCGACTGACAAAAGAAGCCACACTGTGCCCGAAAACGTTTTGTATGGGTACATCAGCAGTTGGCGGAAGCACCAGGGAAAGAAATTTTGAGTCTAAAAGCTATCTTCGGGAACACATTAATGGAAGCATTGCAGAAATTCCAGCTACTGTCCCAGTTTTTAAGATCGTCATTTACGTTGGAATCATCTAAGGACAATCTTGAACTTGCAATGGGCGAAGATATGGCTGTCATTGAAACGGTAGCCTTTTCAATCGACAAAATCAGACTGGTCCTCAACCAAATCAAGCCAGACAAGTCTCCTGGTCACGATGGAATCCCTGGGCTGATGATTAAAGAACTATCGGCCGAGCTAGCAATGCCTCTTCCATTTATGTCCAAACTGTCAATGAGAACAGGGAGCTTGCCTTCGCTGTTGAAGCTAGCCAACATCGTTTTCTTATATAATTGAGGTAGCAAGATATCAGCAAACCTCTATAGGCTTAAAAGCTTGACGTGCCTTTCCTATAAAACCATCGGAGTCCTTGTAAAGCGTGCTATCCTAAAAGTTTGTGATGAAAATGGCATCTTAAAGAATTTCCAGCATTGTTTTTGGCGAGGGCACTCCTGCCTTACAAACGTGCTTACTTCTCTCAAAGTCTGGACCAGTTCTTTAGAAGCGGGCTTCGAAGTAGATGAAGAGTGCATCGATTTCCACCGAGCCTTTGACAGCGTGCCCTATCAACGCCTTTTACATCAACTGAGCGTTCTTGACATCGGGGGGAAGCTTTTGAACTGCATAAAGTCACTTCTGATTAGTAAAAACAACGCGTCTGTATCGGAGAGGATAAATTGGGTTGGGTGAACGTGGTCAGTGGTGTTGCTGAAGGCTCCGTTCTTGGTCCCTTACTTTTCATCCTGTTTGTAAATGACAGTTTTCAGGAACAGGAATGTGGTACGATCGTGTTTGCCGATGACTTTAAGCTGTTGCAAGTCATTAAAGCCCCGAGTGAACAGAAGGCTCTGCAAAATTATCTGCGCAAACTGCAAACATGGTCCGAGAACTGGTTCCTAGGTTTCAATGTGCAAAAGTGTGCAGTTCTTCACCTGCATTCAACTAATTATCTTCCAACCTACGTGAGGGCATATTACCTGAATGGAACTCAAAGTCATATCGATTCTTCACAGAAAGACCTTGGTGTTTGGATGCATAGCAATCTGATGCCATCATTGCAATGCGTTAAAGTTGCAAACACTGCCATACGAGTACTGCAAGCTATCAAAAGGACATTTGTATCTTTAGACGAAGACCACTTTGGTACAGTCTACAGCGCCTTCGTTAAACGTCACCTAGAAATATGTCATACAGGCCTGTCTGCCATGGCTCGCAAAAGACAAAATTTTGGAAATATCTGACGTTTTTGCCACAAAATAAAGTAAGAACTTGTTTGAAAGAATATTTTTACCTTAGCGCTAATTGGGACGGTGGGCAAATGTACGCAGTGTTACTGTGGACGGATAGCTTCATAAGCTATGTTTAATTTGAAGCATGTAGTATGATGCCATTTTATACAATATCGTTTCAGCTAATGCTGAAGTTAGAAAGACAATGAGCATATTTCTGCTCTTCCCATATACTGTACCGGGAACGCCGGGCGACAAACCGATAAGCCCGAATCCTCAGAGAGGTGTCATCTGGCCCCACAAAATCGGGGAATTAAAAGTTTTGAACATAGTAAAAGTGTCACTCGAAGATAGAACACTGGAAGAAAAACTGTCTGAGTGCACGCCCATTAAAAAGGTAGACATTGAAGAGTCATTTGGTCAAATAATTTATGCTATCCACTGTTACAAGGGAAATTTTAAGGTGCAGATTATGATTTGCGAATTATCCTCGTCAGACCAGAAATGAGAGATCAATATAAATGGATTTTCTGTGTTGCTTTTTTACCCAGAGCAACTCTTTCGTTTTGACCTAAGTGAGAAAGTGGATTCTGATCCGAACGATATGCCTGAAGGCGTTGTTTGATTACTTTTAAGCTTTAAGTGCTACATGTGCAGTATCAGTGGCAAATGTGAAGGGTTTGGAAAAAACTTTTACCATCCAACACTCACAGAGGAACTACCTTCAATGAATCCTTCGCAAATACTAACGTGAAGCTTGAATGTGAAGTGCGAGTTCTCTATCTGATACTTTCGGAAATTTTACCTTGTTGCCCCTGTAAAGATTAATTTTCATATCGCCTGATCTGCATAGCAAGGGGCCTAACACGCATCTCGCTGGCATTTTGATCAATTAACTTATGTTCAGTGGGGCGTAAACAATTTTGTAGATTCCGTTGTAAGGTCTATGTGCAAATGTACTCTGACGGAAGTTTCCCGGTAAACATTTGGGTTCTCACTAATAGTTCACTTAAAAACATCTCAGGCTTGATTTGCATTAGAATATGCAGATTGCGTAAGTGTTCGTGTATGAAGGAGTATTTTACTCATATTAAGTACCGATAAAAACCTACATTTATGTACATAAGGAGTAATTAAGTAATTCTCTGATATTGTTCCTAAGGACAAAGCAACTGGTGACTTCATGCATTGGAGTTTGCTTGGCCTTTAGATGAGCACCATCCCAGCAATCATTTGAGCTCTAATTAAAGAAAAATCATTGCTTAAGTAATTTAAATATTCCAGTGATTTTTTTATAACTAGATGAAATGGATCTTAACTCATAAGCAAATTTAAGATAAATATACTATCTGCAAATATATCATGAGTTAAGTATGATATATTTATGGTGTTCATGTCATCCTCGAGGCGTTGGAATATTCTCCGTAATTTCAGTTGCTACAGAGGCTTCCTGCTTATAAAATATATCTTATCTTGATAATAAATTCATGCACGCAAGGGATGCCAACAGAGTGTAACAGGCCATTGTTGGTTATTTAAATTCATCGACCAGCCAATCTTTAATGCTGCGCCTTTTTCACGGAGCTCTACCGCAAAAAAGCAACCACATTGTTTTGCGCTGCTTCGCAGCGCAAATCCCATGTGACGATTCGACTCCTCATAAATTAACCTTAACAGTGGCAGCGGCGTAGAACATTAAATCACCAGATTATGCAGACAAGTGTGTGGAAAACTAAAACGTCCAATGCATTTCAAATTTTGCCAAAAATTGAAATCCCTTCTTCATGATGATAAAGTTTAGGCAGATGCATATTACCAGCAAAGACAAGAGAGACTGGAATGGCTATTTCTGGCTCATAAACTGTCGTCAGCCCGGTGATGCAACAACTGAGAATCAGACCCACGAACCCGTTTATCAGAAGTCAAACTCTCTAACCATTGTTGACGTTTTCAAAACGTCAAGAATAACAAATGCACGTTCATAGGTGTTTGAGTGTTTGTTAGCACGCCGGTTGTATAGCTATCCCTTCCCAACTGTGATTGATTTAGAGGGCTGGAAAAGGTACATGCATGGAAGAAAGGGCTGGTGCAGTGTAGCAAATATTTTAATCTGTCATTCCATGTTTTGCAGTACGGCAATTGGACTTTCTGATAAAACAACACATGCCTTCATATTTCATCCAGTATACCATCAATCTAAGCACATGATGCTTAACTGTAATTCCTGAAAAGCCTATTTGAAAGCTTCATTTTAACAATTCAAAATTTAGATTATCACAATGTGTATATGCCATCTTCCATCCTGCCCGAAAGTTAAAAGATAAGCATTTGAACGAGGGTTAATGAAGAGTTATGATGGCTTTCCATGACACCCGGTGTGATCAACTGCAATGCAAACTACAAATGAAGAGATGACCTAAATGAAATTCTCCTGGATATTAGTCGTGTCTGGACTTAATTTCCCAGCAGGCAGCCCCTGTTAGCTGGCGTAAAAGATCAAAGAAACTGCCGAAATGCTCTCCCTACCTGTTCCAAGTGCGCCCGTCTCTCCTACCTACGCAAAAAACTCAAATTGGCAACCCTGGTCTGCCCCAGAAGGCATTCGCAAAGTTTCTGTCCATCCTCCGTAGTTTAAACCTGGGCTACCAGCTCTGGTAGAGCTTATGGTTTTTTGAGCTGCCCATTTTGTCCATTACTTAGATGTTATTTGCAACATTGGCACTAAAAAAGCAATAAACGGGATTATCGGGAGAAACGAAACCGCGTGGACGCCACCGCTAATGCTTGAATGTAGGAGTTTGAGTCATTTTTTAGAATACAATGCTAAAGCATTCAGCAGGACTTATCTGAAAAGCAATCTATGCCGTTACAGATCAAAAAGTCAGTTCTGTTTGAGCTCATCTTCTAGGTATTTTCGCAAACAAACCAAGAAGTAGATGCACGAGGTGAACGTTCATAAATAACCTCAGTAATCAGCAGATCCCCTATGGAACTGCCAAGCGCAAATCAGGCATCAATTGTATTAGCAAATACGGCGAAACTGGGATGCTGCTTTGGGATTATTTGCACTCAGCCGGTGATATTTCAATTCCCAGAATCGCAAAAAGATGCTTAACCCCTTAGATGGGGGATATCGAACAAACTTCAATCAAATGAAGTAACAAGTTTGTCAGACAGAATAACAGTGGAATTTTCTTAGCCCTACGTGATTGACGTGCACCGAAAATTTCTGATTTCATCACAGGAATAAGTATGGTTACTTTGACTTGAAAGCTTTGGTCTGTAATTTACTCAAATGGCCGCATGACAAATAGAAATCAATAAAAACTGGAACACTATAATGGCCATTTGTAGCTTATTTACCGTCAACCAATAATAGCCATGAGGAAAACGAGATTCTTCAATGTGCTTACAAGCTGGAAGTATTATTTTAGCGGATGCTGCTTATATGTACATGCCTGAAAAGCGTTCAATGAGGTCATCGGTCAGTCCTTCCCCAATTTCAGGCAGTGTATCCAAAATTCCAAACTAGCAACGTAACTGCACAAACGATCTCGCGTCATGTTACCTGAGATCCAACGTATCTAGTCACAAGACAAAGCGCAAATATTCACTTCCATCCTCTGGTCATTATTGATTGGTGCCTACCACTTTAATGTGACCTCGTTCAAGCCATTTTATCAACAAAGCTTATTCTCAGACTCTTGAGATTACGACGCCTGAGACGCGGGAATTGCGGAAAGGGAAAACGGTCTACGAGTATGCCAATTAAGTAGAGGTCTTACCATTCCCATACATTGCATTATTGTCTGACAGCTCTGTATTTGCTTAGGAAAACAGACTAGTCTGAATTATTTGTTTATAATTTTAATCTCCCCAAAATTTAGTGGAGAATTCATTGTAAAGCAGTTGTTAACCACAATTTTTAAATTTTCTTTCGATTAGAAAATATTAATTAAGGAGGGTTGTAACATAAATTATTTTTCAGAATAATCTGCAGATATTTCAGTCATGCTAAGATTCCGGCTTCTGAGGGTGTCCTTTTACCGCCGCCTAGAATAAACAATATTTTTTTAAAAAAATTAGTAGATTATTAGTATTAATTTTTCACATTGATTTGCAATGCCATTATAAATACAAGTATGTTTGATGAAAAACCCGCATAAAAGTTATGAAATTTTTGGTGGAGTTACGAATAATAGCGCGTATCTGCACCCATTTGCCAACCCTTAAACATACTCTACTGCCACCAATAGGATCATCAACCATTAACTGCAAATTGTCCGACCTGAAATCAACTTAATGGTCACCAGTTAAAACATCCTGTGTCTGGTTTTAAAGAGTCAACACAATAAACCTGAGATGTCAAAAAGTCCTCTGCATGAAACTTTTAGATATGCCGTTAAGTTATCCACTGAACATAAACAGCAACCATCCCACCAATCCTTCGCCCTGTTAAATGACCACGCAAGCAAATACACTTATGGTAAGTGAAGGGATGACAACAGTGGGTAAATTGCTCGACCAAATCACACACAGCATCTGGATACTCCGGGTTACTTTCTACATTCGCACACTGACCGATGAGAGCATGTTGCACTGTGTTAACGAGAGTAAACCAAAAGTCACAAATGAGCACATTTTTCTTGAACATTTATGACCGAAAACTCTCACAGTTATATATTGCTCCACACCCTCCGGTATTCTTTGAAGAGGGCAACGTCCATAATTTTCCCATTGAAAGATGTTCCATTTTTATTTGCATCTAACTTGTCTTAAACACTTTGTGACCTTCGGAATATCCTGGGTTGTCTGCACTTCCGTTCAAAGTCACCATAGTTACGAGCGAATCATATTTAAGGACCTGGAGTTAAATCAATTTTAAGCATTACCAGCCCACGTATAGGAAAAGCTTAACCGTAGGAAAAATAATAGCATCAGGTTTAGAAGCAGTCAAATTTAAATTTAAATTTAGAAGCAGTCAAATTATAAATGACGTACCCTCAATACAAAAGACTAAGGAGGTGGTTAGTATTCGCTTTGCAGGCACAAAGTCCTCCGCCTTTTGGCATTCGTTGAGAACGAAAACCACCCTGCTGAGAATCATTCTAAGACCGCTTTCCTGGAGTAGACCACCGGTCTTACTGCCCTAAAAGAAAAAAAGTTTGAAAGCCTAAATAGGGCAAAGGATATTTTTAATAAACGGTCATGAAAATATGCTTGAGAGGGAAAGATTTCAGTGGCGTTTTTGAGTTGCATACCGCAGTATTCTGAATATTAGCTTAAGGCTCCACATACTGGATTAAATTACAGCACCCGGTTTATTGAAAGGATGACATTGATGGAACCACCAAAACAGGACCTGTAGTGATATTTTCCATCGCAAATAACCGTTCATGTGATACTAAACCTATTAAAAAAATCCTTGTTTATGGAAAATAATTACACATGGCGTCAAGGTTATCAGGAAATAGTGGATAACCAAAACACAGTATCAAATGACATCGGAGAATATTTGGGGTTATTTAGATATCATGCGTACGTTATAAATGCGTTTTTAAATTTTTAACTGCCCATAATTGAGAATGCATTAATTATTCATCTTACTGCGCAAAATAACAACGCGAACTGACAGTTCAAATCATTGTGGGCATCCAGATGATGTAAAGCGCATATTTGTCAAGATCATGCAAGATCATTTCAAAAATTAACAGACTTTGAAGTTGGAAAACATTCGAAAAATTTCACTTTTGATTTTCTCAAGATCAGCATTTGGCTGTTGACAAACCCAATCTATGAACTATGTCCATAGGTATTCACAAAAACATTTAATGGGTCATTTCGTACTATCATACGGTTTTGTTGACAGTAAAAGTGACGAAATAAATAAACTGAAAAGGGTTGAGTTATCATCCTAATCTATTTCCGGTACCAAAGAATGACTCCCCGGCCCCTCAATGTTGTAAAATTTGAATTTATGTCCAATGTGCTTCTTCTGGGGTTTCCAAAGTCCATCAGTGAGCTGCAGACACCAAAACGATGGCTCTGATCACAGTTAAGTACTTGGTTCACTGTCTTTATCTAGCTTCGGGTAACTTAAGCACTTGTTATATTGCTGTCCTAAATTTTTGTCTCAGTTGTAACGTGCTCCTGCTGCATGCAACCAGAACATTTGGCAATTAAATAAAACGAGCAACCGTTTCACATACGCTTGAAATATAGAAAGCAATGGTTAACCTTAGGTACTATTGTTTACTCACAGGCTCAAATAAGCAGCCCAAAGAATAAAATATCAGAAGCTAATAAGTCTAGCTTTTCAGAAATCCAACGAAATCGCAAACAGATATCGTGCTCCCGACACTAGCTGGAGTTGACCACATAAGTACGTAGATAATACAAAATGCAAATTACAGAAATTTCTAGCGACTGAGGACGATGCTGACGTGAAAAAAGATGATTAAATTAATCACTTAAGGACATGTTTTAAAAACACCCAGAAGCCGTAAGTTTTAAAAGTGCCCTTAGTTATAGACTGGAAATCAGTAAAAAAAATAGAAGAGGATTTTGGCAGATTTGAATACTTCCTTTGACCCACCTGTGAAAAACTCGGCGGTCTCAGTTGGATTCGTACCCACGCCAGCAAGGGGAAGGCTTTAATACAGCCAACGCTCTAGCCAACTGAGCTACGAGGCCCCACCGGGAGCGTGAGATGAATCACACTTGGGTCAAGTTACCCACCCCGCCTACTGCAACGTATGGAATCCACCCATTCTGATACAGGTAGATGACTGCCCAAGCAGGTTTTCCTAGGCAATCAATCTAGAATCCACCAGATGACCAACAGGCACAATTTATTAGTAGAGGATTTTGGCAGATTTGAAAAAGTCATTTAACCGACTTGTGAAAAACTCGGCAGCCTCGGTGGGATTCGAACCCACGCGAGCAGGTTGTCTCATAGCGTCGTGTAGCAAGTGATGTTTATGTAGAACCGACAAAGACAAGCTCAGGAAATCCTGCTTGGGCAGTCAGCTTACTGTATTAGAATTGCTGAAAACCATACGTTACAGTAGGCTGGGCGGGTAACATGACCCATGTGCTATTAAACTCACTGCTTTCGGTGGGGCCTTGTAGCTCAGTTGGCTAGAGCGTTGGCTGTACTAAAGCCTTCCCCTAGTTGGTGTGGGTTTTAATCCCACCGAGGCCTCCGAGCTTTGCAAAGTGTGTCAAAGGAAGTAAAAAAAGTTTGGATAGAGAAATTGTTAGAATAAATTGTTTCACTTGATGTTTTAAGTGCGATCCATCAAATCATTTTCAATATAGGCATACAGTTCCATAAAACTGTACGGCATGATGAAACGACAGGACACTTCTTGCTAGTTGACAACTTGCACCGGCCATATTTCAACCTTCCGATTTGGTCATGCCGTGAAGCTGATCGATATTTTACTCTTTACTGATTGGCCACAGCCACATGTGGCTCAGAAGATCGCTCCATCTCACGCTGATGGACAGAAGATAAATGACTGTCTCTCAGCTTGGTAAGGTAATCGTCACGGTTACTTGCTAGCCTCATTTTAGTCGTCGTCCTCACCCTGTTGTAGTTCAAAAACGTTTGATTGTTCATTGTACCATTTCGCATATGCATTGGAAATGTAAAATACAGGTGCCACTATGGACTGGTCGTGTGCATTTGGGCCATCTTAGGTCATTAGAGTTCCATAAAATACAAAAAGCTTATCAATGAAAAATATTCTCGAAAGAAATACTTATTTGCCAAAGTGTTCGCATCTTAAAATAAGCTTACAAAATATAAATTCAGAAAAAAATGAGCTAAATGATACCAACTGTGTACTGTTCCTAAAATCAATAAAATTGAATTACTTAAGAATTACCTGAACCTCCATGGCCTTCGCAAAGGCCTCACGACCGACGGGAGTCTAAATTTTAAAACCAAATGAATAACATAGTATATCAATGGGTCAATTCAAGAATCAGAATACTAGGATAAAGAAGACTAGTTGGCAAATGACAAAACGGGTTATATGTCACAGTAGTGGGTATTAATGTACAACTAGATTGATTTCAATGATCCTGCTCTCAGATGTGCCGTAAAGCGGACAGCCATGACTTTGTACTTATTAGTTTTGCAATGCATGTTTCTCAAGAGTATAGGCGTCCTATTCTACCCTCAGGCTGTTTTAATTGACCAGAAATAATATAATGTTATTATAATGGGATATTTCCTTTCTTCAAAGATCTCCTGACAACAGTTTAGGGACATTTTTTTGGCTAGAAAAACACGCTGTCTGCCTTCGGAACCGAGGTAAAACAGGCAGAAACGTAAAAGTATTATTTATAATTGAGTATCTTATCAGAAAAATAAAACGTAAGTAGCTAACATGTTAACCAAATTCACAAGCTTGGTTACCAAAATAAGGAATACGAATGTATGGTAGAAGCACTGGTTACTTTGCCATATAGAGACAGCATATTTCAGCTATGGCACGACATCGGCTTCCTATTTTGCTCCTCTTTGACTGCTTGCAGATATCAAAATTGGTAAAACGTGACTTCGCAAGCAGTATTTCAGTAAATTGGCTTCCTCATGAAATATAAACAGAAGTTATGAAATTCGATTCCAAAAAGATTTCTTAAGTAGTCTTATAATATTAATTAATAATCCGAATAGGCTTCATTCAATTTACGATACCGGCTTCTGAGTGAGGCTCTTTCCGAAATAAAATTCGTTTTTTAGGAATATATGCTTGAATTTATGTGGGCAGTTTTTTTAGAGGAAGCTGGTGAGAAAGTCATTTCAAAGCCGAAATTCACCCCGTGACTGAAATATCCTGAAATTGTGCTGCAATACAAGCAACAGTAAAATCGTAAATAAGTACGTCTTTCTAGTAAAAAAGATGTTATAAATGTTAACTAACTTTCCCAGCTATCGTAGTCTGAACGGGACTATGCCATATATTAATGTATAAAGAGCATTTTAATGTCATACAGGGAAATTTATGGACATTTCGAACACGCAAAAAGAGCTAATATCATGGCTAAAACACGCACAGAGCACTAAGGACAAACCTTCTGAATCCTTCATTATATGATACATTTAGGATGCTGATCCGCTTTAAAACCACTGAGCGAAGTGATTCTTATGCGCGCCCATCTAGTGATGCCAATGACACGTTTTTGTGTTCTTGAAATATTTTTCGAAATGTTTGCCTTCACCCGAAAAGGGACATTTCAGTGAATGACTATGATGGCTGAGGGGTACATCTCAGATTCTCATTAGAGTGCATGGGTTTTCGCCAACACCTGAAGTTTGCAGGAGGCTAAGCTTTCCGAATGAGACACTCAAGCTTGAATTAAAAATGCAATTTAGAGCCCAATCCAAGACCCCGGGGTTTATCAGTCAACCGAAGGAAAGTAGAATTCCACAAAACCATAAAGGACAAACCTAGAAAGGGAAAAATTATAATTTTTGCCCCTTAACAAGCTAGTTATGCAAAGGTTTTACTAACCCGTTTTGTTTTTGGGCGTTCTTCTATAAAAGAATATTAATATGAGCTAAAAAAATAAAAAAATCTATTTTTTCAGAAAACGGAAAATTTGATCTTGCGTTCATGAAAATCAGGTAGATACAAGTATGCGAAATCGCATTGTTTTCGGGAAACAAATGGCAAATTTAGTATTTAAAATGCAGTTTTGCAAATTTGTGGCCTCTTGTGTCAAAAAACGCCGTAATTAACTTGTGTTAGTGTACTTTGCTTAACTACACCGATAGTTGGGGCAGCAAAAAAGCATATTTATGAAAGAGTCAACATGCCGTTATTTTCTTTGTCACGACGTAAGCGAAACATGTTCAAACACTTTGCATCTACAGTTCACCATGAATGAATACAGAAACTTTAAGTAAGCGTACCGCGTGCGTTGTTAGTTAGTATTCTCGATGTTAGTAAGGTCATTCTGCGGCGCATTACGAAGTATCAAACCATGTAAAGAAGTAAGCGGGGCAGACCAAAGCGGTCTATGAGTAAGCAGGAAAACAATTTTATTCGTCGAACACTAAAAAAGTATCATTTTATGCCCACAGAGACCATTCACTGGGAACATCTGCCGATGTTGTCTATGAAGATAATCAAGAATTGGATACAGAAATTTGCACTATACCAGGCAAATGCCACAATCAAGCCAGTTTTCAATGGAAAAATTATTACAGAAAGTTTTTTATTCGCGATGAAATACATTAATTGCAGGTCCTCATTCGGGAAGAGCATTTACTTCTGCGATAACGAAAAGTAATTATTTGAATGTTAGCAAATATTAAGTTACAAAACAATCAATGAATTCTTTTGAAGATCGGTCGTTTCTTTACTGCTTTACAACGTTGGGAGAAGCAGTATGGGCTGATGTCACTTAAGAGACCTTTCTTGTGGAATCTATAAGATTTCATGAGAAAGGGCATTCACTGTATGTAATATGCATTCTTCAAATTGATTTTCGATAGGCTCATAAAACCAAATAAACTTTATAGAACAATGAATACAAATATTCTTTCGTATACTCAATTGGTAGCGACTGACGTCTTCTCCAACTTCGATGCTGGAAGTAATTGTAGCACTTGCTTGTAAGAAACCTTTTTAATTGCCGAATAATTTTGAACCCAAGCTACCGTTAAACTAGTATTCAGGGTTTCCGTACTGCATGTTGTCTACATTCCATCTAAGTAAAATCGTACATTTTTCTACGCCAGAAAGAGGATGTAAAATAGGGCTCCTCAAAGTGTGCAGATAATATGGAGCATGATGCCTACTTTGCAGGCAGCATTAATAAAGGGGAAAACGCGATCCTTCAGGTGAGATCATTTAAGGGTCTTAAAAATCCCATAATAAGAAACTTATTAAAACCATGTGGAGGTCCTATGGTGACGTAGCTGCAGGTAGTCGCAGAAAAGAGGGACGACAGCGTTACTGCAACGAAATATTGGGAACCTCCCCCTAGAACCCGTAAATCCACTCGGAGACCTGGTATGACTTCGCTCAAGATAGATGGGCACGGCGCATTAGCCTTCGAAGCCATCCGCATAGCGCTGGGGAGAAACAGCGACAGAGGGAATTCCGCAAGTCTCAAGGGCTATAATGCCAGTACCCAAACCCTGTTTTTCTCTCTGCACAGTCAGGGGACTTGCCGGGTTCGACAGGACCACTTTAGATGTCAGAGGAACCTGTGCAATATAAACACGAATAACTCGGTTCTCGTCTTGCAACACAACTCCATACCACCACCAATAGCAAAATCAGGGAGGAAATTGCTGTCGACCTACAAAAAAGTAATGTTTCTGCCACCCTCACAAACAGTATGCGGACCAGGTGATTGTCGGATCTGTAGAAGTATTTATGTACGTATAAATACAACTGGAATGTGAACATTGGCCTCAATCGATTGCGCGTCCCCAAGCCAGAACATGGCGGACAACAAATCCTCTAATATGAAAATGGTTGTATTAAGGGTTTGATGTGCGCAGTAACCGAAACTAACAGATACTCTTTTCGGGAACCAATAAGGCGTCAAAACGTGAGCACGAAATTCGGAATATGAAAAAGTAGAATGTTGTCGGGTAAAAAATGGAAACCATTGGC
Organism: Schistocephalus solidus; assembly: GCA_017591395.1. Classification (NCBI taxonomy): domain Eukaryota; kingdom Metazoa; phylum Platyhelminthes; class Cestoda; order Diphyllobothriidea; family Diphyllobothriidae; genus Schistocephalus; species Schistocephalus solidus. The sequence continues at coordinate 52,460 of WEDG01002087.1, read as the reverse complement.
ACTGGTTAGATATTCCGGGCGAACTTATCCCAGACCGGGTTGACCAATCGCATTGAAGGAGAAAGGGTTAAGAAAATATCGTTAAATGTGAATAGTGCTATGATCGCGACCGAAATTATGAAGGATGATCATAAACTTGATAGCTTAACCCGTAGGTTCCAACCATGACTTACGCCTTAAGCAGGCACAGATGTATAACCCCCCTAGCAATCATGCTTAAGCCAACAAATAGATCTCATCCCGTGGACGGACTACAGAACTTACAAAAAATGCATTCACGATTTCCCATTCTCTATTAACTTTAAAAATGAAAGTAGCTAGGTGTGCGCATAAAGCATAGGCTACTGTCACAGTCACCGGAACCTGCTGAGTTGTTTTCGATTGCCGATGTACATTTCTTTGGCCTTGGAAAGGCTAATTTCCTGTCATATGTTTCTGAGTCTACAAAGGTGCTAGGATTTTATGTCCGGAATGCTTGATTCCAGGAGGTGAAAGCACTCACTTTTCTGCAAATAAGCAGCCAGTTGCCGTGTCTGTCAGTTTGCACTTACAATAGGTACGCGATCTCATAAAATGTTGATCGAAATTCCAAAATGTGTTTGCGATTCGAAAATATTACTTAAATAGGTTCGTAGTACTGAGTACTGGGCAGCATACTTCCTGCATGTTTCAATCAATTCAAGATGGCAGCTTTGTAACGAACACTAACTGCACTACGTACCTAAGTAGTATGCATGTTTCTCATTATATATCTTTATATCATCAAATATATTCCATAGAAAAAAAAACAGAAGGACATTTTATTTCTTATACGAATTTAGTAGCGGGTTATTATTTTTCAATTTTTTACTTGAAGACGGGTTAGCCTTTGGGAATAAACGTTTGCAGATGTAGACAATATTGAGCACTTTATGATACTTACCATACAATTTACAATAATCTTAACTAAGCATAAAATTAGGGAGTAATGCCATTTCTTCTAGCATACAAATTTTGAAGAAGTCATGATTTCATAGGAAATAATTCCAAGAACAAATATTTGTGTGTAACTCTTTTAAAAAAATATATTTTATTTTATAAGGTCACCAGAGAGCAGTGATGAAAATACACACTATTTAACTAATCATTTACTGCAGTGCATAATTTTATTTGGTGGTCAAAAATAACCTCATTTGAAAGCTAGTAGGCTTACGTTCTGAAATATTTCAAGATTTTATAAATATGTTATTAATATTAACATTCAACCTAAGTAATCTTTGCCACTTAATAAAACGCTTGAGAACTTCAGCTAACAGTTCACGACATGGCGCACTTTTCGTTCTCCGAACTCAGTTACCTCATTTTTCCCTGCGTTATCTCATTGGTTCAGATGTTGAGTTAGCTTAAATATTATAATTTGCTCATATGGCATTAAGTTGCACATTTAAAAGTCTTTGCTGCAAACACATTAAACTGCGCATCTAGAGGCATACTTATTTTGCCAGGAGTTTTAAACCGGGTGTAGGCAATCTTACACCTTGCCTGTAAACTGGCAATAAATAAATAAAATAAAAAAAAATAGGTGGTTTGCCTAATAAACTGAAGGCCGAACTCTCAATTTTAGAAACGGAACATTCGAAAGTTTTTACTTTCGACTGAATGGCTTAACATGTTACGATAAACATCCCTTTTTCATGGAAATTAATAACATTAGATATTTTTATGGTCAAAAATGGTTACACTTATGAATGGGACTCAATAGTATTTTACCGTTCGGCAATCACTCATGCTCATAACTCCCCTAGACCATATTAGTCTAGTTGGGCGTATGTTTCTAGTAAAGAGCATAAATCTTCACGAGAAAGGCATCCTGGATCAATCGTCGCTAAGTTTGACCTTGATTTATTTAGATCATTAAATCAATGGCATAAATGTGAAAAAACATCCTATTTTGTAAATAATTTTGATTTTGGGAACCTAAAAGGCAGCAATTATGCAATTTTTTCCCATTTGACAGTGGCTTAAAGAAATATTCAAATATTTCATTAAATGACTGTCTAAGATTTCACCGTCAGGTGGCCATTTACATATCCGAGACTTTCTGGGTGGAAATACTTATCTTAACTGCATACTATACCAAATTCAAAAATGACTTTTATTGTGTTATTTTCTCAGCTGTTTTTATGGACAGGATTTAAGCAATTTGAGCTTTAGACACTTCGCGTTTCCAAAAGGGATTTTTTAGTTATAGCAAACGCAATAACACGTCATTTATTTTGTGTTTTCTTTTAAAGCAGGTTCGCTGCGTACTAATTATGACTCTATTTTGGTTCTTTTTTCCCATTGTCCGTTTTTTTAAAGCTTTTTCACAAAACTCCGTATACACTTCATAATTGAAGCTATTTCAACAAGCATCGGCATTGACTTCCACACAAGCATGCAGTTTTCCCTTTTAAAAATTTTTGTTGGTCCTCGCCTTTAACAAGTCACCTTACTACAGGCAAGATTAATGAGAAAACAAAACATCCGACTCAGATAGTTGACTTTCCACAGAGTTTTCTGGGTTAGAGTGACGTTATGGTGTTTACAGCGTAAAATGATTGCAGTAGAGGGATGCGATCTGCTTGAAACTGTACATTCTCTTTCGACATTCTCCCCACTCATCAAGGGATGGCATAAAATTGGCAGTTAGACTGTTTGAGCACGCACCAGGAGCTGCGTCCGATAGCCAGGCCATCAACAGAGAAAGTGAAAAAAAAATTAAAATACATAGACTGGTTAAACTGTCATGCATGACCTCAACAGAGAAAGGTCTATGCATAATTTTCGTTTATTTTTGTTTCAAAAAGTGCAGGAACAAATAGCAGATTTCCGCATAACTGAGCACTTACGTTTATATTGGATTTTTGAAAATGTGATATGCTGCAAACCTTTTTTTCTAGAAAATTATGCTTAAGGTTGTAGCATGAAGAAACGGGGCTATGCGCAAAGTTTAATCATTCCTATTCAGTTATCGAGTATTCAGTGCCATTAGAACATACGAACTAGATAAGTATTCTCTTTCACACAGCATTTAAGTATCTGTATCCCACTAATTTTGATCATTGCGCCAGGCTTTGTCAGGACCGTCAGAGTTTTAACCAGGAGCAGACCAAATGCCGTAGGTTCATAGGCAAATTGGATACAAATCTGCTCCTACAAAAGGTGCCTGAACGAGTCCGGGAACTGAGAGGGAAACGGGACACAGCACTATAAAACAAAGTAAGAAAGCTCCCTAATCCAGTCTCCTTCAAAAACGAAAAATTGGCGCAAAACGTCTGGTAAATATACCTGACAAAGTATCAAATGCCGGTATTAAGGAATTAAGTCTCATTCAATGCAACTGATGCCAGAGCGGAAGTGACGGAGGAAAATATATGTCTTATTCAATACCAAATTTCGTCTCTCATCGGGGTTCACAAGCCGCGTTAAGTGCTCTCCAATGTAGGACGTGCTGCATGGATGGAACACAAGGACGACAAAGCCCTCGTTATCGTGCCTGCAAAAAAGGAGGCTTAAACGGTTATTTTGAGTCGGATCTACTACCTTCAAATGCCAAAGATTAACTAGCGGAGCGGTTGTTCAATGTCCTTTCCGCAAAAAACCGCGTGCAAACGCTGACGCGGGAAAGCATTGCGATGTGATGGGGATTGAGAAGCTCAGTTGCAGCATCGCCAGTTGATCGACGCATGGTGAGAGCCCAGGAAATGGCCTTGGCCCGCGCAACTTCGTAACCGCTGCATGCTTAACACGAGGAGGGAAAAACTCAACCAGCCCATTAATGAAGGGAGTGCTCATATATAGGAAAAAAGGTATCGGAAGCTCTCAGCCGCCTTCTCACACCCGTCGGAGTTGAAGTTACGCACAGACCGGGAGCAACCATCAGGCGCCAGTTTATGAGGCCAACAAAATAACTATCAAGGCAGGAAACCTCTGAAGTCATTTACTGGGTCTGGTGCAGTTGCGGACAAAGCATCTACGTAGGAGAAACTGGGAGACCATTCCTAATATGAGTGACAGAGCATGCAGCAGTAGTATGAAAGAGTGACGCCAACTCGCAGATCGTGGCTCATTTGATGGGACCTGTGCACGATTTCAAGCTTGATGAGACCAAAATTATCGCAAGAGGTGACAACCGCATGAGCCATGATTTGCTTGAGTGATGATTCTCCGAGCGTATTCACTTACCAAACACAATGACCTCACAGTTCCATATTCTGTGCTGCAATTCTGCCTGGGAAAAACTGCTAGTCACGCAGGGGGTGCGTGTGACCAGCAGTCGCGGTGACAGCGAGCCGAATTGTAAAGTATTCCTCACGCTAAGAATCGATAATTGGGATGAAATCATTGCCATTACCGACTTGGGTACGCACCGACGAGCAATCTTTAGATCCACTATGACTCAAACGATAAACACGAGCGCCACTAAACAGAGTAAGCGTGTGGTTGCCTGGCAACCACGCCCTAGAAATATTCCGCACCTTGTATCTCCTATTTTCATTTTCAGCGACTTTGGTTCATTATGAGTTCGAGAAAGAATCCAAAACGCCAGGTTTCTAGGACCCTGTTAGAGTGATCGCGTCTCCCTCTTCGCAAGAAGGAAACTGTTGTTAACTTTCCTTATGAATGTTATATTCCAATATACTCACGCTATTGGAGCATTTTTCTTCCATGTTGCGCGCATGAGTATTCGTAGGTCGTAATTAATAAATAAATAACGCATAATTATTGAAAAATTAGTAATGGAAGCAGTTGAGTAGCGCAGATCCCATGCGAATTGCCTCCAAAAAAGTATCTAGTAATTCATTCGAGCATATGTTGATAATACCTGCGGCCTTTGTGAGATTCGAACCTAAGACAGTGAGGACAAAGCTTTAGTACAGTCGAAGCTCTAACCTCCTGAGCTACAAAACCGTGAACCTGTGGTCAAATCCCACTTAGGTCATTTTACATGTCCAGCCTGCTGAAAGTTACGGAAATCACCAATTCTTAACCACATAATCGGACTGATTAAGCAGGATTTCATAAGCAATTTATCCAGAATCTACCAAATTACTTCTAGGCTCAATTAATTAATAGAATTTTTTTAAATTAGCATAGTTTCGTTGACCCAATTGTAAAAAGAATGTCGGCCTTTGCAGCATCTGAACACAGGGCATAAAGAAGAAGGCTTGACTACAATTAAAGTTAAAAAGCCCGATCAACGAGACCCCACCGGGAGCTGGGAGTTGAATCGCATTTGGGTTCACTTTCCAACCCTAGCTCGTTCAACTTATGGAATCTACCAATTCTGATATAGTTAGCCATTTGTCCAAGCAGGGGTTGCTAAGCAATAAATTTCGAATCCACTAGATACATTTAGGCTCGTTTAATTATTAGATGGTTTGAAAAATTTGATACTTCCTTAGACCGAATTGTGAAAACTACTTCAGCCTTGGTAGCGTTTAAAATTTGACAGTAAGGACAAGGCTTGTGCACAATCAAGATTCAAACAATTGTAAGTGTCCGTTAGGGAAGCACAAGAAACGTCAAAATGCTTTGAGTTACGCCCTGTATTTGCTTATAAAGAAGGTGAAATACATAAAAATTCACTTTCTTAATATCCTCAGAAATATCTTTTAGGTATAAAACCTCTTTGGTGAGTTCATTCTTTGTACATGAGTATATTCATCGCTCAGATTTGTTCGGGACATTAATTTTCTGAGCAAATGATGTCCGATATTTAGATGAAACTCTAAAAATGAGCAAATATATCACCACCCAGAAGACAGAATAGCAAAGGAATAACAAAGCGTGCAAATCGTCTAAGATGAGTGTCCTTTTTTAGTTTTGAGTGGCCACACAGTAGGGAACCTAACGGTTCGTGCAGATTTAAAAAACTGCCGAAAGGCACAAGGCATTCATCGAATTATAGTGTTTCAGTGAGAGTCAGCGGACTCCATCGCCCCCACAATAGTTTATGAATTTTCAGACGAAATGATTTCCTGCTACGCAGAAAAACTATGAGTGTATAGGTTACCCATAGTTCACTTTCCCACGCAACTACCGTCCTCTCAACACTTTACCTCATGGAAACGTTTTTTTTCTTCTATGTACTGCACTATGCATTCAATATAGCTCTGAAACTGTCGTAGTAAAGCGCATAACGGAGCATGTACGCAATAAATTATCTACGCAACATTGTTTTAGTGCCCTTTTAAATCTCATCACTGGTTGCAAACAGCTGACTGGTTGCCATATTATATATAGTAGATGCCCTTTCTCATGGAATCTCATAGATTTCACGAAAAAAGGCACATTGTGCAAAATAAGCCCACATGGCATCTCCCAAAGATGTACATTAGTAAAGAAACGACTGTTCGTAAAATGAAGGCATATTGCAGTTTAAAAATAACTAGAGTTGTTTACAAATACTAATTCTTTTAGAAAAGTGGTAAATTCTGAAAACGTGTAAATCGGGATAGCGAATAAACTACCGTTTTAACATGTACAGAATGCTTGTACATGTAAACAATCGAGTAAAAAAACACCACAACTAAAATTACTTTTGAAAATAGTCTCTTAGTGTGTATTCCACATAAGTTGTCTTCCAGATTAAGGTCAATGGAAAGTATGGTCGTTACCAAACAGCCTAAATTTCGAGTAAGTATTCCAACACGGTTTCATGAGAAGTGGTGGTTGCTTCTTCCGTTTATGCATGATTTAAGATGTTTTTGCCTAAGGCCAACAGATTTGCGCTTGATTGTGTTGGAAGAGACGTCACAGTTATAAAATATTTCATAAGCTGACATGCTGACAGGTCGGGCACTGAGTAGTACATTTAAATAGAATTGTCAGGTGAAATCGTAAACGTACCATTTAATGCATATTTAGAGGACTTTACTTTTATTAAGTTTCGCGTAAGTCTTTCGCGTGTTTGATTGCGATGAGTTCCAGATTTTCCTTTAAATGATTTTGAATACTTTACGTTTTATTTTGGTTTCTGTTTATTGCTTTGAAATGTAGATTCTGTTGTATGTGCCTTTCAAAAACTTCAATATTAAATACTTTTAAAGGCATTTGCTGAAATAGCGGGTTCTGGGATAGTCTTTCTAATGCAGATGATCGTTGTGGTCATACGAAATATGAAACTCATTGCCGAGAAGAATAATCGCCCATAAGAAACATATGCCATACTTTGAGTCATTTACTATACACGGTGAATGACCATTCAACGATCAGAATATGGGATCTTCGCGTACCACTGTGCTTTGCGTTCAACCTTGAACCCCTGAATGCACAAGCACAGCGACCGGTAATAGGCACAGAGTACGAGGCGCCGATCAATACACGTTTTATGTACTCATCTGGGAAGTCTCTTCCACCATCGCAAATATTTCCGATCGCAACCGACAGGGTGACTGGACCATGGCTCAATGGAAGACCGTTGGCCTCCTTAACATTCCATGACCAAAGAAACCCGGTCCGCCTCCTGGGTGATCTAAAGTTGGGCTTGGATATGGCTAGTTAATGGTGACTTATATACCAAAACTAGCAGATGTGGACTACCAGTAATGACAAGGGAGACTGAAATGGACATGTTTGGCTGATTAACCGTCATCAGTCCGTGACACGCAAAGCAGAAACGGTCATCCCGGTCCGTCTCGGTTTAATCGTCGCTCCCTTTACTGTAAAATAACACTTTTTGGGCTTTTATTTCCTGCGTTAGAAGTATGAGGAAATGACTAGCTTCAAAACTTGCGCAACATATTGTGCCGCCTGTGTGCAAAATATCAATTTTCAGTTATTTCGCAGAAATTGAATGTCTTTAACTGAATTGCCTATTAAAATTTCGCCACTAGCCAATAAGAGTCTAGTTACGGTTACTTGACGCCAAGGCCTTTCTCTTATGAATTTCCACCTTCCGAGCTAAGAATTCGAAACTTGTGTTCGTATACCAGGAGCCACACACAGAGCATTCAAAGTCCTTTTGTGGGTAGGGGCTCTCCGAGGGTTTACGAGACTCGCTCATCACTCGGTAATGCTAGAGTACAAACTCTTTTTCTTAACTTATAGTTATACTTATTTTGGGTTTGCACGTCATTTTTATTACAATTTATTTCAATTTTAACTACGATATACAAACTTCTAGCGACGTTTCCAAGTCTCTGTATGTGAAAATGTGAGCGATACTTCCCCCCAGTAATTTAATCCTTCGTAAAATGAGCTGTATTCGTGAGCCTTCCTTGTGCCTAGTACACAACTTTACCTAATAATTTAATTAAATTAACTGATATCAGATTGAGGAGCAGTAAAATTTTGACGAACTTATAACTTAAAAAACGTTAATTCTGACTTTGCTGCGTATATAAGAGACAAAGGCTCTAGGCAGGTGGGCAACATGTAGTTAACTGTTTAAATTATTATGTTACCAATGAAATCGGTATTTCTGGCGAACAAGCGCAACGACAGATCCAAAGGATTACAGGAGAATGTTTCAAAAATGCTTCGAGGGAACTCACAAACATGTGTTCTTTGAATGCCTCATTTTTCGGTTCCAAGGCTGTCTCACTAAAAGATAGCAAAGAATAAATGTGAAGTGCTACAACCATATTTGTGCATTTAATTAAACGCACTTCCTTTGATGAGCGTTGGTTATAAGAATTCAATAACGAAAACGCCCAAGAGGACCAAATCAAGTGTAGGAATGCAGACTATTTTTACTTAAATTGCATTCTTTATGGCGTTCAACCTGCTCAAATTTTAATTTGACCCATTTGTGAAAACCTCGGTGGCCTCGATGGGATTCGAACCCACGCCAGCAAGTGCAAGGCTTTAGTACAGCCAACGCTCTAGCCAGCTGAGCTACGAAATCCCCATCGGGGGCCGTGAGTTTTACCACAATTGGGTTAATTTTGTCCTAATTCATTATATTTAAGTCAGTAAAACGAACTTATTAGCTTGAGGAGCCGTGTTTTACCAAGTGGGCGTTAAGTTTTGATAACGCGTTCAACTGTCCGAAACGCGGATTGAGTTCATAACCGCAACTACATCGTCACCAGTGAGTAATTGTATCCATTATAAGACGGTTTCAACCATTGGTTCTGTGCAAGTGCACCATTTTGTCTTCTTATATGACAAGTAGCCTTTTTCTTTGAAATAATTGTAGGCAACTATTGACTTAGGATTCAGCTGATGCCAAATATTTTGTTTTTCAATGTTTGAACATGATGTCGCACCTTGAATTCCATAGTTCTAGGTTATGAGATGTGCCAATCTCTGCTCTAATTCCAGGTATTTATGTCTGTGACGTATCGCCCTTTTACTAGACACCAAACTGCTCTTTCAGAAAGTAAGTTTGCTGATGACGTTTAAATGCACGAAATGGATCGATTTAATTATTTTCAAAATTGACTTTTAAAAAGGTTGTATGCCAGGAACCGTCCCGATTACAACCATAAATCATCACGACTTGCTTGAATTTACAAAAATGCTAGATGACAGATATTTTTGTTTCCCAAGTTCAGGTACGTTGGTTCAACGAACTAAACTAAACAGCATAATAAAATTGGCGCCGTTAACCAACTACATTTATCAACCTTTAGGTGTCCCAGGGGGGCATAAAGGAACAGATAACGGTCCTCAGGTAACCTTAGTACTAAAAGCTGAGTGCTAGAGGTGTCAACGTTTTATGGGTGTTTTAAAACAGATGATTTCTGGGTATTCCTGGACTAGACATCCCTCCAACAGGGCTGACTGAAATATGATGTCAGAAAAATTTAACTACCAGCACACGACGCAGTGAGGCACCCAATTGCTAAAACACGTTCCGTATCGGAACAGTATACTGCTTGGCATAGCTTCATGCTTTCCGTTTAAATCTATTTTCCAGAAAATTCAAAACCATGTCTGAAAGTTGGCATAATTTTTTTTTCTCTTAATATGGAGGTTCTTTTACAAATCCAGTTCCGTATTCGGTATGTCACAGCGGAAGAAAAAGGCTCTAGGAGACAAATAAAATCAAACGTTTTGTGAGAAAATAGTCAATTTCCATTAAGAGCAGGGCGGACATTCATTTAAGAAAGCATTAGGCAAATAACTGACCACTTAACAAGAGAACTATTACTAATGAGGCTGGTTTCACCGCCATCTGCGCAGAATACGAAAAAAACTTCATCAATTACCTTGTAAGTTAAAACGTTTCATAAACGCTTGAAGTCGGAATTGCAGGACTATGCTCTTGTGTTTTAAGAGGGGTTCGTGCCACGGAATCACCAAGTGATACAAAAGTTCTGTCAAAAGATGGAATTAAAAATGCTGAAATCTTCAACTCTCTTGAGGGTTTGGCATTCAATGATGAAGCAAGAACCCACAGAAGGGACATGGTTCGTCCCCACAGATTTCCCTGTTGTAAGACAGCCTAAAGCCACATATGCGGAGAATGCTTAACAACTTTCCAGAAGTCAATCTCCTTTCGAATGTCGCGGACGTTGCCCTCACTGAGGTAGAATGATTATGCAGCTTTGATGACAATACGGTACTCCTGGTAACTTTGCTTCCTTGTGCAAACAGTTTATAGTGACAATATTCTTATTAAGCCAATCTGCAGGTGAGTTTCAAATGTTTGACTCGAAATGTTAAGTTACCATTGGTAGCTACATAAATAATTTGTGCTACGTATTTGCTTAGAAAATCTCAATCAATATGTTAGACTGTTACCTCTTTGTCTGCATGGTTCGTCTACCTTTGCAACTATCCGCTGTGCAGATGCTGGTGGGGCTCGAGAGTGCGCCCTAGGGCAGAATGGGACGAGTGAGTTCCATTAGCGATCGGTGAGCGTTTATCAAAGAATACAGCTAATATTCTAGATTTAATCTGACAAGACAACGAGCCCGTGGCTCAATGGCTAGAGCCTTGGACTTCCAATCAACAGGTTGCAGGTTCAAAACACGGGTAGGGCCCCATTTGTGTTTTGGTATGGTTGGCTGATGATGGCTAATAAGCCAGAAATCACTATTAAAATCTCCTCGTCTTTGTCGGTATTGTTCATCTGCCTTCACTTTTACTAACCGCTGACCAGTTGCTGACGGGGCTCGAAGGCAGAACGGGTCGCGTGAGATTCATTTGGCATCAGTGAACGTTCCTCGATGAATTTCGGGTGACACTGTCTGCAGAAATCCATGTGTTTTCTTGGACTATATTATTGGAGACAGATTTGCCTACGTTCGAGTTTTGTTGTGCATAGTTCCGCTGAAATTCATCAGCTTCACTGAGGTAACAGCGCAGTTGTTACAAGCTCCAAACAGGCAGTCAATACTTCGCAATTTTTGGACAATGTATCATACTTCCAACATGGAAAAAAAGCTAGAAGTCCGGGAACCTATTTGCATCTCTCTGCCGCTGAATGAGGCAACTAAAACGTGTTTGGCGGAACATTGGGTGAATAATTCTCATCATTAGTATAATGCTCTTCGAATGTTGGCTATTACTTAATAGTTACCACTTTTTCCGGTGACGTGAGATTTATTTAAGCCAAAGTTACCGATTTCACACCACCACCTAACATGTCTGCAAGAGATTCGGTTCATCCTCTCGCGTCCTCCACGTTTCTCGAATTCTTTTTGATAAATGCTCCAAATTTTAAATTTCTGATTTTCAACTTAATCAAAGATAAATGATCTGATCTGGGGCGATGCCTTCTGTACGATATTTTTTGGGCAAGGTCTGAAATTCGATATAAATAGTTCAACTGTGATCTATCAAATTCAGCGGAAGCTTTGTGTAGTTTGTGTAAGCTGCCAATATATAGTCAGAAGTACACACATTTTGAATGATTAAGCACACTGACCATCTAGGTGTTAGCTAAAATATCTGACTGATGTTTCAAATATTTTCTTATGCTGTATGACAGAACCCACAAGCGTGTCCAGAATGCGTAGTTCAGTTAACATTTTAAGTTTCAGATTTTGAATTTTCTCAGAGAAAAATGCTTTAACGGAGGGGATAATTCATTCTGGAGCAATCTTTGAAGGCTCAGTCTAAAATCCATATATAATATTGAGATGAAATCCATCAACTTCAGCAAAAAAAGTGCATAAAAGTCATAAGTTGCCAAATAAGAGTCAATAGTAATCAAACTCGGCATAATTTAACATAATTCCTGATAGCATAGATGGAATAAGTATCAGAAGCGCTGATGCCGTAAACAGAATTGTCCTTTAAAAAACGAAAGCCTTACTTTATCAAACTGGATCGTATTAATATGCTGTTTAATACCACACATAAATATGAATTTTAACTCGTGTGCGTCCAAAGGTTGTTTTTATACATTTCAGGGGCAAATAAATTAAAAATATAGTTGTCGCTCATGTTTATGGACGATGATTCAGCAACACAGCAATGAGCAACCAGCTCCTTGGTGAAGGCCATTTGGATCGTATTGAAACATGCATATATCCTTAGCTTTTGTTAGCACTATACTTATGTAAAAACAAAAGAGCCATCAACTACGCCACCCAAATTATAAGCTGTGTCTGCTGCTTTGTTACTGTTACCAGATATCTGGTGGTATTACCTGTTCCAAAGCACAGCAATATGTTTGCGAGCCTGTGCGATAGCAGAACTACACGATTTCTTCGGTGTCCCGTAAACTGCAACAGCGTTCCTGAATGTGTTAAAGGGCGATTTGTAACTATATCCCGGCACTATTACATGCCTAAAAGTGCTAGCTAAATGCCTCATCCTAATAAAAGACTCAGGCTCAAAGGGCAGAACAGGGTAACTGAAAGTTACACTGGCACGTCTACCCTTTGATAATAGATCGAGCTGTGCCGAAATACATGGAATGATGGTAAGGCGCAATTGCTACATTTTTCCAACAGTGTCCTGATCTGTGAACCGTGCGTGCGGCGCCTTTGATCCGTGGTTAAGGTGATTATCACGCCATTTCTAGTTAAAAAGGTTCATATTAAGCACCATGGTCCTACTTTGACGGCTTTGGTTATCTTAACACGAAAAAAGAGATCTCGGAACATTTGGTTTCTAATCTCAAGCAACAATGTGTATGTTTTCAGGTTTATAAGAAGTCGTAAACTCCCTAGTTGTCGTACTCAAGCCGGTAGCTACATTAAACCAAGGCTACTGCGTTGCTACAGGAATGACTTTTAGGGCAGCAATATGATTTTGTGGCAATAAATAATCCTGAAATAGGGCAATGCTTGACCTATTTAATTTCACAGAAAGTTACAGAAGGTGATATAGCACCTGCAACATTAGCGACATCCGTAAGTGCAATTTTGGTCAGAAAGATTGCTTAGTTCAGGTTTTAATTCTGATTATCAGCTAGGAAATTCCAAAAAATATTTTGGCTTCTGCCCATCGTTGGTTATTTAGCGCAGTTTCTTCCATTCACCTGAAAATGCCCTGTTCCCTCCAAGAAATGACTACATGCAGTCAGTGACCGATCTCATTTGAAAACATGCGTTCCCAGGCAAGAGTGCGAAGAAGATATGAAAAGGAGAACCACGGACTTATAATTCTGACGTTTCAGAAGCAAACAAGCTTCCATCCTCGGAGTTAGATCCTGTATGGCGCCTCACAGTATTTATAGGTAGTGAACGGAGCCAACCTTCATCGACGGGAGCCTGTTCGACTTTGAACCGTCAAAATAATAAACCTATGGTTCTCTTGATCGGTTTTTATTCTCATATATATATATATATATATATATATATATATAAATGCGAAAAATTTTACTACCGAAAAAGATCGAACAGATAGTGGCTATTGCTGGCTAAAAAGCTTTCGTCAGCCATTCCCATGCAACATCAGATTTGCTCTATCTTGGATTCGAACAAGGATGCTTGATCACTGAACCTCAAGAAACGCTCTGAAATACAGTTACCGATCCACTGTCATATGGGTTGTGACCTGGAATAATCATTACAGGGAGAACGAGTTTTACGGACCAGGTAAAGTGGCATGATAGTGCAGTATGCACAGGGGCTACATGGCGAACCCTCGCAGATAGAAGTTAAACGTATTTGAATTATAGTCTACAATGACTGCTCAATGTTAGAACGATGGATTAACATACTTCCAATAACTATATGAGTCTGGATTCAAATTACAGATTGTCCAAGCATAGGGTAACGTACTGCTGGCTGATGACAGAAAATAAACCAGAAATCGGCATCTTCGTGTCCCTTCTTCATGTCAGTACTACATAAATACCTCAATAATTGGTTGTATCATCACCTCTAGTTTTTGTCACGGGGATCTCTAAAAAGTGAGCAAATAAGCAAACAATAAGGCCAAGGTCTGTAACATGTTCCATTTACAAACAACAAAACGATAGCCTTTGGTGATGACATCACTTATTACCCCGCTGTTGAAGTTATGCAATGTCTGCCAGAAGAGCACTATAATTGGAAGGGTATAAAACTCGTGATAATGCACCCTATCGATTTTCTCAATAACTGCCTGAAGATATTCGTGGCCATCAGTGGAGCTGGGTACGAAGACATCTAATGTACATCGATTGGGTACAACCGATTGCCGGAGAGCGCTTCAGTGACTAGACTAAAATCGACGATGGTTTTGAATGCAGTATGATTTTGGCACACGTGTCACCGTCAGTCCTTACAGGGTGGAAGAATTCAGATAAAATCTGAAACCGATCTCATCAGACAACAGCTCACAATGGAGAAAGAAAACGCTCTCAATTTTTGTTTCCAGATGTGTTGGTTTACAGAAGAAGCAATGTTAACTCACAACGAAGAAAAGCAAGACAGCAACAAATTAATATTTATTTTAAGATTGTCATAGCAACAACACCCAATCACAAAAACGCAGTTACCTCAGACTACTCAACCGCAATATAAGAACATACTGCACCAAGTCAGATGGAAAGGAAACTGAGGATCAGCCTGTAAGGAAACTTCACAATTATCCAATATGCTAGCAGGTTTTTCGAGAAATTCAGACGAGAAGCAAATTAATGAAATTCATGTAGAACTCTAAAACTGAGGTACAGGAGCACCGTGCCTTGTATTGCAGGTGTGTCCAAAGAATTTGGAATATTGATGAGCAAACTTCGGAATGGAGTGTCTCACTCGCTAAAGGCATCAATCTACCGGGAGCTCGTGCGTCCTGGGTACGCATCGACCAGAAATTCGGTGTAATTTAGCAAACAGAATGCAAGTGTGATCAAGTCAATTATGATTGCTTAACGGGTGACTAGGGTAACACGAGACTGTATGAACATGCAGTGAGACGGAAGTGGGAACTTACCATGGTAGGTATCGATCAATTTTTGGCAATGCATGTCTTTACTTTCCAGCGCGTGATAAACGTAGGGCAGTAGGATGACCATGTTTTGTGTCTATTAGAGGAATCGTGGCATTTGATCGCGGCTTCGATCAATAGACTATCGATTTTCCATTCACATTCATTCACACACAGGAATCGTAGCATTTGATCGAGGCTTCGATTAATAGACTATCGATTTTCTATTCACATGGCGCTATGTAAACGAAAGAACAGCATAACTAAAGGTAATCCCGAGCTGATGTGAGTTAACTAAGCAGTTAGCTAACCGTAAACTTATGCGAGAGTTCGGAGCGCCAGAAGAATAAACAAATGGTTTCGGAGATAACCTCCCATTATTCTTCTTCATTGATATTTTCCAGCTTTCAATATGCAGATGTATTTTTGGTTCAAATAAAATAGTTCTTTGGGAAAGGCAGAAATATTTATTGGGTAAATTTTCGGTTCTGGTTCCCGCATCATCATCAAATTTGAGTAAATGTGCAAAAACCATCAACCCATCAAACATGTTAAAAACTTGATAATTTCTTGGCTTTTGAGCAAGTTCTGTCATGTGTGTCGTTTTTATTGTTTGGTTCGTGACTTTTTCCATTTGTTCCTGGGAATTTTGTACACGACCTCCAAGTCCATGTGCCGATTGGTGTATGACTCATAGGAGTGTAGGGCTTCAAAAAACTCTCGGCATTCTTTGGAAGGGCAGAAGTTGATAACGTGAGTTTTGTTTCAGGCGCAGGTACGTCTGGTATCTAGGGTACGTGTGGCCACTTGAGAATGATATTGAGGAGAAGTAGATGCTATCGCTGGGGCAAGAGCTTTATTCACCTGACGTTTCGGATTCCAACTCGAGCCCATCATCAGAGACAGTATCAGATGCGGGTGCTTTGTACAGCATTGCAGGCCTCCCAGACGACCTTGTTGACGCCTTTAATCTTACCGAAATAAGTACCGCATTTATTAGAATGCATAAACTGAGCACGCTACGTAGTCGTCTGTTTTGTACAACTAATAATATATATATATAGAAAAATAATTGTCTCCGAAAATCCGTTATAATGAACAATTTATCCACTTTTCAGCTGTTTCATCGAACATAATAAGGCAGTGTAATTTTTTATAGCCACCCAAAAATGCGTTCATCGCTTACTCTAACTGAGGATCTAATGGTAGCTAGAAGTCTTGATCACAGCCTCTAAAATGACAAGTTTTCTGGCAATCTTAGTCAACAAATCCTTCTGATTAACTGATGATCAGGTACTGTTTTAAGAACTTTACATTAGCTGGACTGCAGCAAGGATTAAGTAGGGTGGTTATAGACAGAGGGATCAGGTTTTTAATTTAAGTGAAACGGGCAGATTACTTGGATTGCAAGCACAGTTGTTTCGTGTGACAAGATATGTGAATTCTGTTCACAAGGCAAGCTCTTCAAACTCCTCAAAGCCTTATGTATGTGTTTAGAAAAGGCAATTAAATGCCCATAAACTATCCTCGATTGTCCATATGAAATTTCAAGAGGAATTTAAATTTTATGATTACCTGCCATTAACCAATCCCTCAACATACTCTTCAACGAACGTCTCCAGCTCCTTCTTTGAGGCATCCTCCGGTACAGCCTCCTTGACAAGTTCGGCAAAATAAGTTGGCGTTTCCGGATGCACTTCTGCGGTCTCATAGACTTCCGGCCAATGCGCACTCCGTCTATACTCATTCACGTCTTCGGTGCCATAAACTGCCTCTGACCCGCCAAGGCCGTACTCAGAGGCCGAACTGGCATCTGACGCTTCAAAGAACGGTGATGAAGATTTATCCACCTCCTGGTGTTCGATCCCAACTTCAACTTCCTCCTGTTGGCGCCGATTTTCAGAGCGTGATTTTAGCTGGGAACTTTCAAAGTTTGGCATAGTCTCCGAGAATTCATATGAGTTATATTGACAACCGTTCGTGGACCTCGGTTGTTCATCAGTTGGGTTAGTCGACTGCAAGCCGTACTCCATATCATCGGCAATCATTGTGTCCACAGCGGAGACAATCTCCTGGCACTGCATTCGAGTTAGATAGTCTATATCACCGGCAGAAAACGTCTTCTCTGGGCTTTGTGTTTCAGCGATAGGCTTCTCGTGAGTGATCGCTACTGGAGAGGATTGCTCCTTCACCGCGGAGTTCACAACCGGCTTTTGGAAGGGGTCATCGATCGACTGGTGCCCAGATCGCGGGGGTGGCGGTCGAGGTGGTGGTTTCCCACTATAACCCGGAGTCGTACTCTGGCGCTTGACTGGAGCTGCGCTGCGTGTGGATGCACCACCGTAGTCTACAGAACCGGACTGTTGCACCACCAGCCTGTCAAATGATGTAGAAAATGCAGATTGGGAAACATCTGGATTTTCCAAAGGCGTGTTACCGGTGGTAGTAGTAGTACTGCTTGAAAACGCTGAAATATTGGACGGTTCTACTATTCTTTTCGACTCAACGTTAAAGGGGTTTTGATGTCGCTCGGTAGATTCCTCGTGCATCAACATCTGCGCTTTTCGGGGTTCTTCAGACTCAATGATGGGCAAAGTCTGATTCTCATCAAGGGAGGTTCTTTGAACTGCAGGTTCGTGGAGAACATTCTGAGGACTGGCACTGGATTTAGGTGGCATAACCCAGGTTTCGTCTGCAGGTTGGGCAGGGGTTGACTCTTGGGATTTAGGAGTGGAATAAGAGAATGCCGAACCGAGAACAGACTGACCAATCTTATCTATGGACGTATGACGTTTAATGGTGTCAATTTTGTTCGCTAAATCCACCTTTTGACTGAAATCAGAGACAAGGTTTCCTGTTTTTGCGGTCATCGACCCCAAGAAACGACTAGGTGCCCCAAACAGACTAGCACTGGTGAAGCCATCACTTGGCTTTTTCCCCTCTTCAGGTGCAGTCTCTCGATCGGAGGATAAGTTACGCAGAAAACTCCCGAAATTCATGTTCTCCGTTAACTTCTCTTTTTAATAAGGGTAGAAGACTGTGGTCACGCAAAAGTGTTGCCGACAGAATAAACACATTTCCCGATTTAAGTTGAAGAAGTGTGAAGGGTCGAGGGGTTGACGTGGTCCTGTGGATGCTAAAATCAATGCCGATTCTCAGCTGCACTCGCTTACTGGCATGTGATTGGCTAACTGACGACTTATTTAGTATTTGCAGCTTGTGCTCTGAGGTGTGTCTCCAATGGCAGAAAAATATTTCTCCTCTGTCCAGGCGAGTAATGCTCAAACTAACCAATCACCTTTTAATAGTCGGCGTGGACGCACACGCAGCCTGGCCTGGGCGGACCGAAATGCGGAGGGCTTCTGAAGAGTCACATGCGCAGCTATTGGCGGAGCGTTAAAGACACTCACTTGCATCACCGAGGCCAGGCTGAATGCGGTTGAGGAGATTTCGCGAATTTTCCTCCTGTTGCATGCAAGCTCACAAACGCTGACCGCATTGTAAAAAAGGAGGTGCTCTTGCATTTAACCTTAACTCCAAGGTTAGTGGAGTGAACTGGCGAAAATTACTCCCTGCTAATTAATTTATTCGGTGACTTTTAATGGAATTCTCTGGTGCCCTTCCAATGAGTGAAGGCAATCTGAAAATACCTTCCATGAAGTAAAACAGGATCAAACATTTTAAATGGCCGTAAGGGTTCCTCTTCAGTCAAAAATAAAAAGCGATCTAAAACGGATATAAACTGCGTGTTTAAGGAAAAGACAACCCCTTTTTCGCAATCAATAAGCATTCCAGTTATCAGGCATACAATGCGGCTCGCTTTAAGTTTTAAGCTACTTTTTGCTCGACGATTGGCATAACAATGTCCACTAGAATTGGCCTCAATGGTATGTCCATTGTAACTCCGTTGATCTGCCCGTATAACTACCCATTGAGCAAGAAGTCTACATTCTCAGTGCTTTACAGTAATTATTTCCGCTGTCGTCCTGGCCCAACATATGTTTCATTCACGCGTTCATGTACAATCTCACCGGTTTTGTCCATCTGTACGTTTGTTAACGAAGTCTGCACGTAAAGCGATTACATGTGCTGGTGCATTAAATTGTGATTCATCTACGGATAAGAAGGTATCGGAAGTAATTCAGGCAGAAGGACTTGCCAAATTTGAGCTATTTTTCGACTAAACATTGGGGAATCTAACGATAGGATGCATTTCTCGCTGATAAAATTAGTCGTAACGGTACTCCTGATTTGTGCTGTTCTGATAAATATGTGAACTCCTAGCCCTAATGCATGTTGCTGTTTTTGAGATTATTACTAGATTCTCAAGTAGCACTTCCATTCTTGTCTAACCAAAGAAGTAGAGGATCATCCACCTCCCTTTCAAAGCGGATAATGTACCACACGGGATCAAACAACGAGCGTGATCCACGAGTGAACAGACATACGCCGTCTCCGATTTCTCGCTCAGCAGTACCACGACAGCTATTCCAGCTCGACAAGTTACAAGCATTTTGCCTATGCACATCAAATCAGACTGCATCTATAGTTTTGCATGTAGTTGTGGCGGAAAATACGTTGGGCACAAGCAAAGGTAGTTGGCACCTCGGTCAGCTGAACATATGTGGAAATGGATACTGATGACAGTAACAACTGGTACAGGGAAGTTCAATTACGGAACATCTTGAAGACACTGGGCATATGGTTGGATCAAGAGCTACATTCGATTTTCAAATCCGGACGATGACTGGGCGTCTAGTGCGCTTTCCCTAATCCGTGTCCAGGTGGAGGAGGCAGCAAAAAACTGTGAGCAGCTGGATCACGTGATCAGTCTCGCACTACCATGCTCAGAGGCTATGACAGTAATAACCTATTTTTCCTATCCCACCCCGCCTTCGCCTCTACAACAATATGGAAGACTAATGCCAACCGTTGTGTGTTTTTAATCAAACATTATATGGTTTCACTGCTGCCCAAAATCCTTCACCTTTACAGCTTTCCCCCTTTCTCCCATTTTGCCTTGCGTTTGATTCCGTCGGGTCATTTTTTATCGAGCGAGGTGTCGTATGACTATGCTAGGACTGTAAGTAATTCACTAGGTGGTCTCGCAATTCTCTGACATCAGTAGATTCTGCACATTTTGCTTCTTTTTGCCTTGGTCAAAGTTATTTGGTAAAAAAATTATAAAGTGAATGAGCGTTTTAGCAGGCGTGTCAAATGCTCTAGCAGACAATTCACTCCCCAAATCATTGGAGCATATTAGCCGTTATATGTAAGTTAACTGCAGCCCCGAGGTTTAAATGAAATAAGTCGGAAAAGCTAGCATTGGCTAGTAAATTAGAAGCTTAAATATCCTTTAAACTTCTGTACGCACCGTCCTCTTTTCACCAACATACCTACGTCCAATCCAATGGTAGGAAATTCGCGAGAAAGGTAATGAGCAACCGATAATTTAGCAGAACTCCGGTCATTTTGACGGCCTATTGAACGTGAGCAGAAATATTGACCTTAAAATTAGGCAATACATGAGGTTGGTATACTTAATTTTTCACTTACAATACAATTTTGTGATTTTCTTCCATCCCGAAATTATTCGCTCATAAGGCAACTGAGTCACTAGCTTATTTGTCTCGTTCCAATCTAACTGAAGCTACGTCAGTAATGACATAGAGCCTGAGGCAGTTTTAAATGTTCGCAAATTTCCACTGGCCTAGCGGAATGAAGGGATGACCCTTAGTCCGGTCTTGAAGGATTGAAATCCGCCAGATTGTTTGTGCTTTGCGCAATGGGCTGGCAGTGATTGTGAACCGAAATGGAAAATTGCTTTATAAATACGACCCACTGACGTGGCCATAAGGGCCTGTATGTTGTAAACCCAGTGGATACTCCCGACAGTTCCTTGATTAACAGCCTTGAATGTATGACACACTGATTTTCAATGTTCTTGAATGGTATAAAATAAACTACCTAACGCAGACTACAACCACTGGGTGATGAAGGCTCACCAATCCGTTACGGGACCCACTCGTCTCTTTGGGCACACTCTCGAGCCCTGACAGCAGCCGCAGAGTGGCTGAACGGGTCGAGGGTTTAAGCCTCGGGTGGTACACCACCTGGGGTTGGCTTTAACTGACTGATGACGGCTAGCGAGCCAGAAATGGCTATCTCAGTCTCCCTTGTCTTTAGAGCCAATGTTCAACAGACTGAAACGCTGCTGGAAAATGTTTCATATAAACGTAAGTTTCCCATATCTTTAAACTGGGTTATAATCCAAGCATATTTTAGAGATAAATGAACTTGACCTGTCTTGCAATAATGCATCAGGAAGACTACACACAAATATAATCCAGCATGTATGTATTTAAATTTGAGGTACAATCACAGAGGTATTTCCTCGGACGAAAACCAAAGTGAGGGCAAATTATCCAAACCAACATAATACTTACTTCAAATATTAACTTTGCTAACAAAAAATAATACTTACTTCAAATAGTAACTTTGCTAACACAAGTTCCCACGTAATTACCCGCAGCCATTAATCCTTTGCCGATGGGCTCTGTTAATTAAGTAACAGTATATTAACAAAGGCATTCAGTGGAGGTAAGGGGTGTTTTGTAACGCGTGATTAAAGCAAAACTCGCCACACACAGTTTAGGAGTTAACTTGAGATTTTAGTTCCCTGACATCAGTGTGTCAAGCATTCCTTTAATAATCTCCTTCACTCGACGACATTGGGAAATTATTGATCACTCTTAATTGGTTTTAAATAAAATAATTATTATGTCATGTTTATAGAAGTTTTGACATTACGGGCATCAGATGAGGACATAAGAAGTGCAATTGAAGCTTTGAGGAGGACGACAGATTGGCATGCCTCATTTCTGTCCATTTTAATTAGTTTTGAAAGTTATTGGTCAGTGTATGCCATTAAGGACCTTAGCGTCCCTTCATGTATTCATCCCAATATACTCACCCTCGCCATTTTTGTAGAAGCGAAATGATACAAGTGCAGATTGAAAATATTTTCTTCAGTAATACATTATCCATCCAAATAAATTACAGGGCGAATGGACATATGAGCCGTGAACCGGCTGCATGAACTTCACAGGGTGAAATTCGTGGTAATGGGGGTGGCAGTGACGGTAAGAATGGCAGTAGCGGAGGGTTTGCATGGGGTATCAGTGTTGTCGGCGTTGCGGTGAATTCCGCTGTTAGGGATGCGCATGTGACCGAATAGGCCCATGCGATGAGTGAAGGCGCGAGGACAGTGAGGGCAAAGGAGGCGGTGATCTCTGCTGTGTGTTGCTGCTCCAGGCACTGGTTCACCAGTCTCTGTACGATGGATTCGCAAGTGACACACCAGGCTAATGCGTGACGTGAATGCACGGTCGCAATGAGGACAGTTTTGGATAGAGTCCCCATCGCTAATGGTGGTGGTGGCTGCGGTGATAGTGGAGGTAACAGGTGATAAGTATTGGGATGTGGTCTCTATGATGTTGGGAGTAATGGAATTGCTGCCATGAGTGAGGATGGGGGAGTTCGAAGGAGCGTTGGCAGAATTTGAATTAGAAGTTGGAATTGTCGGATTTTTTTGCATTGCGTCCGAAGAGGCCCGACCAGGCCGATTCGCGCTCGAAATGTGTGTTGACAGCGCGGGCATGTTGGAAGGGCCTGGACATTGGCGGTGTTTGTCCGGGGTGCTGGTAACTTTCGTGCCGCTCTTTTGGTCTTGGCGGTGGTGATCCTGTTGGCTTCGTAGTTTGCTGCCCCTGTCTTCACTGTCCTTCTTCCAGCAGGTCGGTTCCGGGTGAAGCCCTCTCAGGTCACCATGTTGATCTGCAGTTGCTTCAGGGAGGTATTCAGAGTGTCCTTGTAGCTTCGTACTTGACCCCCTTGTCGACGAGAACCCATGGCAACATCTCCATAGAAGAGTCGTTTGGGTTGTCTTTCATCGTTCATCCTCACAAGGTGGTCGCTGCAGCGCAGTTGCAGTTGTTTCAGCTGATTGAAAATGCTGAGAAGGCCTGTTTGGTCCAACACTTACGTGTCCGGTATCCTGTCTTACCATCTCAGCTTTAGTATTCTGCGAAGGCAGCTGAGGTGGAAGTGATTGAGCTTCCACGCCTGCTTTTGGAAGATCGTTCACGTCTCTGCTCCATACAGCAGCGTCGGCAATATGACAGCTTTTTACATCTTGAGTTTGGTGCTTAGGTGGATAACTTGTCACTTGCAGACCACGTTTCTCTATGCGTCCAAAGGCTTGGCTGACTTTTGGCGATCCGTTGGGCAATCTCATCGTCAACTTTGGTGCAGCGGGAGAGATTGCTGTCTAGGTACGTGAAGGTATCCATAGATTTCAGTTGGGCGCCATCGACATTGATGTGAGCTGTGGTGTAGATGAAATTGGGCGGCGGCTGATGCATCACAAATGTTTTCTCAGTGTTGATGTGAAGTCCGAAGTTGTCACGGGCGGCAGCGAAGAGGTTCATGCTCCTTTGCATTTCCACCTCTGTCGTTGTATTGAGTGCGTAGTCGTCAGCGCATAGAAGTTCGTGGATGGTGGCTGTGAAGACACGCGAGCGGAAGTGCATCCGTTGTTGGTTGAGGAATCGGCCGTCCATCTGGTAGGCGATGCTGATGCCGTGGCGTTCTTCCCGGTAGGCGTCCATTAGCATGGCAGAGAACATGAGATTAAAGAGGGAAGGTGCAAGGACGCAGCCCTGCTTCACTCCATTGGTCACTGCAAATGCTTCGGATACTGTGCCATTGTCAGTAACGCGCGCCATCATCCCGTCGTGAAGCTGATGCACCATATGTGTGAAACGTTCAGGACAGATATATTTCTTCATGATTTTCCACAGCCCGTCGCAATTCACCATGTCAAAGGCTTTCATCGGATCCACGAAGGTAGTGTAGAGGTGGGACCGCATCTCCTGGCACTTCTCTTGCAGCAGGCGAGCGGTGAAGATCATTTCGATTGTTCCTCGGTGTGGTCGGAAGCCACATTGGCTTTCCGGGAGCAGTCCTTGCTCCAGGTGAGCGTTCAGGCGATTGAGAAAAATGCAAGCGAAGATCATTCCGGTGATGTTCAGTAGCGAGATTCCTCGGTGATTGACACAGTTTTGGCAGTTCCCTTTCTTCTTGTAGAGGTGGACAATGGTTGCGTCTTTCAAATCGTTAGGGACATGCCCTTGGTGCCACTGTGAGCACTGTGAGTCGGTTCATCAGTTCCGTTCCGCCATGCTTGTAAATCTCAGCGGGGATCGAGTCTGAGCTGGGTGATTTCCCGCTAAAGAGTTGCTGCACGGCTCTGATGGTTTCTTGGAGAGAGGGCGGGAGATCAAGGTCGGCATCGATTTCCACTTCAGACAGGCGATCGATGGCGGCGTCGGAGATGGTGGAGGGCTGATTGACAACGCTTTGGAAATGTTCTGTCCATCGCTTCAGGATTTGCGTCTTCTCGGTGAGTAGCATCCTGCCATCGGCACTGAGAAGAGGGACGGAGCCTTTGACGGGAGGTCCGGAGACAGCCTTGGTGGCGGCGAAGAAGTTCTTCCATGCGTTTCGGTTCACGTACCCTTGGATTTCCTCGGCTTTGCGCGTTATCCAGGCATCCTGCATATCCCGCAGATGTTGCTGTAGAAGGCGGTGACTTCGGTAGAAGGCTGTCTTGTTTGCAGCGTTAGGGCGATCGACGTAGGCTTTGTGCAACTGTTCTTCTCGACGAGCAGAGCGTTGATAACTGCGTCATTGTCATTGAACCAGTTTTGGTGCTGACGACTTGCGCGACCGAGGCCATCTAGGGCGGTGGATTGGATGGTGTCCGTCGGCTGACGTTAGCGGTTCTCCACGGAGATGTCCGCGTTAGCGACTGGAAGGTTGCCTAGTCGGTTGGCCAGTTCATTGCTGAAATGGAGATGGTGAACAGGCTTTTTCTAAAAAACGGTATTTAACTAACCTTGTGGTCGCTTACCTTGGGGTTTTCTGCGTGTTTGCAGACGAAGCCTCATCTTGGATATGAGAAGTCTGCGATCCATCCATCCGTCAGCACCGGGGATCATCTTTGTCACCAGCGCATCCTGTTTATCTTGCCTTCGGACGAGAACATAGTGCAAGAGGTGCCAGTTTCTCGATCGGGGATGTACCCAGATCGCTTTTTGCCGTATCAGGAGGCGGCAGAAGGTGTTGGTCAGCATTAGACGGTGTTCCGCACACGTTCGCAGAAGAAGGAGGCCGTTATCATTACGGCTTCCGAGACCATGGGGACCCAGCACTCCTCTCCACGAGGCACAGTCCGTCCCAACGCGGGCGTTTAAAGTCACCAAGGACAATTAAATTATCCGCTTTCAGCACAGTCGCCAGGAGAGCGTGTAGATCCTAGAAGAATTTGTTCTTCGCCACATCAGATATCATTGTTGGGGGAGCGTAGGTGCTGATGATGGTGGTGAACTTGTCTCCCCGAAGAGGCAGGCGTAGGCTTCAAAGCGATCATTGATACCCTGCGGCAAACAGGAAAGAGTTCCAACGATGTCGTTCCGGATGGCAAAGGCAATACCAGCGTCGCATCACTCTGCCTTTGGCCGGTCGCCATAGAAGAAGGTGTAGCCGGCACCCACCTCCTCCAGCTGACTGTTCAGAGAATCGAGTCTCGCTGAGAGCAGCAATGTCAACCTTGTAGCGCGCCTTTTCCCAAGCGACTAGCACCGTCCTCCGTTCCGGTTGGTTGCTCCTGGGATTGTCTAAAAAGGATCGAACATTCCAGCCTGTTAGAGTGAGCAAGCTCACTCGAGAAGTCCGGGGGGTAACCCGGAGGGTACAGTGGGGGATTTGTAAAGGAGTTGTTATTGATATTGTTTAGAGTTTTTCGACCGCGTGTAATTGCAGTCTGCTAGCCACAGTCTGCTGCAGCTGTCGTGAGACCCAGCATTTGTTGAGGGCTCCTTTTCTAGCCCCATTTTTCGCGAGGGTCTAAGCAGTGTTGTCCCTAGATAAGACTTCTTAGTCATCCCATGCGGCTACCGAACTCCACTATGGGTAACGATTTGGGTTAGTGAGAGAACGACCGATTCGCCTGGGCTGCCTACGTGATTTCATGTCGCCTTCGCTTATGACTTTTTCGACCGTGGGGGAGGAGGGAAGGGTGAGGAGAGACGGAGAAGGGAAGAAGAAAGAAGAGTTCGACCGTCGATTTCGTCAAGGTCCATCGTATACTCCACGGAAGGGTGGTGCGGAGACAGTGACTTGCACGTACTTTAGTTTAAAGTGAAAGTAGACTTGCGCTGTATTTACCACCCTCTCTCCTCCTCCCCCACCTATGCCCGGTGTCATGACAGAGTCAAGAAGACTGGAGATGGGAGAGGGCGCAGGTGGCTGGCGTGGCCGCGGTCCTTAGGCCATAGCCGGCCCTAGGTGCGCCACCACACCATGTTCGGCATTCGTTATGGGAGCGCAATCCGAATAACGCTGGCCGTGCCCTGCTGTGGCCTCCGTGTTGGTCCAACGCATCTACCACGTGGTCCATTTATGGGGCACACACACACACACTGGGCTGACCCAGGTTCCCAGTTATACCGTCAGTTGGCAACCTTTCAAGACACGGCTTTTAGCGCATCGCGTGTCCTATTGTTTAAAGTGGGGAAAATGCGTAGATCTACCGATCGCACTCTCTATTCACATTCCCAAACCCCAAACACTGCCTGAGCAGGTCAGATGACTGGTGCGGGGAACGGGAGCAGCGCATTCCGCATGCAACAAGCAACTAGCTCTCCCGAAGATGGAAAATAACAAAAAGTAAATTGTACTTATTGTTTGCAAGTAGTATATTTGTATGCGATTTCAATATAGTGCCGTTTTAATAATTCGGTATGAGGCCAGTATATGAATAGATTGATGCGTCGAATGTCTATTTCAATGAATCCACACGAGGAGTGAAATACCATGAGACAGCACGTTCCACACTGCGAACCTTCTGATTCTGAAGAGAAAGGTGCGTTCATCGATCCTAGCATTTCCTGTGCGCAGTTTCAGTGATAACCACGCAAACTGGGCGTGGTAGCCTGAAAGGCAAAAAAACATGTCCAAAGCAACAGTCCAGGCCACGCATGATGCGAACATTACAATAAGATCCTAGCTTAGCTCCCTGCAGAAAAGGGGAGAAAGATTGGGGCTCGACCATCAGTCTTCATGGGGCAGTGTTCCCGGCCTTTGGCCATTTTTGTCGTTTATCTCTGGACCTTCTCTAAGACGGCAACGTCATTGATGGTCCAAGTTCTCCATGCCTGCATAGCGTTTTCCAGATGCAGTCGCATGCCGGTTGCAAATATTTTGGAGAAACTGCCTGTGCTCAACCGCGAAAAGCTCGCCTGATTAGTCGAAATGTAGACGTGACCGATTTAGCCTCCTATGCGCGGTTCAGTGTTGCCTTGAGTGAAGATGCAATCCACACACCCGGATCCTGCTGATTATTAACTGGGTGCAATCGTCTACCGTTTAGGAAGTGAATTCTAAGACAGAAAAATCTCCTGCTACCGAGTTGAGGAAATTCGCGCTTGCTTACGTTGAATGGAATAAGCCAGTGCTTTGAGCAGTCCTCGGGCCGGTTAAGGTTTGTTTACACGTGGGTCTTCGTCTGTCACATCGTGAACAACTTTCCTCTATTTTATATCTTTATCCAATAGGATGACATCCCCGTCTAGGTTCTTACGCGGTCATTGATGAAAACAAGAAGGACATGTGGCCTAAAACAGAGCATTGTTGGAAGCAGCTTACCAAATTTGCATAAGAGGATTGCTGCACCCACCTGTCACTATTTGATACCGACCAGCCTAAAAGTTTTGGATCCATACAAGGAGTCTTTCACGCAGTCCTACCCCGCGCAGTTAGTGCAGGAGACATTGGTGAAGAACGCTGTCGAAGGCCTTTCTGAAGTCAATCTAGACGGTGTGCACTATTTTGCTTTCGTCACGTGCTTTAGTCCAGCGTTCAAGTGAGAATAGCAGATTCGTAAGCCAGGACCTACCACTGCAAAAGCCGTGTTGGGCACTGGACATGAGTTTATTCAGCTCGACGAACTACATCAACCCTGTCTTTATGATTTCTCAATGTTTTTGCAATAAATGGAAGCAAGATTCAATGCCCTGTTGTTATTCGCAGATGCCCATTAAAAGCGGAGTGATGGTTGTGGATTTCCAATCGTAGGGTAAGCACCAAGTAGCAAATTTTTCCTGGTGGAACAAGGCTAGTAGCTTGGTCTATTCAGAAGCTAGCTTCTTTAACAGCTTGGCCGGGATTTTAAAGGGGTCTAGGGAGGTTAACTCTTGCAAGTCTATTAACTGTTCATGAATGGTTTCTTTGAAGAAGAGGGCTTTTTGATGCTATATATTTCCCTGAAGTTATAATTGTGTGGCAGAAGTTGGCTTCTCCTGTAAGAAAGGACAAGAAGAACTCAAATATATGATTTTCTAGGCTGACCACCATCTTCCGAGATTTTCATTGCTTTGGCAGTTCGCAATGTGGGAGATGATCCTTATTCCACGAACCGTGCCTTCGGTAGCAGTAAAACAATTTGCTATTGATCAGGGCATGTTTTAGCAGATCATTTTTTTGAAAATTAAGGAAACTTTTAAATTCGATTATTTGTAACTTATTAGTCGTGTGTGATTCAGTGGTTCTACTAACAAGGTACCCTTTCAAACGTTTTCTGTTCTACTTGACATCCTTCTTTAAGGGTGGAGTCAACTAGCCGGGTCTGCTCTGCGCAGTTGTTTGAAAATAGGGAACTTGGTCAGACAACGAGAAGGCACATTCCAAAATGAGGGCTACATGATTGCTCTAATTAGACCGATGTTATCAGACGACTTATTGGAGACGCAGTTGACAGAGTTCCCTCACGAACTCTATTCAGAATCGTAACAGGCTGGATGATCAGTGAATAAGTAATAGTAAACAGAATTTGCTGGTCAACTGTTGTTTCATATCAATCGGCGAAGACCGAATTCCAGTCGATATGACTAGCATTGAAGTCCCCAATGATAAGAATAATCGGCCACGGAGGAAATAATTCGAGCTCTTTCGCCAATTAGGCATCAGCTCCCAGGATTGTTTAACAGAGTTTGATACTGTGGTAAGAAACCGAGACTTTAATAACCCGTTTTCATTATGCTCCACTATACTGCTTCTGTAGTACACGCAAGTTTACCCTTTTTCTCTGAAACACAAACGAAGATATACATCCCTACTATTGGTTTTCTCTGTCTCTACGGAATAACTGAAGCTCGGGTAGTATAAGCTCCCTGTCGTCAATCTGTTAAAACTTGTTTCTGTTATTGATACAGTGCTTGGGAAGAGGTCACAGATGTGGATTCGGTGTGCGTCAATTTTGGAAAGTACGCGTTGCGCGTTGGCATACATGAGTACACGTTTGGAATTCATGCGAGATGAGGTTAACAAATTTGAGCTGTCTACTGCACCAGCTACGCTGTTATTCGGATATGCCTAAACCAGAATGAGGCAGAATGGCATTCTACTAGCTCGTCTTTGTACATTACCAGGTTCTGATCTCCGTCGGTTCTCAGTGTTCTCAATTCTATGGCTAGTTTCAGTTGTTTTCTTGTTTCAGCAGGTGAGGAGTCCGACTGGAAAAAAAACACCCTTGTGGGAATGCTTCAGTCGGAACCGCCTGAAGTTATTAGTTTTATTTTTGCCTGGATGGCTTTAAGCGGGCGGAATGGATAATTACTTTGGCCAAGGTAATTTCCAGCCCCAATGTGCGGTGGGGTGGTCATTGCACATTTTTGTAGACTAGAAGCCCTTGAACCATGACTCAAGCAGGTCGACACACACGCGAATGTCATTTCTCGGGGCAATTTCAGCCTAGTTAAACTTGAATGCAAGATTGAGTCTTGGCAAATCAGCTGCGAGTAAATATGTTTCGTCATTTTTCTGCCCAACTGCCGCGTGTTCGTTTCTTCGGGTCCAGAACATTTTTCCAGGTTCGCCGACGTATTTACCCTTCCCACATCTGCACTAAGTCGAATAAACGCCTCTATATGTTTCCTGCAGTGGAAGACGGTTTTTTCTTAAGACCTGAGGCTAATGGTTCCCTCCACCCTTTGAACGACTCCAAGTTCAAGTGGTGTGAGACACAACTGAAGGTTTCCTGTGCTTTCTTGGCGTACAAAGAAACTCTCGAAAATAGAAGATCAATGGAGGTGTGTCGCCTATCCACTGGTTAACGAAGTTACACGGGTAACAATTTTCTTTGAACACCCGTCAAGGTAAATGCATTTCGGCAACCCTGTCTTCCGGCTAATACAGTGCGTCTTAACATGCAAGCCTTTGTGGTTGATCGAGTAGTTTCTGTTTAAGTTCAGTCCTTACGTTGTCAAACGTGAATTGAAGGTTTTGGGTGTATCTAAAGCGATTCTTCGGTTCATTGTATTCGTTTTGCAGGAGTACTTCAATGGTCGCGACTACTACATCCTCTAGGTTACAAGTAAAGACAGTCGTAGCATAAATATATGTAATGACCTCCCTTGGCAGGTGATTTACCCCTTTAAGTTTCTTCAAGAACTGTCTTGGCGAACAGGTCGTAGTGACCGAATCAGTGGTAAGACATTCGAGACGCCGAAATAGTTACTTTGCTGGTATCTACTTTAGAAAGCTTTTAAGCGATGCAATGGGCCGGAGAGGAGCACCCCCTTGGGCACCTTGGATAGGCCATAGAACCGGGCCAATGTCGGTTCTTGGGTTCTCGTCGTGTGTCGGCTAGGTGGTCTTATCGCGCACGAGCGTTCCAACGTCAACAGTGTCACAATAATTTTGCATATCAGCCTTTTGACGGGGGTTGGTTTTGCATGGAATATAAAACTGCCGATCCTAAAGTAAGTTTCATCGGCTTTTGGAAGGTAGTGTGCTCCGTTCAATACGACTGTGAACCGCCTCATGTCCGCGGGGACAATGATGCTGTCTTTATCGGCCTTTTATTCCTTTAGATAATATTTTTCGACCTTAGGGGGTACACCGTGCGCCCATTGAGCCATAACGAGCGAGCGCACCTAGTGTCTGATAAGGTTCTTCATCTCCTCAGTCATTGCTGTCTCACTGAGGACAGATTTTACTGTTGCAATTATGTCCGCAAATTTTGCATCAGCTGTGTTAGATGAGGCTTTGTGTCATAAAACTTACAATTGCTCATTCATAGGTTCCTTTAGAGAGGTTCTGTTGCGCTGTGCGATTTTTTTTTATAACGTTGAATGAGGAAGTTTGCCGAATGTGTTACCCACTGCTGTGTCACGTAACGTTTCGCGGGCTCGTTCAGTCATCTTCTGTTGAAACAGATTTTTCGCGTTCCCGCCTATGAACGCACAACACCTGGTCCTCTCTTGGTCAATTCTCTGAAGGTAGTTGCGAAGCCTTGCGTGAAAATCTGACCAAAAAATCTGAGCAATTAAATCCAGATCCACGCAGACGACAGATGCTTACGCGTGTAACTCCTGAGTCTCGTAGTTGTCATATTTGGAAAAGGGAATAGGTTCGTCGTTTGCACATATTGCACTTCACTGAAAGAAATGAATTTCTAAAAACGAGGACAGAAAACAAGTTAAAATCGGTTATCACTATAAACGGATTAAGTATGCTTCTGGGACACGTGGCGAACGTCCCCACCTATATTGATCGAGATTTGGTAGCGTCACAGCAATTTATTAAGAATTTTCGAGTTATTATACCGCTTTGCCTTCGGAGATGAGGCCGGTTTGATTTAACTACACGAAAATAGTCTCCAAGTTCAGCAGAGTTCGCTAGTTTGCACCATGTCTGAATTTAAGTGCTAATCTCACTTGCCATTTTCGGCCACACATCGGTATTCGATCGACTGACGGCCACTGTGAGTGAAGTTAACCGGTGTATGTGTGTCTCCAACGCACGTGAAATTGTGCATGTTTATATGAGAAACTGGATCAACTAGGGTAGAGAAACACGTTTTGTCTTGACACGTTAGGATAGTCATTACAGGCTATCCCCATCCAAATGCGACGGGTGTGGGACGAGGGAGAAGTTATGGTGAGGTTGACACTGCGCCATTTCCGCTCACCCTAATTCAAGCGCGAATTAACCTAGATCCCAGGGTAATCACGGTATTTTCAATCCGGTTGCGGACATTGTCAGCCGCCACTGAACATGCAGCACGAACACACCAACTATCCCACCGAAGTCGAGCACGCAGTCAACGAGCTGATTGCTGCCTACACTGACGCTGAAATCGCCTACCTCACAGCTGCCGCGAATGCAGCCTACGAGAAGGTCGGTCATCTGCCCAACCTGACGCGTTACCTGCGCGCACGCGCTCACGTCATCTTCTTCCGCCGTGCCACTCTGATGTGCTTCCAAACCAGGCGTGGAGCCGCAGTGGAGGTGGTTGCACCGCAGCACGCTCCTGGCCACAAGAAACCCGTGGAGTCCGTAAAGGAGTTCATCGAGCAAGGGCTGAAGGAGTTGGTTGAGGTGGAACGCCGTCTGGAGGAGGGCTGGAAGAAGCTGGCAGAGAGTGCGGAGATGCAGGGTGATTGGGTGACGGTCAAGTACGCAGATAAACACCTGGCCAATAAGACAAACAAGATTGTTACCCAGGCAACATACATCTACAACACCTTCCATCAGGCTGAGTGTCCCTTCACCTACGATTCGACAGCCATGAAAGAGGAAGCCGAGGAACAGGAGGAGCTCGCGGAACGTCTCATGGACATGGACTGTGGCATCAAAAAATCAGAAGAATGCTCGAAACATTAAGCTGATCCAGCTGAATAAATGGTTTCTGAATGTTTGAAAGCATAATTTATCTGATTTTTAGCAATAGCCTTTTTGAAAAAGTTTTCAGGGATCAATATTGTTCATAGTAGGGTTTTTTGGGGCTTCCCTTCTCATGTACGTCCTTTTCCGTCTGCTCAATTGTCAAATGGTTATTTTTTTCGTTCGCGTACTGTTTCAGCAGACCGAATCCATACTATACGTCTGGAGGACAGATCTCGGAGGACAATTTTAACTGGTTCGGCGTGTGCATAATCAATTCAGAGGCAAAGGACAGCGGTTTTCAATGGCTGATCTTTGAAACGTTCGGGATCTGCCTGCAAGTCCCCGAAAGACTCCAGTGGTTTCTGGTTATGGGATCAAGGATTTTAACCCAATACGGTGAAACTTCCCCATGGAGACTGGCTTATCTGTCATTGTTGAGTACCTTTTTTCGAACCACTTCCTGTATGCCAAGAACCCGCAGCAGCGTTGATTTGCCGAATATTATTGTAACTGTCTCAATTTTGAAAAATTCTTCCATCCACCTGGGAATGGGCATAGGAAGTGAGGTCTACGGCTCAGTGCTTTTCCTCCCTATAAATAATTTGACGCGCTTGAAACTATCACGGTGCGCTAAAGGCCGGGATTTGGAGCGTGGCCAACTGAAGGGAGAACTCGGACCACGTGGTTAGCCCCGTGTGTGTTTTGCGTGGAGTGGCTGACTGACGGACTGAGAGTCAGGCTGCAATGGCTCTTTCTTGCTATGGCGTTTATGGCATTTCCACCCGAAGGAGATCCCAGCCAGATGTGACACCAGTTGCCTGCGCCCTCTCCCGCCTCCAGTCCTCTTAACTCTGTTTTGATGCCTGATACAGACTGGTGAGGGAACCGAGAATGCGGCTGCTGCAGCACTAGGCTAATAGCAATTAAAACGAACCCACGCGCAAGTCACTGTCCCTGCATCACCATACTGTGGAACATATGGTAGACGCCGTCGAAATCGACGGTTTAACTGTCAGGAGCAAACGAACTTAGACATAACTGATCCGTTGTCGAAAGCCTGATTCGAGAAAATTAATATTGTAAAATTTGGCAGTCTGCGAAATACATCCTCAAATAGGTGGGCTCATTTATTTCTTTCAGCGATTTCGAATGCATTTGCTTACATTTAGAGAAATTGTAAGTGACGTATTTAATGAAAAGTTGACTGAAATGCCGATATATGAATTCGACTAGGAAGGATTCATTTGGCAATTATTTCTCATGATCGTTTCTTTTTCACTCCCGTCGACATTTTCATGACAATCGGTGGCTTAGAAGTGGATATTCTTAGATAGAAATGAAATAAGGACAGGGAGAGTTGAATGACGGATTCATTTCCTCGCGACTGCCCACCAGCAAACGGTAATGTCACTGATGACCTTAGATAAGCCAGAACCGGCCATTCGAAATGTCATGGTATCTTTGTTTCAGAGGTATCCAAAAATTTAATAGCAACAACAATTACCTCTCAACATAGCCTTTTCTACTTCACTCCCGTTAACATGTGAATGACAACCAGCCGCTTAGTAGAGGGTATTAATAGGTAAAGAGGATTTACATAGGTAATTATCGAAATTGGACATTGTAGTCACCTTAATTGAGCAGTAAATTATGTCTTTATAAGATTGGGTCAACAGATTTCACATGGAATGGTTAAAACAAGTCAAGGAAATGGCATGGTGATGAAGGCTCGCTGCACAAGCTTGTGTGTGTCCTAGTCTCGTATATGCTAACGATTATTTCTAAGTTTTGTGAGCCAGGATCGCTTGCATGGTCCGTTTTGTTGAGGCCAGAGATCTAGAGATGGAAATGGGGACAGAAACAGTTGAGTAACGGATTCCTTCCCTCGCTTCTGTCCACTAACAAGAGGTATTCTCACTGATTACAGTATATAAGCTAGAAATGACCATTCAAATATCATTTTTTCGGATACCCATCAATTATTAATATTTCAAGTCTATGCAGTCTTTCCGCGAAAATGGCTCTCAAAACAGAAAATACGAATTCCAAACAGCAAGCAAAATTGATTCTGCTCCACCGAAAATCGCTTGATTGATGGCTGATAATAGTAAATAAACTGGAAATATCCATATTTGTCTTCCTGGAGTTATCTATAGGGCTCCAACGCTGTTCTCGAACAAGGCATTTTTCTGGGATTGGCAGGTGATAGTTGACATCAGGTTGTCGTTGGGGCTATTGACAAGGACGTAAGCGAGGCTCATCAAGCAATGTGAGCGGCAGTATTCCCATTTGATTATATGAGATTTTCCTATTCCTTTCCTGCTCATAGTGACGAATAATTGTCGAGTTCTTCAACTGGTACTGAGAGCATATACACAAATATTCCGCTGTGAAGCAATAGTACTGAAGCGGAATTTTTACTTCCAATGGTTTTTCCCTGCCCCACTTCTTGCTTGCCTCCATACACAGTAAAATCGTCAACAGTTTGCTGAAGTTTTTTATCTACAAAATAGGACATTATTTTCCTCGTGTTGCAGATTCGGGCCTCCGTGGAAATGAGCTTTGGTTGATGGCCGCTTACGGTTTCTTAACACTCCCAATTGCCAACCAGACTATAAACTGACGACTTTATCAGTGTCATTCTTCGTATGCTCAAGCATCTTCACATTGTTTTCAGAGTCAAGAATGGGCCTTAAAAGGCATTCTTATTGTTGTCTTTTTGGAAGTCTTTTCCATGCAGCCGTCTTGTAAATTGCTTTTTCACGAATACCACCACACCTACTGTAAACAATTACAGTAGTAATGCAAAACTAGGAATGACCATGTGCGGGCGCGTAGTCAGCTCGCACCAAGTCTTTTTAGTGCAGCCTTTTGGCAGGTTTTGCCATGAAGCGACTTCGGGGTTGAATGACGAGAAAAACCGACATAAATATAGGCGTAAGGGCGAGATATCTTAACAAGAGCTCCTTTTCAGTACTGTGAACTTATTCAACTGAAAGAAATCCGATAAGCATTTGGGGAGAAATAGGGCAAGCCTGTCGAGGTGCATATTTGTCTCACAAACTTTAAACTATCAGCAAGAGCCTACTACGTTGGCGGTCACTGAACTGCCAGACAGATCATAGTCTGGCAAGATGAACAGTGTCATGCTGCGCATGCTGGTAGCAGGGACTGATCGGAAAGCCGCGGAGACAAGTCTACCGGTCCAGGCGTGTGTCATGAAAATTATTGCAGCTGCTGTGAAAGCCTACCTGGCATATGCACTAGCTTTTGGAGATAAATTTGGTCATTTGTACAGCTAAATGGACGCCAGCAGTGAGGAAAATTTGCTAAAAGGGCCAAAATAATACAATCAGTAACAGTAAAGTTTGCTAATTTCAATCCAGATAGGCCAATCCTTCGATCGGTTTGGGCAATTTAAACAAAGAGTTTCAGGAAACGCGGGTGATTTGAACTTGTAGGATAACTAATGGGAACCTTTGAAGGTGTACTCCTTGAGAAGCAATTAACTTGCGCTACTTAGGTGGAATTGGTAAAAATATTTCATTAAATGAGGTGATTAGTTAGATTTGACAGTTGATACCGTGGCCTCTCAACTGTTGTCTTCTACTTCTTGTTTGAATATAGTGGAATAAAAAGGGTCAGGTTGATACTGTAACAGGGAGAGACAGGGCATACTCACAAAATCCAAAGGCAACCAACAGACCAGAGCATGGTTGGAGTAGGAAGTTAGATAGCGAGGAATCCTTTGCTATGAAAAGAAATCGAAACTTTCCTCCCATTTAATTCGCATTCTAATGCTCAATCTCCTGGAAATTTTGCGCAGTGATTAGTACTTATTTCTACTTTACGCATAATCAGAATGTCTTATCAAATTTCTTTTGTCTCTGTTTGGGAGTTTCTGGAAATCGGTTGCAACAGGAAATAAAGCGGTTTATTGCCTCTATGACCGAGTTCGTAGAACTGAACATGAGGTTTATATTGTCCTGTTATGCCTGTGACGACATCATGTCTGCCTATGGGCTCTCTGGGTTAAGCCATAACCATCGTAGCCTGTCTAGAAATTTTATCAACGGTTATACTGGTGCATATGTAGTGCTAAATGTGAGTGCCATTAAGAAACTGATATCCTAAGCTGACTGTTACCATTGTAGAAGACGTAGCCTCCATGCGGTGAGACAAAATAGGTCT
This sequence comes from Schistocephalus solidus, assembly GCA_017591395.1. NCBI lineage: Eukaryota > Metazoa > Platyhelminthes > Cestoda > Diphyllobothriidea > Diphyllobothriidae > Schistocephalus > Schistocephalus solidus. Next base: position 15,197 of record WEDG01002087.1, on the reverse strand, counting down.
TATTTGAGCTGCCATTTTCTACTTGTTAACCACATTGGCAGATGGTTGGCAAACGTTTTTAAGGTAGAACTGAATCCATTTTATTTCAATCCACTATACATGCTCAATACTCAAAACGAAGAGATATATACATGCTATCGAAAGAGTCTCATAAGGATCAGCAGTATATTTTTATGATTAAAATAGAAGAAATTTGTTCCCTCGCTGGAACCATGTCTTTGCTCATCTGAGCATTTGAACCCTTACTGGAGTCCATCCTTAGAGATAAAAGCGGCAACAAAACAACAACAGATGAATGCCATCAGAGACAAGGCGAATGAAATTGACATTTCTGGATTATTAGCCGTCATCAGGCAGCCATACCCAACCAGAGATGGTGAACCACCGGAGGCTTGAACCCTACGACTCATTAAATAGAGTTCCAATGATATAACCCTTGAGCCATGGGCTCTTGTTGGTTTAGCTCGGGAATATTGACAATGGCGGATAAACGCCTCACCGTTCGCTTACGGGACGAGTAAGTCCCGTAACCGATCGGTGGGTTGCCCATCCACCGAAACAGCAACATTTGTATGGGCGATAGTGGCCAATCAAATATCAGCAAGGCAATGACGGAGGTGACTGCACAAGGTTCTTTGGGGTAGTAGACAATCAAATATCAGCAAGACAAGGTTCTTTTGGCAAGGTTCTTTTGAGGGTAGTGGCCAATCAAATATCAGCAAGGCAAGGCCGCAGGTGACTGCGCAAGGTTCTTTGTGCCAGTGCCAGATCGAGCGGATTTATAACTTTGACAGGGAAATACACAGATCCTGACAAAATACTGCTATAATGTTCACGTATAAGTTATTGCAGGAAGAATATTCACGTGTTTCAGAAGAAAGGTAGAACAAAACACGTCGTACTTCAAAACAGAACATCCGGCCATTATCAATATCCTTGAGCTAGTGACGTCAGTCAAATGACTGATGGTTCAGTGTGTTTAAAATATTAAGACAAGAGTAATGATTGATTCCTGCTAGCCTGGTAATTTTAGCGTTCCCAAAAGACGCCTCAAAAATTGAAACATCTTCACTCATGTTATGTTTGGACAATGTATCCAATTTTCAGTGGGTAATGGGAAGGAACGGAAGCACAAACACCCTGGCACGTGGTTGAAAACCAATCACTTTACTTTCAATTCATCAGATAATGCTCGAGCAAAGACCTGCATCCACAGTAACACGGTTTAAGCTGCCTCATTTCCCATTAAATTGATCGTCTTTATAGCTGGTAAATCGAATGCAGTATTTTCTCCTTAAATAAATGAAATGTATCGCAGCGCAAGTATCTGATTTAACCCACACACCGAAACATCGAATTGAAACAGTCAACGCCTCAGAGCATGAGTGATTACAGAGGTTCCTGACTGAGCTGCTGAGCAAAACTTCTGGGCAAGGCATAACACTTTTTACATGTAATGTAAATGTGTTCTGCGTTATTTTTTACGCATAGTGAATGCTGATAAAGTTTACCGGGCGTGTACTCTTTGAGGTTACATTCTTTTGTGAATTAAAATTAGTATGCTGTTGATGTGGACCGGTTGGATTGCTTGCACTCTACCGGATAGAAACTGTTCCAAGTATGTCCATATTCCTAAGCGCGTGCGCACATAGAATCCAGTATGACTTATAAGGGTGCCCTAAACAGGAAACAGGAAAAAGAAGGCCTTACCCAAATAATAAAAATTGCAGGTTACTATCTCTTACCCTTATATTAACCCTAAACTCAAATTTATCCAGAGTCTTACTATTCACCCCAACATTGCAATTAATACTTACACAAACCCTCACTTTTACTCTCAACGTAAACATAACTTACCTTAACGCTTAACTTAACCTGCTTCCTATTTTCCCTGGAATTAGGCGAAAACGAAACTGTAACTCAGGCAGTTCCTGTTTATGGGGTCATATAATCATTCTTACCGGGATTTCACGCGGTTCTCCGACCTTTCTCTGATGCTGTCTCCTATGATAAGTTCGAGCCTGAATCCATGAAACAGGCGCGTCCCATGTAAATGGATCACATGGGCCTGATAGCACCCGGCTCTCTAACCAACATATATCAGTCGGCATCATCCTGACTGTTTTTTGAGGTTTTTTCAGAAGGCCGTAATGCGGTAGAACGCTTAAAGCTTATTGTGGAAGCAGCCGTGAGGCAATGCACTTTTTTATACATTCCTAGTGAATTTCAGCTACTATAGAATATATTCTAAATTCTCTTGAATTGCCCGGATACAAGGACAAATCTCAACTTGCCAACGAGCTACGTTGACAATGCAGTCAACAACCGATGACTTCGCCAGCCGACAGCGAGAGACCGACAACGCATGTGCTCTTATCTGGAGCACAATCCCGGTTCCATGAAAAAGGAATGGAATTTGAAAACATCCGCTACCTCCCACGTTAAGAACTGCTATCATTCCATGGGCTACAGTTTTTTTACTGAATGACCCAAATTACGGAAAAAACTCTAGTATTTGGCCAGGTGGAATTAAATTCACAGCACAGGCACTAGCTGAAAGCCCAGACGCATGTTTCGCCGGTATCCTGCCACTGTTTAGCACTACAGCGAGGGGTCCGGATCGTCAGTTGGTTCACCAGCATTCTCTGTGTGCTTTCTGGTAGAAACTCCAGTTTAAAAATTGCTTCTTTTTAATTTCCTCCGAAATTAATCGCTAACTTGGAGTAAATCAGTCTATTTAAAGGCTTATGAGCGTAGACAGAAAGTTGATATTAATGTTTGGGCCGACTTCTCTCAGCCACAGCGAGGTAACCACGTAATAGTCATTAAACTGTCAACAGGCAGTCATTATTATACCAAGGGATTACAGGGGAACCATGTTCACAGTACAGGTCAGTCGTTATTAAACATCCTTTTATGTAGCACTATACTGTATTCAAATTTACTTCCGTAAGTCAGCGTGATAATAACTCAATACATGGATTTTATTAGCCTAAAACTTACTGGAGTCCACTGAACACCAACTAGACATGCTCTCCTCTTCGTTGTACGTCTGAAAGTTTTTAAGTCTAGGTATGTCTGTAAAACGATTGAGCGGTATTATCAGCGAGGAGCCGAGGACCTAGAATGAATCTTTCCGGCTAATCTTTTTGGTTTAGAGGAATCTGCAGCCGTAGATTTAATACTTTTTGTAGGAAAGAAATTAAATTAGGAGATTTTCAGGTTCGTTGGATGGCAAAATATGGTCAGTGTATTTTTATCTCATCCAGAGGTAACACCTACATTTGTAGACTTCGCTTCTATTTCGAGAACACCACAGTAGTCCTCATTCCTACGAAACAAAAGCTCTCCCCATAAGCAAGACAATTTTTTATGATAGAGAAGCGCACACCACTTAAGTTCGGGAACCCGCTCGTACCGTTGTCCCTTTGAGGTGAACGCAGAGCCGCCACAGGTAGTGGCATAGCGATTAGTAGTGTATGTCAAGAATGGGGTACCAATACACACAAAGGAGATCGGAATGGCCGCTTGTGACTTATGCACCGTCATCAGCCAGTCCTACCCAATCCTACATGTAGAAATTTTGGGATTCAAACTCGCAAATTTTACTCATTTTGTCTATTGCTCTAAAACTGAGCCAGAGGGCCGTTTTCCTGTTGGTTGGGATCAGACGTTCGTTCCTACGTAGGTGTGCTAATTGCATCCTTCGTTTCACGCTCGTCGTCCAGCCGAATGCTGAAGAAGCACTAGGTGACTGTTGAGATTAACAACCAGATTGTTGAGCCCCCCAATTTGACTGGTCCAATGCACCGGAAAAGATGGCATAGCTTTGGAAGACTGAATTAACATAACAATAAGACCCAAGGAGCCATTTAAGAGAAGCCGACCAACTGAAGCCTTCATTTTAAATTTTCTGACAGAGATTTGTTGCTGTGAATGCCATAGTAGACCTAGAAAGGGGGATAGGGAGAGTCAGTCAGTGGGAAATCCATCCACACAGCTAATTAGGGTATTACTAACTCTAATAACTCTTTTCAATCTAATACGACCTATCATTTGTGGAGGCCTGGAAACTGGCCAGCTAATGACATAGCTTATTCCTTCTAATAACTGAGAAGCAAGATGTCGAATTTTTCGTAAGGTTACCTTCACGCAATTCTCACCGATTTGAGATCGGATTTGCCCTTAATGAAGTGGGGACTAGGTCTTCTGTGGCATGTTTAGCCGGGCCGTTTAGCCCGTGATTGCACCCATCATCGAGAATCTAGACGTTATCTTGCCATTGGTGTGATATGAGTGAGAGAAAAGGGGTGCGTGTGATGCATTACAAGCCTGTCGCTCTTTAAACTGAGTCACACGAGAAGCACCTATGCTTCACCCACCCCGTGAGGCACGCGGTAGATGAAGTTGAATTATCGAGAAAAAGTGTCTGGTGTAACGTGACCTTTTAAATCAAGAAGATCCTTTCGCATTGTCCTTTTATATCCTCGGTGAGTTTAATGTACTTACACAGAAATAAGTCCTCACTGACTGACATCAGAAAGGACTGGTTGGACTCTGGCAAGAAGGGCAGCTGCGTGTAGGGGTAACTTGTCGTGACTGTGGTATGTACAACAGCTAGTTCACTCTCATTTATCCTACTCCAACCGTGCTTCAGTTGTCAGATAAGTTGAGGCCTACACCGGGGAATCTCTTTACATAGAAATTTTGCTCATTACTCACTATAATAAAGCTAACGGGCACGCTACGAACTGTGGCCTATAAGCCTGCCAGCTAACGGGTTACCGCAATTGTTTCAAGATTGAGATGCGGGTTGCAACGGCTCGTTCTTACTGAGCTGTTTTGGTCGATTTTGGTCAATTTTCGAAATTAGCTCCGATAGAGGAAACAGTCAATTGTTCTGTCAAAGTGTGATTTTCAGCTGATGTCAAAATTACGGAAATCTGAGATATTTTTTCAAATTGAACTGATAAATGAACTTGGGTTGAACGTATGGCTAGTTTGCCAATTCGTATATCGTAGATTTCGGGCTATCAGCTGAACTCCTGTACGACGTCTGTGCATACCACAACAGTTAATATACAGCTGCCCTTTGGTGCTTACCTAACTTCTATCAAATGTATCGTAACAGTTCCATGCACATTTAATTGGAACCCTTTAAAAAAGGGCTACTAAGGTACCTACTCGTATATGGCTATGTGTTGGTCATCACGATCAAACTAATGGGAACTCTAAATACCGCAAACAAGCGTTCTCTATTTTATTGGCATTTACCTGATTATGTCCCTTTCTTCTTCCAAAACTCTACAATGCGCATCGTGTAAGGAGCTTATGAGAACGCCTAAATGATGGCGCATGCGGTAAGTGCTTTCAATTGGCTGCAACCGTAAGACATAACCAGGGGAGTACCCTAGTGCAACAGCGGAATTCATCGTAAAGGTTGTGTACAATTTTGTTGGTTGTTTCACGGAGGAATCGAGGGGTAGTTTAAACTGCAATATGGCTCGAGGTTATGCCGGATGGATGGGCTGTGGATAGCATGCCACTAAGGCCGCTGGTAGGGCCATTTGTCTCTAAAATTGGTGACTTGAAGAAACGGTTAGTTTGGCTTTTGCATGATCTTCGGATCCGGTCGTTTTTTTGAACACATGGCTTTTTTAGCTTCACTTACGGTTTCCACATTGGAATGCTTTTGATCTCTAAGAACCATTATTTGTAACAAATATGGGCTATAGTGTGCAACCTCTGTTCACCAAATTGATTAAATCCTTAGTTTAACAGCACCTGTGCCATCACAAAATGGGTAATGTTTGGGTCTTTACTAAGCGTCTGAAATCATTCGGCTCGGACACCAAGTCCTGGCTGACAATGAAGCAGGTATTCATTGTGAGATAATTTAGCCTGCAGGAAACGCTATGGGGATCATAAGGGTAGGCTTACATCTCTCGAATTCTATTGTTTCAAGGCACCCACCGAATTTCACATAAAATGCAACTGCAATAGAATTCGCTAGAACCGTGTTCAAGCGTATCATAGGGGACCGAACGACAAAGTGATCAAAGTAAGATGTCGCAGAAAGTCCTGCACAATCAATGATTTTGGTGGACTTTTCCTGTCACAATGCAAACACAAATAGACTAATCAATTCGTTTTCCTTGGATGACAAAATATTCCCGGTTCACTGAATGCCTTCTGCTCTTTGAGTCATGGAATTAACGGGCATATTCTGCAAAGTAAAAGTTGTAAACGGCTATTTGATAAAGTGTCTGTTTATGTTGAGCCATTGCTCTCTGTTAGCAGTATAATTTGTCTCCTGTAGAAAAGAGTTCGATAAAAACTACATTATTAGTTGCAGTTTAGCATTTCAATCGCTCTTTGACATTCATAAAGTCCAAAGTATTTCATCAATCAAGATTAGCCATAAGCAAACCGAAAATTTCAAAGCTTTTTATTTTTCGAATTTAGTAAAATGCTAAGAGATTATGCCAGTCCATCTGTATATAAGACTTATGCATAGAAAAAATACGGCTTCTTCATCATAATTGGAGTATATTTTTGTAAAACCTTGGCTCGCTGGGCAGTTCGCACCCAATTCTACCATAGTTTTTAGCAACAGAGCATTGAATTTTAGAATACTTTTATAACGCCAGAACCAAATAAACGAAAATAAGAAGTGGAACATGGTTCTCGATTATCAATACAGAAATGTACTATGCTATGTGTCAAGCGGTTTATTCTGTTGCATGCAAATTATAGAGACCAGGTAATGGTTGTGCTAATTCTATCAAAACCTATGGTTCACTCTAGAGCTTCCAAATAGTGTCGCATAGCGATCAGTAATACATACAGAGAAGGAGAAACAGCAAACGTCAAGGCGTACTCGGATGACCACTTCGGGCTTCACTTAAGCGCGTGACCTTCATTAGTGTGGTTAGGAATTCAACTGATCCCATTTTGTCCGCCCGCCAGCTTGCTACTGCCGATAAACGAAAGTTGTGTCCTCGGACACATACAACATATAATAACCAGATATGTTGCTAAGAGTGCAACAAGCAAGATACAGACAGCTGTTTCACGGTTGCTACCGAACATTAGTACACCATATGCTTTGATGAACTGAGGATCGGTATAAACCGTGAAACAGCTGTCTGTGTCTTGCCTTTTGCACCCTTAGCACTTCTGGCTTATTAGCCATAGACAGCCATCCGGGCCAAACCAGAACCTAGCTTGCTGGTAGTTACACTGGGGGTCGGCAGTCATGGTGCGTTAAATAGTCCAGCGTTCTACTAATGAGCCGAGAGCTCGTTGTAATGACGATGATAATTTAGACTAATCACCATCACAGTAGATCTATTGCTCAGGCTATGGACCATATTCGTCCCGTGTCGTCTTAGGACTAAATCTGTAGCCTCCACGGCTAATCACATGGCTAGTTAACGGGACAAACACCTCCAATAACCCGATTTCAGGTGCCTCAGGTGTTTGGCTAACTTGGTTTAGCCAATAAATCGAAAATGGCTACTCATTCTCCTTTTTGGTAGGTTATCCTTCTCTACATTTCGTCTAACCACTATTTGAACACCTGCAAAAGAGCTAGATCGAACTTCAAAGGAAGTTGAAGTGAGTATAACCCGTAACCTGATTGGGTAACACCCTAGCTCAAAACCGCTTTTATGTGGATTAAATCAAGACTCGTTGCTAATTTCAGATATATTTCGTATTTTAGAGTGCATACACTGTTTACTGCGCGCAACCGTAATCCAGTCATTATGATCAGAGTCCCTCATTTCGTCGGATTCCAAAACCTCTTCAGCTCAGACGCAAAAATCTACCATGGAAAACTTTTTATTTCCAAATTCTTCCTCGATAGCAATCTTTTTCTCTGTATATGACATTTCAAGCCTTAGTCTAGACGGGATCCACCATATGCCCTAAAGTTAGTTGGTGCAGGGATGGTGACTTATGCGTGGTTTATTTTACAGTGGCAGTAGACTTGCAATGCATCTATCACACTCCCCCACCACAAACATAGACCCCGTGTCATGACCAAGCCAAGACTGGCGACCGGAGAGGACACAGGTAGCTTGCACGTCTGGAGCCGCCCCTGGGAGTGACGCCACATTTTGTTCGGACCCCACGGAGTGTGTGGTATTTTTGAACATTGTCCGCAGCTTCAGGCTACACGATGATTATTTTCTTAAAATGGCCACGATTCTACAGTTCTTAAATATGGCATATCAGGGATATTTCGCAGAATTTTCATAGATATTTCTTATGTCATCTAGTTGGTATTGTACTCCAATGGCAAATCCCTATGGTCAAGCATTTTACAGATCAAATACCGGATTCCATTCTCAATCCACTTCACTCTGGGCTAATTGCTGCAAAGTTACCGTCTCATACGCCGTGGCTTCCAGCATGGCTCTTTTCGTACATCGTGAAATTAGCATTCATACACTAGTCATCCAGCTCCACGTAAAGCCTTATTACTAATTTTCTATTAGTTTGTATTCTGAACATGGGGAATAGAGAACTCTTTTTCCAAAAATTTTGGAATGATACTTTCCTCTCTTTCTCTCTCGTGTTCAAGCAGGTATGGTGCATGCCGTAACACTGTTCCATCCGTGGTTGACTAAATTTCAATTGTCATTACAGTAGGTGGACTGTGTGGACAATTATCTTTAACAGGTTAAGCCCCCTCATCACTATCAGCAGGCCATTCTAGAGGCCGTGGAGAATTCAAGTGCACATTTGCACATTTCACATTTATCACATAAAATGTGTTAACATCAATAACACTCCAGATAGCAGGATAAATTTCAGATCAGGTTTTCAGCGGTTGAATCGGAGCCAAGACCTCGCACTTCATTTAAAGTACAACATTTACTCAGAGGTTTGGTGTTCTTTTAAATTTGTCAATCACTATTTTCAAAAAAAGGCTGTTGAAATTTGGTTTTACAAAAGTACCGAAAGTTAAAATCACCACAAGAAAATATAAAGATGTCAGGGAAAGGCATTTGATTTGGTGCAGTCAATTCACCGTAATTGCAGCTCGGCGTGTTCTCGTCTATCTACAAAACATGAAATTGTCTTAAAATATGCGGTTTGTGGTTTGAAAATGACAAGACATAAACGCTTCTTTGCTTTAAACGTTATTGAAATGTCATCCAAGTCTTCATTGGGGTTAAACGAGCTCAGAAGGCCTGTAAAGGTTTAATTTTTTCTGGTCTTTCGGTAAATGGGTTGATCATTTTTTACACAGCATCCGAGACCGACAGTCAATAAGGGCACACCAAACTTTCATAAGATACCAGGATAGGATTTTGCAATTCTAATTTTCCATTACTGCGAAGCAGCTCTTAAAAGCGGGAGCTAAGATTGTGCATGAGGTAGGATAGACCATTTTCAGATACCTAAGGATCCAGAACAGGATCATAAAGGGAAATGTTATTAAAAACACTCTTCCTAAATATAGACTGCATTTTTTCAGTTCCAGTGTTCTGTATTTTGCAATAACCTGGACGGCGTGCCCTTCTATTTTCATGTGAAGTTATTTCATAAGAAGAAATTATCTGTAAGTTTTTGAGCCAAATGGGCACAATCTATTGAGGTCCTTATTTGGTTACTCATTTGAATTAAACTATTTGCTAGGTCGTCGTGGTTTGCAAACAGAAGTAGCCTGCATCACATAATTAACAAGCGCTACCACTTTTTATCTAGGGTGAACTAAGATTGCTGAAAGGAAGGCAAGCTGATGTTTGTCAAACAAGACCACTAACAAGAGACCAATTTTGACTGAGAGTTCGCCGACGTTCAGTCCCAAATACTAATGCATTTTATTCAGTAAGATAGCGTGCTTTATCTAGAAGAATTATATACTTTCAGCACTAACCATTGGTCAGTTTTTTTATTTAACTAAAGCGCATGATATCCGTTGTAGGTAAATTAAATTACAAAAATTAGACTAGATTGGGCTCGACTTGAGTGTATCCGAATCACTTACAAAATATAACATAGGGCCTCATTAAATCTACATTCAACTATAAAATGGCAGACTGAATAGATTTGGAGTGCCTAAGAGATGGGAAAGTCCGTGAGGAGAAACACTGAATTTTTATTTTAAGACAGTTCCTCATCATTTTATATGAGAAATAACTCATCTTCATATTTTATTTGATTGACATATGTTATATATTTTGAATAGACATTTTAAATTGGGTAAGTTGCCGCTCTTAGCAGATTAAACGCGAAAAAACTTTCAATTTATTCGCTGAAGTTAAGTTAATAACAAACATACCCTAACAAACGTAATTTGTACAGTTCTTTGGTTCTTACAGTTTGAAAGCGTTCCGCATCATCAAGTCGAAGTACGCATCGTTATCGATGGATGCACTGAGGCCGGAATAGTAGTTAATGAATTCTTCCTTAGTAACCTGCATTTTTTAAAAAATGTGCTATTGCTAAAACAGGTATCCAAGTTGTCAAGAGGAGAATCTCATCGAAGGATTACCTTTTTACAAAGTTTTCACAACTTAACATCTATTAAAATCAGAAATTTTTGCCTAGCAACATATATTGCGATGTTGTTCATCAACTGTACTCATTAACTATAACCTATCACTTTAATCTACCATGTAATAACGTTTTTTTTATAACTGTAACGAATGTAGCTATAAATACCTTTTCGCACATATTTTAGTGAGAAAATGAGTTATCAAGTGACACTGTCCGTTTCTGTAATTGCCGTTACCTTTTACACGTTTATGTGGCTTCTATTATAATCATAATTCAAGATGCAAATACCAATGTACAAAATAATTGAGTGGATAAACCACTATACAGCTCAACTGACATGACTCAACAAAAGGGAAACGATGGTAAACAGGTTTGCTGGTGACAGGCATGACTGATTTTTTCACATTGGCATTTGACTCATGTGCCTAAACATCCGATAATAAGGCAGTTGAAGAAATGCAGTTTCATAAAGAAGTCAATTTTACTCGAAAAATGAACGGAGGAAAGATAATTGGGTTTTATAATAAATAGGCACGAGGGTTAGAACTAAAGCATTATTCACCTGACGTTTCGGATTAATGCTCGAACCCATCATCTAAGATGGCATCAGGCACGGGTAATTCATTCATAGGTCGTTTTAGTATATACACGAAACATTAGTCATGCTACCACAGACCTAGGTAGAGTTACCGCTCCCCTTCATCGAGGATGTTTACTCTCCAGTTCAACATGCATTTGATGGCAGGCATTTGAATCGCTAATCTATGAAATTAAAATCAACCATGTTGGATCTTGGCAGGATGATTTCTCGGCCATATTGAACAGCAAGAATGAATAATGGATAATTCCTTCGGCCAAACCAAATTTAGGGCCGAATATGGTGTGAGAAGGTCACTTCACTTGTTGATAGACTAGAGGCCTGTGAACTCTGACTCCAACAGCTCATGGTACGTACGATCGTCAGCTCTGGCAAGTATTCTGGCCACATCGCATTTGAATTTGTTGGCGGGTTTCGTCGAATGAGCCCCAACTTAAGAGTTGGCGCTATTTCGCCACACTGCTACCACATGTTGGCCATCCGCGTTCGGAACAGTCTTCTAGTTACACTGATGTAGTTGCTTTGCCCAAAACTGCGCCAGATCCGAGTTACTCAAAACCAATGTGCCCTTTAATATAGTATCGCCGGACGGATTGAGATATAACGTGTTAAGCTGGTTAAGCAGCAGCCATAATCATCCACAGCAGAGTCCGAATAAACAAGGAATGCAAAATGGATGACTTGTGTTAACATTACAGCTATCGCTTTTTTTGCTACAGCGTCCACAACAATCCCAGGTACTCCTGTGCGTCCCGCGCTTCCTAATTTTGTTCCCGGGTTTGCGCAGGCTACCAGAATGCAATTGCATTTGGCAAACTGTCCCGTTATCAGTGTAGACTGCCTGTTATCCTCACAGTCGTAGCGCAATTAGCTTAACGGGTTTAGTACGTGAACCTTGGCTGGATTCATAAGTACAATGCTTTTACTATTTAGGCCTTTATCAAAAAACGCCGAGGGTTCATTTACAAGTAAATGTATTGTCGTGTATTCATAACGTTGATTTTTTACCTTAATGCTCACTTTATAATTTAAAATTTTCAGGAAATTCACAAGACCGAACTAAATAGAATATTAACAGACCTATTGCTTAGTTATGATTCGTGTTTCTTAGATCAAAAAACATTGACACCGTTTTCTTATGCAAAAGCGATATACAGCTAAGGGGTAATTACTGTTGCATCAACTTCGCCTCCGACTTCGAAGGTCTTTAGATATTCAGCAAAAACTTGATCCTCTGTCCATTCCCCATTCAAATATTTGGGATGTTTTGATACGTTATAAACTCCTTTGAGGTCTTCTGCCTAAAATTTTCAGAAGGTTTTTTTAACATAATTAAAATTCGCAGGTTTTTGGAAATGGCACTGAAAAATATTTTATTACAAAAAGCTGAAATAATAAATAAAATGGGGATATTTCACAGGATATGCGTAAAACATCAACTTTATTCTAGTAATGAAAGGACACAACTGAGGGTTTGAAATATTTACCGTAATTACGCCGTCTTTTGTCTTGTCCATTTTTATGAATGCCTGATTTATTAAATTTAATCGGGCGTTTGATAAGGGGGGCTAAAACGTAAAACGTTGCTAAGCATAATCGTTACCCTGAGAGCTTGCAGAAATTCGTCAAAGTCGATAGTTCCACTATTATCCTTATCTATGGCTTGAAAAACTTCTTGACACTCTTCCTTGCTTATCTGAACTCCAAAGTCAGCACAACCTTTCATAAATTCCTTGAGGTCGAGTGACCTGTTTCCGTCATCATCGATTATTTTAAATTCTCTGAGGTGAAAGACACAGTAGGTTAAAATAATAATGAAAACACTTATATTTGTAGGAAACGAAGTGGTTTTATATCTTTTTAATATAATATTTGGTTCTCTGGGTATCAACACTTATTATAAACTTCATGGTGACCTAATTAAATCGTCATTAATTGTAACTAATCATTTTAAATGCATAATTATTAAAAGCTCCGTAAGTTATTTGAGACGGAAATTCCAATTTCTTCTTCATTTTACCCTGTTTTAAGTCAAGAACTAGCAAATCCTTTAATACTAGCGATTATTTCACTTATACAATATTAGAATTTTGCTCTGCCGTCTTGTTGGTGGTCCCGAACTTATACACAAATTACGTGATACATATTTTGGCATTTGAATACGCGTGCATTACTTCCAGCAGTTTGAAGTTCTCGATCATCAAGCAAATGGACTCTGTCGTTTTTGCTTATATATTTGCACATGAGAAATTAAAACTGTACAAATTGATAAATTTACATTTTTCGTATTTACCGAGCCAATCCCATTATTCCTGTTCCACCTCTTGAAAGACACTGAAGCCGCAACTTTTTCTACGCAATCTGTTGTTCCACTTAGCTTTGCTTTTGCATTTGTCAGTAAGTACTGATTAGTCCTGTTGGTTAAGGCCATAATGTACAATCGCTTTAACCGAATTGGTAAAAAATGCTGATTGACCGTTGTCATAGCGATATTTACGTTTACGTAGGCGTTAAAAGTTAGTAAAGTACAAGAAGATGACCCATTCCTTATTTGTTTAATGACATGAAAATTATAAGCCTTTTCTGCAGCAGACCAATTTGCACTTGCACTCAAGCCGGTAGCTGCTAAAAAGGCAGAAGGTACTTGTGATAGACTTTAAATATATAGGCATTTGTGCAATTTACATTATAGTATTTTTCTTGTTCACCTAAACCTTTCTGTACGCTCGTTTGAATGTGATTAAAAAACACCCAGTGAACTTTGACTCACAAGTGACCGTCTCCTGTTTTCGGTACTGCATGTCATCAGCGCTTTCTTACTTGAGGTACTCTGCCTCAATCATTTGCAGGAACTTGCATCGATCGATAATCATTCCTCTATAACATTCCATCGGGTATGATCTCAATTGAGCTGCTGGCCCTGCGCATCGTCCTTGTTGCATATTATTATGGATCTATTGCACACCTTATTGCGACCCCAAAAAACTTGCTACCTGAAAGTGCTACGTTTTCGTGTGCCTAACTATCCTCTGCTTTTTTACCATCCTTTTGTTGTTTTCTAGTTTGGAAACACATTTTCCCACTTAAAGTTAATTTTTTGTACACATTAGTTCGTAGTTGTTTTTATCTTTGTTTACTCAACACGCACCATTTCTCTTACAATGACGTTTATATAATCTTTTTCAACTTACCCCCATTTATGCCAAGGCACCCCCGCGTATTGTTTTTGCAGATCGAGGCCGTCTTACGGACACGCCATATCCCCAGTGAATGCACGCGTTATTCATATGTACTGCAATTACTTCCCCTCGATGTTGCCAATGACTCTGAGGATCTCCCAGAGCCGATTCCTGCTGATGAGCCTTACATCCTCTTGAAGGAATCTGTAATTCAGCGCGTGGCTAGATCGGCCAACCGCATGTTGCGTGAGCTTTTCACGTAGGTTGAACTCGGCGACCAAATGCCTTCCCAACTTACGTGACATGCTGGCCGTCATATGGATAATACAGTTTTCCGAGTGATCTGGCTTGATAGGCTTCCACTTCCCATGCAGTAGGTATTTGCTATGTTCGACATGAGCACCTCATTAGAGAAACTAACCACGTTTACACAGAGCTGGCACATTTGGTTCCATAAACTGGCTGTTGAATGACCCCCCTTACTCAGTTGAAGTTTTGATGATTTGGATTGGCAGTGTCCCTTTCCAGAATTAATGACGAACCCTTCTTATGGTTTCTAATAGCTTTTTGAGGTTTGTGCTGGCTTTACTTAATTCGCGTTCGGTGATTTGGTAGGTTTAGTTGTCGTACCAGATAATAAAACTTTACTCATCATTGTTGCATTAACGTCGACTGCCTCGTTATTCAGCGGAACGGCTTTGTCTGGAGTTTCATCTGGAGGGGTAACTCGTTTCCTCTTTCTGGGGCGTTTTGAGATTCCAACAAATATGCCTTCTTAACGACGGTAGTCGTTGCTTGTTGGTTGGGGAATTGCCGGAATATGAAGGGATTTACTTTTGCTGTCCTCTAGAATAGCCACAATGAGGTCAGTCAGTAGGCCTTGTTTCTCGTTGAGTATCTGGACT